>CM070107.1:12860000-13315000 GCA_036178185.1 Liparis tanakae
TTTTTAAAAGAAGAAGTTCCAGAGAACGTAGGATTTCAGACGAACGCTGAATCCCAAAATAAATAAAATAGCCCGTCGTGCCGAGCGTGAACGCCTCCGTCGCTCAGGACGATCCACATTCAGAGACGACGTAGTCGGGGCCGTTTCCCTGAGCAGGAAATAGTTTTAATGAGAGCGATCCGCAGCCAGGTAACTATGGGATGTCGGCTGGGAAGGAGGACTTTGTTGTTGAGGTTTTTAACATTTCTTAGAATCTTACTGTTGGTTATTTCCTCAAGTTGACATCCTTTAAATGTATATACAAATATATTTCATGTTTTAAATGCACAAAAACACTGACATTCAAGGACCTCTAAGCACCAGTATAAAGAAATTATAGTAACGAACAAATTAAAGAAATCAAATGTCAAAAAACAAGAACACACGCATAAGGAATCTTAAATATCTTTCCAGCTTATTATGATATACAGAGAAGCAGAAAGATGTGTGTGCACTTTATAAATAATTCTGAATAATTAAAGACACATTCAGTTAAGTGTGTGTGTGTGTGTGTGTGTGTGTGTGTGTGTGTGTGTGTGTGTGTGTGTGTGTGTGTGTGTGTGATCTAACACAGACGCATTAGTCTGAACAACAGGACCAGTTCAGACTGGTGTCGCTCACTGGTTCTCACACCGCTCTGTGGATTCGGGCAGTGAGGTAATCTTTCTCTCAGGCGTGAGTCGGATTGGACCCGGCTCCCCAAAAGCCATAACCCCTCCTCTTCAGGAGTGTTCGGGCTCTCCTCCTCCTTCTCTTCCTCCTCGTCTCCGCCACACTCGCGTTGAGCTCTCCCTCCATCAGGCTCTCTGTCCTCCAGCAGCCGTTTCCTGCACGTCACCCATGACCTCCGACCTCAAATGAGGACAACTTTGGTTGGTTTCCTTGGCTACTGAGAGAGAGAGAGAGAGAGGGGGGGGGGAGGGGGAATGGCTCCTCTGACTTCTCCATCTGCCTCTCTTTTTCATTCACACACACCCATTACATTTTTTTCTCTGAGCAGATTTTTGGAGGGTTTCAACTGCAGCAGGAGGCTGAGGCTGCAATGTGTGTTTCTCCCTCCATGTATTCACGGTGTATGTGTGGAGGAGGCAGTGTATCGTCAGCCTGATCTTCTAGAAAAAAGTTCTGTTTCAAGGGACACAGATTTTTTTTTTGGTTTCTTTAATCACTGTCCGCCCACGTGGCGGAGGTCGAGGTGGAGCGGCGGGTCAAACAAACCCAGTATTATATCTATATATATATACAGGACTGTCTCAGAAAATTAGAATATTGTGATAAAGTTCTTTATTTTCTGTAATGCAATTTAAAAAAAAAAAATGTCATGCATTCTGGATTCATTACAAATCAACTGAAATATTGCAAGCCTTTTATTCTTTTAATATTGCTGATTATGGCTTACAGCTTAAGAAAACTCAAACTCTAAATATTAGAATATCATGAAAAAGTATACTAGTAGGGTATTCAACTAATCACTTGAATCGTATAATTTACTCGAAACACCTGCAAGGGTTTCCCGAGCCTTGAAAAACACCGGACAGTTGCAGAGTTGTCCAAAGTCCTCTTTTCAGACGAAAGCAAGTGTTGTATTTCATTTGGAAGTCAAGGCGCCAGAGTCTGGAGAAAGGCTGGAGAGGACCAAAATCCAAGTTGCTTGAAATCCAGTGTGAAGTTCCCACAGTCAGTGATGGTTTGGGGAGCCATGTCAGCTGCTGGTGTTGGTCCACTGTGTTTCATCAAGTCCAGAGTAAATGCAGCTGTGTACCAAGAGATTTTTAGAGCACTACATGCTTCCGTCTGCTGAAAAGCTCTATGGAGATGAGGATTTCATTTTCCAGCATGATCTGGCACCTGTATATACATATACTTTATTAATCCCCAAGGGCAAATTTGTCGTCACAGTAGCAGCACCAATAAACTAAACACACGAGAATAAAATATTAAATAAAATATAAAAACTTGTATATATACAAGTAAAATATAAATTAATTTGTAATAATAATTTAATTAAATTTTATTAATTTTATTTAAATAAATAATGTAATCATAATTTGAGAATTTAGCTGCATGGGAATGTCATTTAGTAGGAGATATGATGCATTAAAATAGCATTAATAGCCCAGGATCCCTCGATGGATCAAATCCACAAACCTCCGCAACGAAATGTGTAAAAAAAAACACATAAAAAACGAACGGTAAAATTTGCATAAAACTCCTGACTACAGGCAACCGACGCCTCTTTAAAGCGGCTTTAAATAAAACCGGTCACGACGTTTCCATCACCCGTTCATCTCTTAAACTGTTCATGAGCTTGACTCCGAATATTCACATTTAAATTGCACATGTGTTTAGATTTCCTTGCTGCTGATTGGCCGTGCCACACAGTTGGATGAAGACTTAACTTGGTTTGTTCGAGCTGAAGCTGCTAATCCATAACCACACAGAGCTGCTCGCGGCTGCGCTCGCTCTTTGGATACCATTCTCTCACTTTTAACGGATTCGCTTTGTGGCATTTAAAAATTATATATTTTTCAGTGATGGGCCGAGAAGCTGACGGTCAGGCGTGTTTGTTAGAGAGCAGGCAGGGAGACGGGGAACCCGGCTGGTACACAGACATCAGGCAATACAAAAATACTTTTAATAAAATATGATGAACACACCTCTGTGCTGCTACTCCAGCTTTGGGCCTTTACTCTGACTCAAACAAGGGCTAATTAAAATGATTACAGCTTGTCTAGCATGAAGAGATATTCTCGCCCTCTTGTTTCCTCCTTATTGCTGCAGCAATGGAGGCATCATTAGCAGTCTACTTAATCCCAGAAATAGACATCTCTTCTCTGTATGAGCATCTCTCTTTCTTTCTTTCTTTCTTTCTTTCGCTCATCTGCCAGCTTTTCATCTCACCCATTGAGTCATAATTGCTACATTCGCCCTTGAGATAATTTCTCTCACCTTTGTCTTACAAGTCTGAAAACTGTATTTCCAGTCCAAATCAAACTGAAATTATGTAACCTCACTGACGAGTATATATGTATATATTTTTACATTTATATGTATGTGTGTATATATATATATATATGTGTGTGTGTGTATATATATATATATATATATATATATATATATATATATATATATATATATATATATATATGTGTACATGTGTGTGTGTGTGTATATATATGTGTGTGTGTGTGTGTGTATATATATATGTATTTACATATGTGTATATATATATATAGATTTATGTATTTATATGTGTATATATATAAATATGTATATGTATTTATATATATATATGTATAAATATACAAATATATATATATATGTATATTTTTATATTGATATACATATATGTGTGTGTGTGTGTGTTTGGTGGCTGTGAGTGAGCGGTTCTGCTCCGCTGGTCTTCCTTAGCGACTCGATGCTAAACAAGTCTGCGACTCCATAATCCCATGTGTCCCTCTGTTGAATCCACATTGAAGCGCTCGCTGCTCCTCAGGTCCCAGAGTCAGAGGTCACCTGCTGCAGTCGACCCTGACAGGATCACCTGGACATCGGGTTCAGCCGTTCATCCTCTCAATTCGGGGGAAAGCTTACATTAGGTAAAAGGTGAGCGGTCCAACGGGTAACGACTATTATTTATAATTTTTGGGACAGTTGAGAGTTAACAAAGTCCTTTTAGCCGCTTACGGGAAAATAATGAGTAATTAGTTTGTATTTTCTCAATATATTCAGAATAAAACTGGATTTAATATGCCCAGAAAGTTAACAAAAAACCCACTTCACCTCAGGCTGAGGTTTACTAACTGTGTTTCATGGAGATATTAAAGCGACTTTTAAATCCTTGAGCAATTAAAGTCAAATCAATCTTCTTTTCTGCGTCATTACTTCAGCAAATTATAAACGCACAGACACGATGCACACATTTATGGATTGAGTGTGATTTACACTTTCCGAAGATTTCGTGACCTTGGATGTCGAATAAAGACCCATGCATACGATGAGAAAGCTGAGGATTACATCATCTAGAACCCTAGAACTACTTTTTAAGTTTTGAAGTACTCTGGTAATAGTCGTATACATTTATTGATACAATTCTACCATTTTCTCTCCTGTTAAGCTTTTATCTGTCTTCACTTGCATACCTGAACTCTTCAGGGCAAAAAATATATAAAATCCTTGAATTGAAACAAACTGCTCCCAGTAGACGATACTTCATTTTAAGAGTCCACGAACCAGAGATGTGTCAAAATAAACGTTGTGTTCAAAGCCCACGCTATTTATCGTGTTTCCGTGTCTCAGTGTGTTAAAGCAATCTTCGGATTTCTGAAACTATTCAGTTCAGTGGCTTCATTTTCAGCGACAAGAACACATCGCAAAACAGAAACATAAATAATTGAGTGAATTAAATAAGTAAAGCACATTCATAATTTCCCCGGGGTTCGTTTGTCTGACTCGAGGACGTGCCTCCACATAATGAACGACGGTTTTACTCTGAGCGTAGAAGCTTCTATGAAGACGGTAGGTTATTTATTCCAAGCTCAAGATTCAAGGATCCTCTTCATACTTTGCATCTTTTACCGATTGGGGACACAAGACACTAATTGGGATAAATTCAAACGTCGAAGACACGCAGAGCGAAGGTCACTAATCATAGATTAAACACTACTGCTGCCGACATGTCACCAATTAGTGGTAATAAGCCAGCCGGCTCCTGGGTGACTGTTCCACCTTCACGCCGAAGGCCTTCATACTCATGTGGCATCATGTTCTGTCACTCGTCACCCATATGGCTACTTAACTTAACTTTGAAAGCAGATATTTATTTTTAATACAAATGAATACAGACACAACTAGAATGGGCACTCGGTAGAGCGCATACCTTCGCATATCACAAGATTGGGCATTGACTTATGAAGATGTTGGCATTAGTTGCATGCCAATTGGATAAAAATGTACCTGCTATGGTAAAAAGATTATTTTGACCTTTTCTTGACCTTTGACCCGATCAATCCCAAAATCTAACCAGATGGTCCCAGTATAATAAGCAATCATCCCACCACATTTCATGGGATTCGGTTTAATATTTTTTGACTTATGCGAATAACACGCACGCATACAAATACACAGCGATCAAAACATTACCTTCCGCATTTTCAATGTGAAGGTAATAAATGTATGTAAGAAAACAGCGTGATGGTTGTCTCCTCTGGTTGCATAGAAGTCTATGAGAAAATGACTCTACTTCTCTCTTGATTTCAAAAGGAACATTTCAGGGGTTAGTTCCCTCAACCAAGAAGAAGCCGATTCAGCTCTGTGTGTCAGGAGGCAGCTCTCTCCTTCATTTGGATGGAGATGACCCGTCAGACGGGTCCGATAAGCGAAACCAATGCTGAAGTGCTTCAAAGCTGCATTCTCTCGACTGACCACCTAGGGGGCGACTCTGCTGGTTGTGTAGAAGTCTATGGATCTTGATTTCTTTCCTCAGTAAACATGGGTTTATGGTCTCAATCTCTAGTTTCAAGTCTTCTTCAAAACATCACGATGTTCATTAGGTAACTGCTGGTGCATTTTAGAGTCGAATAGGCCGTAAAGCGGCGGATGCTTTAGGGCGGGGCTACGCAGTGATTGACAGGTCGCTACCAGAGACGTATACGCCGTCTCTCTTCGTCACTCCTCCGTATTCTAAATCTGATTTCCATCATCGGTTGCCTAACAATCTAATGTGTCGACGGCCGTAATCGGTCATTAATTATACTGACATTCAAGTCAGATTTCTGCATGCAGGGGTCAAAGGTCAGTGGCCTATCCTGGAGCACACGCATCACCACGGGACCTCTCGCCTTGAAAAGAAAATAATAGGTGTGGGTGTTTTAATAAGCACTCGACCCAGTCAGACGACTCCTTTGTCTGATCCACTGACACCCTGCTCTTAGTTTGTATTTTGGTAATTTCTTTTTTCTGTTTCCCGGATGAAAGGCAGGCGGGCTTCCTCTCTCTCTCTCTCTCTCTCTCTCTCTCTCACTCCATTATGCTGCCGTCTGATTTATTTAGCACTGCTCAGTGTCTGCCTGCGCACAAAGCTGTCCTCTCCGCCTGACACACTCACACACACACACACACACACACACACACACACACACACACACACACACACACACACACACACACACACAGAGTTGACTGTCGCCCGCGTCTTCACTTCTCTGCTCCATTGTGTGCCACCTTTCCTCCTTTATCTCATCAGAGGTTTAACTCCGCCTCTCTCCACCCGGCCCATCGTTCCTTTCCTAACAGCTGTTAGGACCCAGAGGGAAGGACGGTTGACCATAAATGTGATGCTCACACAGTCAGTTTAAGTTTACTTATGTTTCCTTGCGTCCTCTTTCCTCACGTGACAACACTATCAGCTTCTAATCCCTCAAATGCACCTTGAGAAGGTGACGAGCAAGAAAGCAAAGGTGTTTCCTACGCGGAGGATTTTAATCAAGCGGTTTTAAAGGATTTCTCGTTGGACAGCTCAGATTCATCAGTCCTCACGACTCTACTTCTCCTCTCTCTCTCTTGTGTCCTCGCTTGGAGGAGCCAAGGCGGGAGGAAGAGTTAGAGAATAAGGAGACACGTGGGCGGTGTTATTTCAAGTATTCCGGGTGTTTTTAGGGTGAAAGCATGTTTCCATCCACTACTGTTGAGCAAATATTCGGAGTATAAACACGTGGTTCTCCCCGAAGGACTCACCGCCATGTAACCAGAAGAGCGCCAGTCACATCCCAAAGGGTGTGAATCTTCTTTTAAAACATGATATAAATGTGGCATTTAAGGATTGCTTTGTGTATTTAATTGATAAAAGTTCCAGTATTTCAGTAGTATTCCATGTTTTCATCATATTTTGGGTCTAAGAGACAAACTATGACGAGTGGGGGTGAGATCACGTCGGCCGAGATTTTAATTTTAGTGACATTTGGTTGAAAATGCAGTTTATGCAAAATATTTTTCTTTATTTGCGAGTGAAAGCCGAGCTGTGATACATGAGTGTGTGTCATGTTGAACATGAGTGTGTTGCAGAAGAATGCGTCGGGTAAAGGACGCCCCAGTGTGAGGAGACATTCAATAATCTTTAGATGGCGCTTGAAGTCATTATCAAGTTTGTGTTTCTTCTCCTTTTTTTTCTATTTTTCTTTTTTTAATATGCGACAACCCGACTGGTAAATTGCTTAATTGATGGCATCAGATAACGATTCTGTGGCTGGAGAAGTTTCGGTCAGGAAGAAGAATGACACGAAAAGAAGAAATCAAACGTTTTCTCATGATTTGCTAATTCTGCCTAAAAATAAAGTGTGTTTTTTTTTTTGTTTTTTTTTAACACTTTCAGTGGTTTTTCTTTTTGCACAATAAATATGCCAAGAATGTGAACCACGACTCACGAGGAGGCGTGGAGGAGGAATCACAAGTCCAAACAATATCCAACCCTCTCCTCCTCATAGCTCTCTTCTCCTGTTGTATTAACTTCTCTCTCTCTCTCCTGTGCTTCTCCTGTTCATTACATGTCTCTCTATCGCTCTCTCTTGCTGGAGGACGTCTTATTAAAGTCAATTACCAGCGAATATTGTGTTATTGCCTTGGAAGACTAGCAGAGGGTTAGAACCGCCTTGAAACCCTTTATTTTTATTTTTTCATAATTTTTTATTTTGCATTTTCCACAAACAGATTATTCCTTGACATTGAAACCCTTTTTATGTGAGCGCAGCTGAAAACAGTTATGCTGGTGAGAGAAGCTCTAAAACTG
Organism: Liparis tanakae; assembly: GCA_036178185.1. Lineage (NCBI taxonomy): Eukaryota > Metazoa > Chordata > Actinopteri > Perciformes > Liparidae > Liparis > Liparis tanakae. Next base: position 12,867,823 of record CM070107.1, read on the forward strand.
GCCTTCCTTTGAGCCACAAGTTTGAAGAACAACATTAATATTTACAATGAAAATCATTATTTCGAACCTTGTCAATGTCTTGAATATATTTTGTATTAATCTTGTATTCATTTAATAAATAGAAGTGTGAGTTTTCATGGAAAACGCAACATTTTCTCGGTGACCCCAAACTTTTGAACAGTAGTTTACGTTTGACTTTCTTGTCCCTGGTTTCTTTTGGAGCCGCCTTTTCATCTTCAGCGTGTCGGCGAAGTTCGAACACCGGGGCCAACGCAAATACTCCCGCTGCACATCGGAGAGGCGCGTGAGGCGGATGGTCCGGGTGTTTGTGTGTTCCCACCCAGGGATGGATTAACCAACGGGCCTACCGGGCCCAGGCCCAGGGGCCCATGAGCTGAGGGGGCCCCTGGGCCTGGGCCTCCGTGCGTGACGTCGCTGTTATTAACTCTGTATTGATATGACGATATGACTGACACGATGCGCCAGTATATGCTAGGCTTAAGTCATTCATGTCATTAACAGGGCCCCAAAAGTCCTACTGAAAAACTAAAGAATAGCCTAAACATTCACTTTGAAGATGTCACAAGAAAGAAACATATAATATGTGACACCATAGCTTGCTGTCAATTGTTTTTAGACTTTGTTCTTGTTGATATTGCAGCTACTGGGGCTGCAGCGCCTGTCATCCCCAGTTCCCCTGCTGCCATTTCTGCACTACACACACACTATGCTGATCTGCACTACATGTTTCGCTTTACCTTTTTTTGCTTCTCAGTTATGGATTTTTGTAAATAGTTAATTTAATAATGTGTGGTCTCCCTACTATGTTATTTCCACTTTTGAGCACTTTAATTCATATAACCGAAGTCACTGCTATCATATAATTCGCGTTATGTTTTTTTTCGAGGGGGGGGGGGCCTTGACACGTCCAGGCCCAGGGGCCCGTGGTTTCTTAATCCGTCTATGTTCCCACCAGATGTAATTTGAAAAACGGGAACTCGTGACCCACAACGTAGTGGAAGCAAACCTCATATTCTCTCAATTCACTGCGGTTCACCTCGGACCAATGGAAAACTCCTACTTTCAATAAAACTGCTAAATGGATGTTGCCGTCGGTTTTATTCTCCTCTCCGCTCCTCCTCCTCCTCCTCCTCCTCTAACTGAGCTCAACTTTGCTCTCGCACCTTCACGGCTGTCGAGTTCATCCCTTTACGGGCGATTTTTAAGGGAGTCGACAAGCCCTTGGAATTACCGAGAGTGTAAAACATTACTTATTTCCTCTGTGGTCTTCAGTTTCACTTGGATCAACAAAAGAAACATACATGCACAAAATAATTCATCATTTCATTTAGCACCATTTTTGTTCAGTAAAAAAGTGCTAAATGTCAACGCACAAGGTGCTATATAGCACCTTTTTAAAGACGGGTGCCATATAGCACCAACGTAGGTGCCCTGTTATTACGAGCCAGAGGACCACGTTTGGGTTCTGATGAGCAATGTTTTATTTTAGATCGTATATGTAGCACGGATGGTGTTTTTTTCTTTTTTAGACTTCTTTTCTGGTGTACTGAGACTTGGTCTCTTTTTTTCTTGTGTACATACTTTTTTTCCGATGGACTTAGATTCGATTCCTAATAAACCACAGATTTGTATTTTTTTCTGTTAAACTTAGACTTTCTCTGTCCCCTGAGGCCTTAGCGTGCTCCTAGGGGCCCGAGCGGCCCCTAGGAGTGAGGTGGTGACAAGTTGTTCGGAGTAAAGATTTTTCATAATGAATGCATCTCAAATTAGATGAGTCAAGCCCGCCACATCCCTCTGTCTGTGTGTCTGTGTGTCTGTGTGTGTTTTTTTGTCTGTGTGTCTGTGTGTCTGTGTGTCTGTGTGTCTGTCTGTGTGTGTGTGTGTGTGTCACCGCAGTGGCACTTATTTCCATGGTTACAGTGATCCAGGATGGCCTCTGAATGCGTGCCTCCTGCAGACATCATTGTGTGCTCTCATTACTGCCCTCTGTGTGTCCTGTCCAGCTGTGAAATAGGAGGGGTGGGAGGGAGAAAGAGAGAGGGAGGACCAGATAGAAAGAGGCAACCAATAACAAAACAAGCAAAAAAGTGAAGCACAAGGGAATAAAAGAAAAGGTTGGAGAGGTGACAAGTGGTTGGGAGCTGGCTGCAGAGACAATGTACACGATGGTGGACACCATGATGAAAGGACAGCAGACGGATGATGCGGAGAGATGAAGGAAAGTCGAAAAGATGAATGACGTGCGAAGGAGGACGGGAACAGACTCTTAAAGCGACACTTTATTGATTTCTTTAAAAAATAATTTATATATTTTTATTCAATCCAATTGAATGATGTTAGTAATCGTAATACATTTATATTTATTATAAATACATGATATTTAATAATATATTTAATTAAAAAAGGTATACTCGAATGCTTAGAAAAACTAAATAAATGGCAAGAGAAAAAAAGACTTAACATGAGTGACACAACTATGGTATTTGCAGTGTAATTCAATATATAAAAGTTTTAAATATTGTTTTTCTAGTTGGGTCACAGGCTATGACAAAATATGTATTGAAATAAATCCAACAAATAACTGCTTTATTTCTCACTCTTTTTATCCCATGTTACAGAAACTGAACGGCCATTCGTTTCATATTGAATTGGGCTGGAAAAAAACATAAAATCCAAAGCCCTCCTGTTTTTAGTGCTCATCAACCCTGTATCCCACAGGGTGACAATATCACCTCTAAAAGCTGCATTTTGCCCCCAGGAGGTTGTTAAATCCTGAATGCACCCAAACCGTTCGCCTCCCATTGACAAATCTGTCTGGTGGAATCAATTCTTCTTCTTGAGTGGTATCGAAATTAGCAAGCTGTGCATGACCGCTCGCTGTATTCCGTCTCCACGGTCCGATCGCCGCGACCGGAAGAAACCGGAAGACGTGTTGCACAGAACTCTTCTGCACTCGAGGCGCCACCTGTTGAATGCTGCTCTGATTGGAGGATGGCGGCATTTCTGATTACGTCCCTTGTTTTAACCGCCTGCACGGTTGATAGTGATTCTGTGCGCACACGCACGCACGCACGCACGCGAGCGCACACACACGTGTGTTGTACAGTGAAGGATGCATGCTGTTAGATAATGACACCTGGCAGTGATGCTGAGCTACAATCCTGACATTATGACATTAAGGCAGCTTATCAGGGAGGCCTTCTCTATAAGTGTGTGTGTGTGTGTGTGTGTGTGTGTATGTATGCCAACACGTCTTTGTTACATGACAAATATAGATTCAACACACGTGCGATGGAGGAACGCTGTATAGGATTATTGTGATACTGCTGTGTTCAATGAGTTGGAACATTAAGGACTATATATAACATTATCTGTGAGTGTGTTTGTGTGTGTGTGTGTTTGTGCGTGTGTGTTAAAGCAAAATGTCAGGATAAAATAAAATGTTTTCTGTAGATGGTAGCAAATGTGTGTGAGAGCCACTGTGTGCTACGTGCTGCTAATGAGCTGGAGGGTGATGGAGGTCGTTGCAGAGACAAATAGCACTGATGTGGGAAAGGCTCACATGCAGTCCGCCTCTTATAATGTGGTTTACAAGGGTGTGTGTGTGTGTGTGTGTGTGTGTGTGTGTGTGTGTGTGTGTGTGTGTGTGTGTGTGTGTGTGTGTGTGTGTGTGTGTGTGTGTGTGTGTGTGTGTGTGTGTGTGTGTGTGTGTGTGTGTGTGTGTGCGTGTGTTATCGGATGCACATGTTTAGGTCTAAGAGCAAAACTTTCCACACTGGAAAATACACTTAAAAATATCGTAACGACCAGGCAGCAACGTCCGGTTTTGACAAGTGACCACTAGGGGGCGACTCCTCTGGTTTTATAGAAGTCTATAGAAAACGATTATTTCCCTCTTGATTTATTCCCTCAGTAAATATTTTAAACATGTGTTTATGGTCTCAATCTCTAATACAGCATGATGTTCATGAAGTAAATGCTCTACTGTAAACATGACCCTCTTCTTCAGTCGTCCAACACGGCAATTGTTTTCAAATGATGCCTCAAGTTCTTCATTTGTAAAAAGAATATCCTCCAAAACTGCTCGGGAGAACGCTCGAGTCAAACGATTTACACGAAAACTGAAGAAGTGGTTTCTTGATTAGTTCGATGTTGTATTATTCTCACCAAATATTTAATTTTAAGGCATTAATTACCTCCCATAGTTTGTGTGTTTACGATGTTCCCATGTTGCTCTCCAAGGAACACAAACACACAGACATCCGGTAGGCTGACGCTGAGCTAATGGGGTCACAACAGTGTGTGTGTGCGTGTGTGTGTGTGTGTGTGTGTGGTGCTTATTGAAATTACATGAATGAATGATAAAGGGTAAAGTTAATGTGTGTATCACACAAAATGTAGCAGTGGCAGTTCATTGTGTGTGCTTACATTTGCTTTTACATGGGTGTGACCCAGTGTCCTGGGTTTGTCTTAGCATGTGCGTGCGTGTGTGTGTGTGTGTGTGTCTGTATGTGTGTGTGTGTGTGTACATGTGTTTCTATGTGTAGTGACCGTTACATAAGGAAATTAAATTGTGTTTTTCTTTCGAAGTGTGTGTGTGTGTGTGTGTGTGTGTGTGTGTGTGTGTGTGTGAGAGTGTGAGTGTGTGTGAGTGTGTATCGTCGGCACCCCAGCATCCACCTCCAACCTGTTGGTGTCCCAGTGCTTCCTCTTCCCTGCTGGGAGCAGCATGAGGCGCTCACAGCTGGACTTTACTTCTGTATTTATAATTCTTACTTTCATTTTTGTTTGTCTTTTTTATCACACCATCACACACACACACACACACACACACACACACACACAAACAAACAAACAAACAAACAAACAAACAAACAAACAAACAAACAAACACACACTTGAATCCTGGTATCAACATCCATACTTCCTCTTTTCAATCCCATTTAAATAAAAAACAATAATATATTTCCTCATCATTTGAACTGTGCAACCAAATAAGACAACATTTTTTTTACTTTTTAACAATTTACACTGACTTCGGGAAGTTGAACTTATTCTTCCGGGTGGTTACGCGATGGTGGTAGAAGAAAAAAAACAGAAAGAAAAAGGCTCGCTCTTTATTAAATTTCTTGGAAAGTAAAAAACGTAATTAAACGGAAATTGTCATTCTGTTAACTTTTTTATTCCCCAGTAAGAAAACCCCCTCAGACCCGTGTCAGGAAAACATGCCGCATCTAATTATGAAGCAGTGAATACATTTGTGCTGCTGGCCGGTGAGCTGCTCCCGCCATCCACGGGTAACACGATTATTCCACCTGCGTAATGAAAATGCCAGAGAGTCCCTCCTCCTGTGGTTCTGCTCATCATCTTCTCGGAGGCAGGTGTTTCGTACGTCTCGGCTCTCGCTGTGAGGGAACGTTGCCGAGCTCCGGATCAAAGATGATCCCGCGTCTCTCCCGCGTTTGCATCAAGGCCGCCGCAACGCTAACATTAGGAATCTTATTTACTTTACCACGACGGATGCAGTTCTCATGACTCTTGCAGAGACGCCGCGGCATCTTTTTTCCCCATAGTCTCGCCACTCTGCTAACCTCCAGTCCTTCTCCTCCTCCTCCTCCTCCTCCGCTCCTCCTCCTCCCGCTGTCCTAAATTCTATTCAGGCAATAATGGAATGACATTTATCATAATCACTTTTTGGCTCACGGTTTCTCTTCCTCCCCCTCTTGTCTTATTTTTTGAGACCCATCTATTCCCCCCCCCCATGGTTTCCACACTCCTCTCTGCCCTCTTTCTCATCCGTCCATCCATCTGTCCATCCGTCAAACCCGTGCGTCAGCTTGACCCCTTCACTTGTCAAACTCTGTTGGGGGGGGGGGGGGTTGACGCGCCGATCCCTGCGACCGCTACCCGGGGAGATCGACTGAAGAGATGATTATCTCCAATATATTTGATTAGCAGCTGTGAAATCCAGCGGAGCACCAATTTAGCCCCGTCATGCTTCAAGTCCCAGAACAGGAGCTTTTGCTAGAACGGGAGTTTTGACTTAACCGTCAAACACGTTCTAACTGCTTGTTTAGCTGCATTCAAAGACAAAGTAAACACGGAGATTCCTCCCGATGTTCGCGCGTTGAGAGGCGAGCGAGGCGGAGGATCGGAGAGCGCTTCCTCAAAGTGCTTTTGGGAGGACCTCGATGTATTTACGGTAACAAAAGCCACACTCGTTGATTGCGGGGCTTATTCATACAGGTGTTGGTACTGTCGATTGAGCGTTCCCTTCTCAAGCCGGTTAACTGATGAAGATCTCTCCAGAGAAATACAAACATGAGCAACAGTCTGGACCGGAGTGAGTCTGAGGTTCACCGACTTCTCTCAGGCTTTCCAAGCATGAATAAATGTTGCCTATTAGATAATAATAATAATAATAATAATAATAACCATTTATTTTATATAGCGCTTTTCTAGATACTCAAAGTCGCTTTACAGAGTTCAGAGTCCAGTCACACACACACAGTCATCCCGGTGGTGGTGAGCTACATCAGTAGCCACAGCTGCCCTGGGGCAGACTGACAGAGGCGTGGCAGCCAATCTGCGCCTACTGCCCTCCGACCACCACCAACATTCATTCACATCCATCCATACGAACCAGGGTGAAAACTGTGTGCAACCTTCGACTTTTTTTACAATAACAATCTTTAATTTCTGTATTTCTGTGCGGTTAATAGGGACCCACCTGGAGCTGATCTCACCTCTGCAACGTGAACGGAGTTATAACGGGGGAAGACACACTGATTTCCGGTTGTAAACATGGTGTCAGTAGCTCTTAACACATCGTCGTATACACTTGTAAAACTCACTGAGGCAAATTTGTAATTTCTGATATTGGGCTATATAAAATAATTGAATATTCAACAAAAAAATCCTTGCAGATCTCAAAGGTTTAATAAAATGTTTAATTTCTGGACATTTTTTTGGGAGTGCACGCACTGTTTTAATTGTTTTGTTGTAAAATGCCCTTCCACCAAGTCGCTTGGTCCTTTTTACAATGGCATATTAAGTTAAATACAACACACATTGTTAATATCTGTATTGTCTTTTCATGAATGTTCCCCCGAAACAGAAAACAAAGTGAAGAGGTGGAAATCAGTAAACATTTTGACTGTGGTGTTTGAACATTATTGTTCTAGAAACTGAATTTCTAGTGGAACTAATTATATATTCTTATAGTGGAGCGTTGACGCGTAGGAGTGCGAATGATGGTGGGAGTGCGATTCGTCAGATTCCGTGTTTCTGTATAAGCGCGGCGGGTTTGACCTTAATGAATCTACGTGAATGTACAATAAAGTATCGCCGACAAGCCGCTGACATGGCTTACATAACCGCCGACACCTCCGCTGCCATTTACGCGGCAGAACATCTCTTTGCACTTCAGCCGGGCCGATTCTCGGGGGGGAGGGAGGGAGGACTGTGGGCACGAAGCCGCATTTAAAGCTTGACACGTCCATGAGGGTGCGAAATACCAGGTGGCAATTGTTGGGGGGAGGGGTACTGTATCAGATTTGTCCAAAGGGCAATTAAGTCCACAAAAAGGAGTGAAGACAGACCGTCACGGTGGAATTAAGTTGGACGCAAATGCACGACTCAGGAGACAATAATGCAAATAAAGATCCTTTACTGAGACCCTGTTTACACAATGCGAAAACACATATTTTCATGCATTTTGTCCTTTCATTTACACAAAAACTGAGGTTTTATCACGGAAAACGATCATTTCTAAACTCTGGCCAAAGTGGAGATTTCTGAAAACTCAGTTTTTGTGTTTGCGTGTGAACGAGGTCAAACAGAGTTTTAGGTTGTCAAACGTCACAGTATGCGACTAAAGATGCTTCACGTCATGTGAGCGTCCTATGGGACGTATGCGGACGGCGTATTTATGCAGGTACATATAAACAGAAACTTTTTTGAAAACGACCTTGTGTGTACAACGTTATCTTTGAAACTGGAGGGGCAGAAATATTAATTTCTGTAAATACCGGCTATGTGTAAATGTGGCCTGAGAGCGTCGTCTGGAACGAAACAGACCGAATAATTAACACACTGTGGAACGCTCGAGGGCTCGGTCGGAAAAACACAGGACGATCTGGCAGAGGAAAAGTGAGGGGACCTGAGTAGACAGGGACTAACGAGGGAATGGGCAACAGGTGAGACGGGCATGAGGACCAGGTGAAGGTAATGAGGGACTAACGAGGTGACCAGAGCAGGTGAAGGGAGTTGGACTGACGAGATTGGGAAGCAGGATCTGGAATGACGTGATAATTAGAGAGACAGGATGAAAACTACTAATACAAGAAGGAAGGTGTGGAGCTGAACTGTTACACAGACAGAACATGTTCTCTATTTCTGCGACATTTGAAAGCGCTAAATAATGGTTTTAGAAAGTGTCAATCGAGAAGTCTGAAGTAACTTTCACCCTCTTTTTGTTTCATCCGGTCCTTCTGATGCGCCGAGGCGGAGACGGAAGAGAGAGATTTATTGATTTAGACACAAGGTTGACATTTCATCTGCTTCCCGTGTTTGCATTGACGACCCAATGTCTCACCTCGGATGTTATAGAAAGGCGTGTTTTCATCTCAGCGGTGATCGAATAATCCTAAAAAAAAATGGTGAAAAGTCTCTGTCGACACAAGAATATTAGTAATTGAGAAAGTAATTGAAATGTGCATTTTGTGGGGAGAGGTATCCATTCAATCTTTAAACTAAAATCTCAGATGCTTTTCACTGATCGCACATCACTTTGAACTTAACTCGGGAGCACTATTAACATCCCTAAAAGGACACGTGAACATCTTTCCTCATCTCGTCTCCGTAGCGACGTTCAAACACATCTTCAAAGGCTGACACATCGGTTGGATGTTACTTTGTTTTCCTTCATTCCACAACTGCTCCTCTATTTATCAGTGCAGCTGTTCCTGCAGGCTGTTCTCTCTCTCTCTCTCTCTCTCTCTATCTATCTATCTATCTATCTATCTATCTATCTATCTGTACATGGTGTTTATAAAATGCAGATGCTCCTTGTTTCTGATAACTCCGGTCCTTTAATAGCTTTTCTGACTTTATACCTCTCTTCTCTTTTTCTCTCCGGCGCTCTCGTTCTCTTGTTCTTTCGCTCTCCATCTTCAAACCCAGGGGTGTCACACTTATTTTAGTTCATGAGCCGCACGCAGTCCAATTTCATCTTGAGTGGGCCGCAGCAGTAAAACATTTCACGATCAACTATAAATGAAAACAACCTCCAAAATTGTTTTTGTTCCTCTCTTTTATTGCCAAGAAGTAGAAGAACATTCTGAACAAGTTCACAAATAATGAAAAATGAATTCACAGAACAGATGATGACTGAGTCTCTCTGATCTCTCGACTGTAAACAGGCGGCTTGTTTCCTCCTTTAGTGCCACATGTTCTGTGGCTTTATCTCACTCTAATTTTAATATTTTTATATCTGGTTATTTTAGACTCTCACGCTGCAGGATCCAACTACTAATGTTTTTCTGCACAAATTAGTGGAGGTCAAATAAAATACACATGTTTGTTGCTGAAATCCTCTCTGACACACACACACACACACATAGGAAATGGGTGTGATGCTGCGTTGTACAACCGACACACGCACGCACACACGCACACGCACTCGCACACGCACGCACACGCACGCACGCATGCATGCATATACACATAAACACGTGTTTCCTCCTCTCTTTATTTTTTTCATGATTAAAAAGAAAAATCGATCTTGACACTATTACATGTTCAATATCGCACATGGTGTCCTTCACCTGCGGTTGCTAGGCAGCGGCTGCAATCAGACGGAAGATAGAACAGCAATAGCAATGATTTGCATTGTGTGTGTGTGTGTGTGTGTGTGTGTGTAGCCCAGTCCCTGCTCTGACATATCTTTGTGGGTGCGTTGTTTTTTTTGGAGGGGGTATTGCATAACTGCCGTCTCGGCCGGAGCCGGCGCTCGTCTGACGGAGAGATTTCTGCTTGCGTTACAAAGATCATCCAACACACACACACACACACACACACACACACACACACACACACACACACACACACACACACACACAGACACACAGACAAACACACACATGCAGACATACTCTGCTCATCATGTGCTTGTTCAAATTCATCCAGATAAAACTCCCCTGAGATCTACTCTCTGCGTTTAATTGCCTTTTTATTGTCAATTATTCAAAATGAGTGTCCTCCTCCTCCTCTTCCTCCTCCTCCTCCTCCTGCTACTTTTCTTCTTCGTTCTTCTCCTCCAGCTCTGAAAGATTTATCAAGCCATTTACTAAACATCTCCCTTTCAGAAGCGCACAAGGCTGCCATCCAACTGTCTCCTCCCCCTCCCTCCCTCCCTCCCTCCCTCCCTCCCTCCCTCCCTCCCTCCCTCCATCTTTGTTTTCATGTCTCCTTCCCACGGTGAGAGGAGCAGGAATAGAGCACTCAAATGTCAGCCCGCTATCATCATTTTCTTATTATTTGTCAAGGCCAATCTGGTTTCTGTGTTTTTAGAGATACCTTCTTGACCTCCCGCTTCTCTCTCTTGTTGTTTTCCTCTCCCTCCATTCATTCATGTTCATCCCACCATGCTCCACACAAGCTTCTCTCCTAGTTTCCTTCAGCAACAGTCTTTAAAATCATATTGTTTTAATTCTCCCCTCCCTCACCTCTTGCCTTCTCCTCTGCCGTCTCCTTTCTTCTCCACTTGGTCGCCTCACCCACTTTCTCTCCCTCCTCCACATCTCACTTTAAGCGTGTTCTCCTCTCCCTCGTGTGTTTGTCTGTTTGCGTTTATCCGTGTACGTGTGTAGATAACGGCCGAGATGCTTTACGCTGTTGCTTAATAGATCTCTTCTTGACTTGGAAGTGTGTCATTACTTTGGATAAGGGTCCCGTTTTCGGCCCACTGTCTAAAGGACACCCCCCCCCCAACACACCCTCCTCTCGACCTCCCTTAATAGCACTAATTCTCAAATGGAGGGACGGAGGAGGAGAAAAGGATGGTGTGTAGATAAAGGGCAAAACGATTGAGAGGAAAGGGAAGCGATGGAAAAGGGCAACGAAGAAAGACAGACGGGGGAGGGGTAAAAGTCCGACAACCAGGAGGTGCAACATTTAGAGGGTCAGAGGGGGGGGGGGCATCGGGAGGGAGTCGGACTAAAACATGCACAGAGTAGAGAGAATAAACGCATGTGTTCTCCTTCTGAGATCACAGCGAGGAATCGTCTCAATGCAACGTTTGTTACGCTGGCGCTGAAGTAGGAGCACGAAAAGTTTAAACACGTTCTGTTCATTGACATTACCCAATAAAGATTATTCAAACAAGATGGCTGCGTCAGTCCTAATTGTTGACTGAAAAGGATCCGACAGAAACAGGAAGAGGAAAAACGGATTGAAGATCGAGCCCCAGGTGAAACATGTATGGGTCTAAAGTCTGTCTGGTTGAAGGTACATTAACGTAAAACAGACCTTTTGTCTGATAGATAAGGCCACAGCTCAGTGATTACGTGTGTGTGTGTGTGTGTGTGTGTGTGTGTGTGTGTGTGTAAAAAAAAAACCTTATTTATGTGTCAGGCAAAACCATGTTGAAATCCATCAAAGATTCTCTTCATTTTATGAGGGCAGACGGGCAGAGATTGTGTGTGTGTGTGTGTGTGTGTGTGTGTGTGTGTGTGTGTCTGTCCGCGGTGCAAAGGGCTTTGATTGAAATGTCCCCATCAGCTTTGCTGTCAAAGCCAAAATTTCAACCAGAATCCAGGTTACTGCAAGAAACATCCCCAAAATGTTCCACGTTAATAAAGAATACAAATAATCTTTATGAAACAGATAATCATATGAATTGTATGTGCAAATTATATAATTATAAATGTCAAAATGTTCGTAATAATAAGATATTTTATTTCATTATTATTTTTATAATAATAATAATTATGATTATTATTATCATTATTTTTATTGCATTTGTCGCCATTTCTTTTGTCATGTTTGTCACTTTTTGGGACAGTGGACAGTGATGTCATCCTCTCTAATTTCCTAATTGATTTTTACACAATAATCTACAATTTCTTTTTTCTTCTATTTCTCTTCCTCTTTCAATAATGTTGTTAGATAATAATAATAACATCTGAGCCGGAACATATTGTTATGAAAGTCACAGTTGTTCACGTGCATGCTGAGCTTCATCTGTGTTTATGTCCTCCGATGCAACAAAAACCAATAGATTTGTTCGGCCGGCTGTGAAGCAGATTTTTAGTTTGTCATATGAAAAAGGAGCGAAAGAAAAATGAGATTTGAAGTTTTTTTTCATGCTCCGTCCTCCAGGGAATCGAACTGAAACCCCCAACGTGACCACGCGTTGTTTTCCAACTTTATAACCTGGTTATTACTTTTTTTTAAAGCTAGTAATTACATTATTTTGTCTCTGGACCAGTGATCTTATCTTGTCAATGGTCGTTTTCATCTGCAACGGAAAGATAGCGCGATCTACCGGCCGAGAGGATCGGCGGAGATCTGACGGTGTGGACCGCTCGGCCGTCTGGACGCTAAATCCTCAAGACGAATGTCGGCGATAGAAATAAGCTGAAATAAGATTGTAGCGGCCATTTGTCGTACGAAATCAAACAAAACTATAAATCAAAGCACCACTGATGCCCCGTGGGTTTCGGTGTTGACGCATGTACAAAATAAAAGGTAATGTCCATTCCCGCCTGTTATTATTCTATTAATTTATTTCTTAAACCAACAAAAAAGAACAAAGTAAATGTTGACACTTCCTCTCTGTGCTGTGGTAAAAACCATTGGCCACCCAGGTGCATGCTGGTCCTGTGCCTATCCACCTCTACATATAACCACAGGTGCCCAGTGTTACCCAATCAGTCAACCTACAACTAAATACATTAAATTAAACTACAACTGTCGTAAGAAACCACTAACATATCAAAAATATAACCTAAATAAGTAATAATTAATCAATATTACTTTACAATAAAACCTAAATACAAATGTCAAATGAAATGGCTCCAACAAAGATCATTCTGGTTTTCTTTTTATTCTTTCTTCAAAGACTTCAAGAACTCACGTCACTTCTCATATTAGGCAGCGGTAGAACAATGTAATCCATTTTCTAGAGTCTCACACACACACACACACACACACACACACACACACACACACACACACGGTTGCGGTCACTGCGGCGCTGATTGTGATGACCCGGTGTCTTATCGATCACAATCACATCTCATCTTTATTGATCCACACGCTGTGCAGGAACGACCAACAAAGCCGTTATAACGGCTTTTGATTGAATGGCTGGAACCAAAATACCATCAGTGGGCACGCACAGAAAATATCTGCACGAGCTCCCACACACACACACACACACACACACACACACACACCCTTGTAAACCACATTATAAGAGGCGTGTGTGAGCCTTTCCCACATCAGTGCTATTTGTCTCTGCAACGACCTCCATCACCCTCCAGCTCATTAGCAGCACGTGTTAGTGAGGTCTTCTACACACACACACACATACATGCAAACGCACACACACTTCTAGTCATGGTTATCAATGAATCACTCTGGTTTGCTCACGACTTCCTCAAAGTGTTAGTGAGGTCTTCTACACACACACACACACACACACACACACACACACACACACACACACACACACACACCTCCACCGCTGACCCCAACTCCTTTTGGAGCTGCCTAATTAATACTAGACCTGGCAACACATTTGCTGGTGGTTGGATCGTTTTCAAAATCCAGCAAACTCTCCCTGGTTTCTCATTATTTAACAACCCGGGGTCACTCGCCAAATCTTTCACGTCAAGTTCAGCATCGGAGAACTTTGAACTTTCTGTTTTCCTCGCTAACTTTTGGTCAAATCTTCAGATTCTCTCAGCAAAGTTATTTCTAAAGGACTTGCTAGCTACAACCCACCGCACAGGTCACGCCGCATTATATTCACTGCAGTTGCTTTGGCGGGAAAAAAACACAACTCATCCCTCAGATTTCTGACAGCTCGTTCCTCACGGTAAACGTACTGAGACACTTTGCTACTCTGAATAAACTCATGTATTTGTACTTTACAATTTACCGTTAAAATAATAGGATCAATACCAGTGTCTCCAGACCTCAAGACATTCTCATAGCAGATATTCTCATAACTAATAATATTATTACGGCGTTATGCTCAAGTTGGCTTGCTGTCATAACTTTCAGACGCACTGAACAGAGCCATGGATACCGGTATTAGTGCCACTGGTGCTGACAAAAGTAAATCGGTGATGTGAAAGAATCTTTTTACACATATATAATTCTATAAGGAAATGCATTAATAAACTAGAACGGGCACTCGGTAGAGCGCATACCTTTGCATATCATAAGATTAGTCATTGGATTATGAACATGTTGGCATTAGTTGCCAATTGGATACAAATTGACCGCGTTATGGTAAAAAGAAGATGTTGACCGTTTCATGACCTTGACCTTTGACCCGATCGATCCCAACATTTAATGAAATGGTCCCCGGATAATAACCAATCATCCCACCGAATTTCATGCGATTCCGTTTAATGATTTTTGAGTTATGCGAGTAACACGCATACAAATAAATAAATAAATACACGGCGATCAAAACATAACCTTCCGCATTTTCAATGCGAAGGTAATGATTGTCCTAGTTCATAAAAATCCACAGTAATACTCAGCGACCCGTCCTCTGCTGGGGATTACCGGCTGTGCAGCAGCGCAGTAATCTATGGTGCTAATCTTTTGCAAATGTGCTCAGGGAATATTAGCCAGATCATGGGGATCAGATTTTGTGTGTGTGTGTGTGTGTGTGTGTGTGTGTGTGTGTGTGTGTGTGTGTGTGTGTGTGTGTGTGTGTGTGTGTGTGTGTGTGTGTGTGTGTGTGTGTGTGTGTGTGTGTGTGTGTGTGTGTGTGTGTGTGTGTGTGTGTGTGTGTGTGTGTGTGTGTGTGTGTGTGTGTGTGTGTGTGTGTGTGTGTGTGTGTGTGTGTGTGTGTGACAAGGTTAACAAGTTGTATGAAGGTTTTGGTCAATGGATGGAAACATTGAGTGTAGAGATTGATGAATGTACGGAGGCTGCTGTTGTCCATTGATTTTCATCTTATGTTCCATCGGGTTTTTGGGCGTGCAGCGGTTGAAGGTCACTGTGGAGGACGTAGGGTGTTTTTTTACAGTACGTGCATCCTCACATTAAAGTGGTGGCCTCAATGCAAGAGTTGTTTCTTACAAATCTATGAAGGATAAATTAAAGTACGAGTATCTGGACTAAAAAGTGATTTTTAAGGCATCGTAAATGTCCTAATGGCTCCCTGATTAGTTTAGCATAGTGATGTCTCTTAATGAGATCATTTGTATTTAAGGGAATACAACTTTATTTAGTATTGCTCCAAAGTAAAACAAGTTTATTTACTGTCATTGCAATGTTGCGATAAGCACTGAGGGAAAAAGGGTATTGGTAGAAAAATGCACTTTAAAATGTAACGTATCTTTTTTTAATTTTCACTCATGCCTTTTATTTTTAGTACAATATTCAATGTATTTTTTTTTAACTCTACAAATAATTAGCAGAGAGAAAGTACATTTTAATATCAAGTTATATTTCATATGTTCCTTGTATTGCAGCCCTAGGATGACATATGGTTTGGATCTGTTGGCAAATAATTCTTCTACTATGCAATATTTGCTTTGTGGAGTTCGTTCTTTGCAGGGTTCGTTCAGTCATGGAAAACCTGGTCTTTTCCAGGCCTGGAAAAGTCATGGAAAAAACTTAAAACATAAAAGTTTTGGAAAAGTCATGGAAATGTGTTATAATCACATGTTTATTTACGCCGAGTTTGAAATAATTAATATGTTTTTTAAAGAAAGACGCTCAAAATATAAGCCGGCATACTCTATACGCACAATTTTCTACATTCTTCATGTTTATACTGAGATTTCAGTTTTGTCATGGAAATTTGTTTTAAAGTATTGGAAAAGTCATGGAAATCCATCGGTCAACAAATCCAGCTCACACGTCTGCCATGTTTCTACAGCAGCCCAGAAGGGACAAACCCAACAGCTGTTACTCAACCTCAGTTCTCCCGCTCCTCTTCTTCTTCTTCAGGTTCACGAGGCCCTGATGTAAGACGACTTCCTCCACCATATTCATCCCAGAATGATATTCTGTGCCCCCAGTCGAGCTTCAGACCCCGTTTACACGATGGGAAAACGCATATATTTCCATGCGTTTAGGCCTTTTCAAAACAACCTTGTGTGTATGACGTTATTTTTGAAAACGGAGAAATATTTGTTTATGTGTAAATGTGGCCTCTCTATCGCGTCATTCCAGATCCTGCTTCCCATCTCGTCAGTCCAACTTCCTTCACCTGCCTCTGATCACCTCGTTAGTCCCTCATTACCTTCACCTGGTCCTCATGCCCGTCTCACCTGTTGCCCATTCCCTCGTTAGTCCCTGTCTACTTAGACCCCGTTTACACGATGGGAAAACACATATATTTTCATGCGTTTTGGCCTTTCATTTACACAAAAACTGAGGTTTTATCACGGAAAACGATAATTTCTAAAAACCCGGCTATGTGTAAATGTGGCCTGAGAGCCTCGCCGAGCGAAGAGCGAGCGTCTGTGAACACAATGACCTATTGTTACCTGTTTGTTCTCCTCCTGCTCCCCGTGTCCCCACTTGTTGCGTCTCCATCTTCTATTCATGTCTCATCTATTCTTTTATTCAATCTGCTCTGCATAACAACTACAAAAAAGGAACATTTTTTTCAATTATCAAACCATTTTCTCTGCTTCCCGCTGTCGAACATCCTTTTTATCTCGTCTGACCTTTTATTCCCTCCAGCCTTTTTCTCCCATTTCTCTTTAGCATCTCTCCATCTGTGCTTTGATATTTTTATTTATTTATTTTCCCGCGGCATTGACGGAGAGAATGATCACATCTGAGAGAGAGAGAGAAAGAGAGATTTAAATGGACGTGGCCATAGTTTTTAACTGGATGTCATCGTGTGTCAAAGTGGCCACGAATGTAAACCTGCATTCGCACTGGATTAACAACGACAGCCAACATCCACGTCCCCTAAATGTCCTCGGCGCCCCGAAGCGCTGTCGCCAGAGCACGGGGTCAGACCCGTGGAAATCT
Organism: Liparis tanakae; assembly: GCA_036178185.1. Lineage (NCBI taxonomy): Eukaryota > Metazoa > Chordata > Actinopteri > Perciformes > Liparidae > Liparis > Liparis tanakae. The sequence continues at coordinate 12,885,085 of CM070107.1, forward strand.
GTGAGCATTTGTGAATCTGTGCGTTTGCATTTGTGAGTCTCTCTTTGCGAGACTGATCCGACAGCACACCAGAGAGACGGACACGCGAGCGGCCGCCTAAATACACGCTGACCTGCTTTCTCTAAGCCCGACGGTCCGGCCTCCTCTCTGACCATTAATACAAAAATATTTGGTGTTTGTCGGGAGGGCATGTGTTTGTTGGGAGGGCATGTGTGGACAAAGACAAACAAGCACATCGGTGCTTTGACGGCGACTCGGGGGGCAATCTGTGTGCTGGGAGGTGTGGGAATATTGGGATTGGAAATTAATACGTGGTTGTGTAGCGGACAGAAAGAAGCGATAATTTTTTACCTCCCTCACAAAACCCCCTTTTTGTCGGGGGAATCGTGCAAGTTGATAATTTCTTCGGCCAATCTACCGTGAAGATTTGTGGATCTTCAGCGCCTGGATTTGAACTCACCTGCGGATGTAAAAATATTCTCAACACAAGATGTCGCTTTAAAAATCTTTAATGCACATCCGGTTTTCCTCTGCAGATGATTTCTAACCTCAATCAGCAGCTTAAGATCGTCTTTTTTTCTCTAAAAGTGACGCACTCATGGGGAAATAAACTAAATGACTCCTGTTGTAATGTAACGCTCGGGGGCAGATGTGGCTCGGTCAGAGGATCTGCCGTTTCGATCCACGGCTCTGCGAGTCCACGCCGATGTGTCCTCGGGCGAGACACTTAACCCGGGGTTAACCCCGGATGAATGGTGGTAGCCCCTCCCCTCACCTCAGGGTGTGAATGGGTGGACGATGACGTGCAGGGTTACGGCGCTTTGAAAGGTCGGAAGAATAGAAAAGTATCCGACAAGTACATTTACTCTGGGATTATATATATATATATACTAGGGCTGGGCAACGATTACAATTTTTAATCGCATGATTTCCCCGATTAATAGCATTTGTATACGCAAAATCCAATAATTAATTCAAAAGTAGTGTATAGCGCACTGCTATTTTAAATGTTGTGCCATAACATGTGTCGTCCTGTTAGAGAGAGACACCATAAAACACTTTCAGGGCAGTTTGTCGACTCCTAGAACTTGACACTTATTTTAAATGTTGTGCCATATGAACTAAAGTGCCATAAAACCTGTTGTGCAAACAAACACTTAACATCAGCATTTGTATATAGTAAGCAGTTAAATAAAATAAATACTTTGTGTAAATCTCAACTTAAACAATGGTATCAAAACAAGCTTATTGCCACTGCAGGGCATTAATGTTAGAGTGGTGAAGCACCAAACATGTGATCACATTTACTAAACTTTTAATTGTAAAGACATTTTATATTTTCTAACATAGCTCTTCTATATACATATATATATATATATATATATATATATATATATATATATATATATATATATATATATATATATGCCTGTGTGTGTATATGTATGTATATATATATATATATATATATATATATATGTGTGTATATAATCCCAGAGTACTTGTCGGATAGTCTTTTCAAGACTTTCATCTTTAGATAATTTTTAGAAATTAACTGAATAATGTTCCCATGCACCGCTCTGGTCCCATGATGCATTTCAGGGGCCAACATTTGCAGCCTGACATGTCGCTCCCTCGTGACCGGCTCCTCACTGGACCTCACGCTGCGTTCATGGGAAACACTGAACACACTGCGGGACAGACCGGAGCTGAGCTATTCATTATTCATGTTCCGGGGGGGCGACCGATCGGCTGTGAGCAACACAAGGTCGTCACGTGAGGCTGAGCGCGTTAAACCGTGACACGTCTGTGTATTGCATACAAATATTATTTAGTAAGTAATTAAATGGTCATTTTATAAGTACTGGCCATCTCACGTCTTGAAGGGAGGCAGCTGTGTGGTGCACAGTCACACGTGTGTGTGTGTGTGTGTGTGTGTGTGTGTGTGTGTGTGTGTGTGTGTGTGTGTGTGTGTGTGTGTGAAGACAGGGTGGGATTCAAAGTTCAGTCTGACACCAGTCATCGATAATGGGGGCTTGTTATGCCCCCCGCTCATTTGTTTATTTGAATGAGTCCAGGGAACCATTAGCTAATTCAGAAGCTGTGTGTGTGTGTGTGTGTGTGTGTGTGTAATTTCCAATGGGCATTCAGACTTTAAGAAATATCAATATTTAAATCAATGCGTATTATAAACAGACGACTCACACTCACACAGATGGACACACACAGAGAGACGCACAGACACACACAGACAGACACACACACACACACACACACACACACACACAGAGACACACACACACACAGAGAGACACACACAGACAGGTTCAACACATCCCTAGGGTTTCCTTCAGGGAAAATTAGATTTTTGCAGATTATTTTTCAAAACGAAAATGTGTTATGCAAGAACACAAATGTGGTTCAGACGATGCGCTCCTGCTCGTTGAGGTGAATGAACTGCTCTTACTCTGAGTTCAGTTGCTTTAAGGCTTTCTTTTCTTTTCTTTTCTTTTTACTGTGTTTTTGTAGAATATTTCACAGGCATCGGATATAAAGCCTCCCACCAGATAGTCTCTCTCTCTTTCTCTCTCTCTTTCTCTTTCTCTCTCTCTCTCTCTCTCTCTCTCTCTCTCTCTCTGGCTACAAATATAGCATCCGCCTACATCGTCCAATCCATTTATTTGTCCAAAAAAACAACGAATAACAAAAGTCATTCATGGCTACAGGATGTGTGTGTAGAGCACTTGCCTCTGTCTACATTGGACATGAAACTGTTGTTTTTCCCTCTGAAATATGCCTGATTACTGTATATTTATATATAAATAATATGATTCTGACAAAGGACAAATGCAAATATGTTGTAAGAATAAAGAAAGGAGGGTGATCTTGTTTTAACCGTACAGGCTAAAGGAGGCGATGCCTGCGACTGTTTTTGACTTCTCGTCCATCTGTCTTCGTCTCCTCCCAGGATCCCTTAATGCAGAAGGTCGGCGGAGGAAGGAAGAAGACGGTGTCCTTCAGCAGCATGCCCTCTGAGAAGAAGGTAGATAAAGAACCTGTGGCTCAATTTCAAGATTTATTTTCCAAAGCCTATGATGTCGTCTCCAGGTTCGGCTATGGAGCTCAAGTCATGTGCGAAAAACACAAAATCAAATAGTCGAGTTAAACGGCTTTTACTGAACATAAAAATAAATCAATTACACATATTTATAATGAAAAGAAACGTTGTCACAGCGGGCAGTCGTGTTCATCCAACTCGTGGGTAGCTCGCCATCATCTGATACACGGTTTGTATCATCTCAAAAACCTGATCTATACACAAGGTCACATAAAACAGTTCATTCAAAACACATGTTAACAGCAGTAACCAAAAGCGCTGACATAGTCAGGGAAATACAAAGGAAACGAAAACACCATTTAATATAACGAAATGGAGGTCTAACATTTACACAAAATATTCTCAGCACATTGCACAGTCTACAACACAAAATCCACTTAAAAGTAATCAAGGTACACTACCGTTCAAAAGTTTGAGGTCACTTAGAAATGTCCTTATTTGTCAAAGAAAAGCATGTTTTTTGAATTATGATCAATTTTAATTATTAAAAAATGCACTCTATACATTATTAAGGTGGTAAATGACTATTCTAGGTTGAAACACCTGTTTAAAAAAAATAAAAAATATCTATCTACACGGTTGTAATAGAGGCCCATCTCCAGTGTCCTAATGGCACATTGTGTTATTGCCTTAGAAGAATAATGGAGGGTTTTAGAAAACCCTTTTGTTGTGTTAGAACAGCTGAAAACAGTTATGCTGGTCAGAGAAGCTTTTCAACTGGCCTTCCTTTTGAGCTTGAAGTCTGAAGAACACAATTCATATTTAAAATAAAAATCATTATTTCTAACCTTGTCAATGTATTTACTATATTTTCTATTCATTTAGCAATTCATTGGATAAATAAAAGTGAGTTTTCATGGAAAACACAAAATTGTCTTGTTGGGTGACCCGAAACTTTTGAACGGTAGTGTACACTCGCGCTGCACCCAAAGGAAACAGGAAGTGACCTCCATTGACCCGCATATGTATTAGGACTTAAAAATGTTTCCTCCCTGAGCCAATCACTGGGTTACAATTAGCTGGCAGACATTCACACCGATGAGCAAAGAATTCCCCAAAAACACGCTGCAGATGTATCACGATGTCGGGGTTGGATTGTCTCTCTCCAGGTGAGCAGTGCCGCGGACTGCTTGGCGTTCATGCAGGGCGGCTGCGAGCTGAAGAAGATCCGGCCCAACTCCAGGGTCTACTGCCGCTTCTACACGCTGGACGGCGACCTCAGCTGCCTGCACTGGGAGCCGTCCAAGAAGGACGCGGAGCGCGCCCGGCTGGACGTCTCCAGCGTCCGAGAGGTCCGCACCGGGAAGAGCACCGAGACGTTCCGCCACACCGGGCCTCTCTCCGAGCACCTGGCCGAGGAGGCGGCCTTCTCGGTCATCCACGGGGACGACTACCAGGTACGTTGCATCCTCAGCGGTCTGCAGGGGTGGGGGTCGGGGGGGGGGGGGGGGGTAATCGTGTAGCTTACGGTGCTCCCGAAGTTTGTTTTGTTTGCGTATTTTATTCAGTCAATCAAATACAATACAATATTATTCTATATAATATACAAAAGAGAAAGATAGTATAGGTAGAAGCAGAAAATGCTTACAAAATCCTATCCTAAATTGCAATAAAAATAAATCAGAAAATTTATAGAAAATAAAAAACGACAATAACCAAAATAGAAAAGTAAAATGTATTTATATATACTACCACATAAATCTTCCATATTAATAATCAATAATTAATCTTGTAGCTTACGGTGCTCCCGAAGTTTGTGTTTGTTTGTGTATTTTATTCAGTCAATCAAATCAAATAAAATACAATATTATCCTATATAATATACAAAAGAGAGACTGAAAAGGTATAGGTAGAAGCAAAAAAAGCTTATAGATTCCTATCCTAAATTGAAATCAAAATAAATCAGAAGATTAACATAAAATAAAGAAAAGAAAAAATGATAATAAACAAAATAAACAATATATATATATATATATATATATATATATACTACGACATACATCTTCCATATTAATAATTAATAATTAATCTTGTAGCTTACGGTGCTCCGAAAGTTTGTTTTGTTTGTGTATTTTATTCAGTCAATCAAATACAATATACAATACAATACAATATTATCCTATATAATATACAAAACAGAAAGACTGAAAAGGTATAGGTATAAGGGAAAAATGCTTATAGATTCCTATCCTAAATTGAAATAAAAATAAATCAGAAAATTAATATAAAATAAAGAAAAAGAAAAAACAACAATAAACAAAATAAAGAAATATATACATTTATATATACTATCACATACATCTTCTATATTAATATGTTTTTAATTACATATATAACTCTCAAGAATTGTTTTATAAATAATTCCCTTGAAAACCAAAAAGAATTTCACCAGTTTTACATCCAATTCAACATTATTCCATAATTTGACTCCTACAACAGAAACACATCTTCTTTTAATCCCTTTCTGAGCCTTTTTTTTAACGTCCTCCTCCGTCCCTCCTCACAGTCTCTGGACTTGGTCGCGTTGTCGGCAGACGTGGCCAACATCTGGGTGACGGGCCTCCGCTACCTGTTGGCCCACCCCTCGGTCGTCGGGGGTGCCGGCGGAGGAGCGGGGGGGCTGGGCGAAGGAGGAGGCCTGGCGGGGGACGGCAGCCCGGGGGGGAAGATGAGGAGCGAGTGGCTGGCGGCGGAGTTCGCCCAGGTGGACGAAGACGGCTACGGCATCGTGAAGGAGGACGTGGCCGTCGCCACCATCTGCAAGCTGTGCCCCGGCATCAAGGAGGCGAAGGTGAAGAAGAGGGTCACGCGTTGTCCTACACCTCCACGCATATCATGGAGTCAGACTTTGTTTTCCCTCTGTATATTTACCTTCGCATTGAAAATGCGGAAGGTTATGTTTTGATCGCCGCATATTTATTTATTTGTATGCGTGTTATTGGCATAATTCAAAAAGTATTAAACCGAATCACATGACATTTTGTGGGTTGATTGATTATAATCCGGGGACCATTTGATTATATTTTGGGATTGATCAGGTCAAGGTCATGAAAAGGTCAGAATCTTCTTTTTACCATAACACGGTCAATTTCTATCCAATTGGCATGCAACTAATGCCAACATGTTCATAATTCAATGCTCAATCTTGTGATATGCGAAGGTATGCGCTCTACCGAGTGCCTGCTCTAGTTAGTATTAGTATTAGAATTTGGTTTTGAGTATTTAGTTTTGTGTTTATTTTCATTGATGCTCTGATGTGCACCGCTGCTGTGATTTTTGAAATTTTTCCACCGTGGGACGAATAAAGGAATATCATATCATATTATATCATATCATATTATATCATATCATATATGCGTCATAAGACCGGTGGTCGCTTCTGCTTTTATTGGTCCGGAGAGCTGAAGTGCAGTCAACTTTTTTGATTGTTGGGACATATGCAGAAAAATATCGGGACTCACCAGTCAAACTACCGTGAAGGAGTAGTTATCAGTTAGTTACACAGCAAGAACATGTGTGTAACCCAACAATAAAAAATTAGCCTTCGAAAATGTATTTCTAAAGGTACAATACACTATAGTTCTGACATTACAGTCTTGTAAATTGGTTTGCCGACAAAAGTATTTCTGTATCTTCTCTTTAAGCGAATTAAATAACGAAACACGTTAAGCCTGTGTGCAGTGCAGGGTGTGTGTACATAATATAAAGATAAAAAAGGGGAGAAATCGGCAAATATATTGATTTATGTTCTTTGCCTAAAAATATTGCAATGCAAATATAAGACGTACATCTGTGAGTTTAATACTGAGTTTAAAACAGATAATCTGACTAAATTCAGTCAACATCTATTGTTTAGACTCCCTATCACCTGCGTATTGCCGGCAGAGGAAGATGAACCGATGGAGAGAAGAGCCAAAAGAATGAGAGGACAGAGAAGCATTTATTAATAAAAATGCGTTGTTTAATGAGTCGTTTCCTTTAATATCCTCATTGAAACAAGATAACTAAAGTCTAATTAAGCTTCGGGTGAATGGGTGAGGCGGAACGTTGGCCGACTAATTAACTCATAAACCTTTTTCTCCTCCTCCTCTTCTTCCTCCTCCTCCTCCTCCTCTTCCACAGGTGCGTCTGCGTTTTAAGGAGATCCAGCGCAGCAAGGAGAAGCTCACCTCCCACGTGACCCGCGAGGAGTTCCACGAGGCCTTCTGCGAGCTGTGCACCCGGCCCGACGTCTACTTCCTGTTGGTGCAGCTGTCGAAGGACCGCGAGTGCCTGGACCCTCAGGACCTCCGCCTCTTCTTGGAGACGGAGCAGGGCTTGTCTCTGGCGACCACGGAGGGCTGCTGGGAGCTGCTGCGGCGCTGGGAGCCCTCGGCCCAGGGCAAGGAGAGGGGGCTGCTGGGTCTGGACGGGTTCGCCCGCTACCTGCAGTCTCCGGAGTGCCAGCTGCTGGACCCGGAGCACCTGGGCGTTTGTCAGGACATGACCATGCCTTTGGCCCACTACTACATCAGGTCCGTTTCCCAACGGGAGATCGTACGGTTAAAAAAAACCTTCATACGCAGCTGACTACCTCTGAATTAATGCACTCAGTGGTGCCAGATGGTTCTGTTGACGTGCTGGGCTCGGCATGCCGGAAAATACAAACTAGTGAGGAAAAATATGCACGTATTGTCTAAAGTATAAATAAATAAATAAGCTTCTTTGTGTATTTAGAAAAGCGCTAAAAAAGTTTGAAGTTTGAATTATTAAATAAATGCATGAATACATACAGGAATAAATAAATACATGCTTAAATAAATGTATAAATAAACACATAAATACAGGAATGAATAAAAAAATAAATGCTTAAATAAATGTATGAAGAAACAAATACATACAGGATTAAATAAGTAAATGTATAAATACATAAATAAATACAGGATTTAATAATGAAATGCTTAAATAAATGTATAAATACATAGATAAATACAGGATTAAATAAGTAACTGCTTAAATAAATGTATACATAAACAAATAAATACAGGAATAAATAAGTAAATGCTTATATAAATGTATAAATACATACATAAATACAGGACAAATACAAGACATTTTAAGTCCTCCATAATATTGTGCCAGTATTAAATTATATATACATATGAGGTATTTTTAAGAGATTTTGAACGACGACACTGGCGATCAACGTGGACAATGTTGAAATGGGCCTTTGAAATGTTGTTATACAGGTAATCATCTGTGATCGTTTATATGGTGTCAGTATATGTTGTCCAACATTTCACAAGCTCTTTTCAGAAGTCACTGCATGTCGTTCATACTGTAAAAGTCTGTCTCGTCCCTCAGCACCTCGTACCGCTCCTACCTGCTGGACGACCAGATCCACGGCAGAGCGGACCTCGGCGGCTTGATCAAGGCCCTGCAGTTCGGCTGCCGATGCATGGAGCTGGGGGTGACCGACGGCCCGGAGGGGGAGCCTCTCCTCGGCGTGGACTACGGCCCAGATAACGCCCGTCACAACCACCACCACCATCACCACCACCACCACCACGCGCCCGTCACTATCCGCTCCGCCCTGGAGGTGGTCAACAAGTACGCCTTCCTGACCTCTCCGTACCCGCTGCTGGTGTACCTGTGCCAGCGCTGCTCCCCCGGCCAGCAGCGCACCATGGCTCAGCACTTGAAGAAAGTGTTCGGCTCTCGCCTTTACACGCCGGAGGCCGTGCCCGTCGGCCCGGGGGGGCGGGCCACGGCCCTGCCCTCCCCCGAGCAGCTGAAGGGGCGCATCCTGATCGTGGGGAAGAAGCTCCCTCCGGAGCAGGACGGCTCCGACGGGGAGGTGTCCGAGGAAGACGAGGAGATCGGAGGAGGGGGCCCCCTGGCGGGCCGGCGAATGACCATCCCCGGTGAGGAGGAGCTGGGCGTGGTCTTGGTGGTACCTCCGCCTTCTCAACCCAGGAAGCTGCGCCTCCACAAGGAGCTGTCGGACCTGGTGGCGATCGCCCGCACGGGCAGCCGCAGCTTCTACGCCCAGAGGGCGGGTCACAGCCAGTCGCAGCCCAGCAGCCCCTCCTCTCCCTGCACGCCGCTGGCTTCCGAGTCACCTTATTGGACGCTGTGCTCCCTGGGCGAGGGCGAGGGCGGGCGCCTCACCACGGAGAGCCCGGAGGACCTGGTGATGTTCACCAAGCGCACCCTGACCCGCGTGCGACCCAGCTCGGTGCGCCTGGACTCCAGTAACCCCAACCCGCAAGGGTACTGGAAAGGAGGGGTCCAGCTCGTGGCCTTGAACCAGCAGACGCCCGGCGCCATGCTGGACCTCCACAGAGGTCGCTTCTCGCAGAACGGAGGGTGCGGCTACGTCCTTCGGCCGGCCGTGATGAGGGACGAGGTGTCGTATTTCAGCGCTCACACGCAGGGCCGCGTGCCAGGAGTGCCGGCGCAAACCCTACGGATTAAGGTGAAGGCGTCACGTCGACGTTCTCGCTTTCCTCACATTTGAGACCCCGTTTACAGGATGGGAAAACGCATATATTTTCATCCGTTTTGGCTTTTCATTTACACAAAAACTGAGGTTTTATCACGGAAAACGATCATTTCTGAAAACTCCGGCCAAAGTGGAGATTTCTGAAAACTCAGTTTTTGTGTTTGCGTGTGAACTAGGTCAAACTGAGTTTTAGGTGGTCAAACGTCACAGTATGCGACTAAAAATGCTTCACGTCATGTGAGCGTCCTATGGGACGTATGCGGACGGCGTATTTATGCGGGTTCATATAAACAGAAACCTTTTTTCAAACAACCTTGTGTGTACAACGTCATTTTTGAAAACGGAGGAGCAAAAATATTTGTTACTGTAAATACCCGGCTATATGTAAATGTGGCCTGAGAGCGTCGTTAATCAACACACTGTCGAACGCTCAAGGGCTCGGTCGGAAAAAAACAAGACAATCTGACAGAGGACAACAGAGGGAGCCTCAGTAGACAGAGACTAACTAGGGAATGGGCAACAGGTGAGACGGGCATGAGGACCAGGTGAAGGTAATGAGGGACTAACGAGGTGATCAGAGGCAGGTGAAGGGAGTTGGACTGACGAGATGGGAAGCAGGATCTGGAATGACGTGATAATTAGAGAGACAGAATGAAAACAACTAACACAAGAAGGAAGGTGTGGAGCTAAACTGTTAAACAGACGGAACATTTTCTCTATTTATTTTTTTAAACTGAGGGGCAGAAATATTTGTTTCTGTAAATTTCTGTGAGTGTTCCCTCTCATGTTCTTTGTTTGTCTCGTTTGTGTTGTACTGTGCAGGTGATCAGTGCCCACAACCTGCCCAAGCCTCAGGGATCGGGGGCGAAGGGAGAGGTCATCGACCCCTACGTGGTCCTGGAGCTGCACGGCGTGCCGGCCGACTGCGCCGAGCAGCGGACACGCACTGCCGCTCAGAACCAGGACGACCCGCTGTTTGATGAGACCTTCGAGTTCCGGGTAAGGCCTGCGGCAGCACCTACGCGCCGGCCCGAGTGTCTGGTCGGCACAACACATGCTGGACTGTTTGTCTGTCTGTGAGTTAGATTTTTTTTTTTTATATTTTGAAACGGGTCAAATGCTCAAGCTCGTTGTTGTTGTCGGTTAGTAACATCTCCAAATAATCAAATGTATGTACAGAAATTAAAAAAGGGAGTTTTTCTCTTAACTTATTACCTTTGCATTGAAAATGCGGAAGGTTATGTTTTGATCGCCGTGTGTTTATTTATTTGTATGCGTGTTACTCGTTTAACTAAAACAAGTATTTAACTGAATCGCATGAAATTTGGTGGGATGATTGGTTATTACCCGGGGACCATTTGATTAGATTTTGGGATCCATCGGGTCAAAGGTCAAGGTCATGAAAAAGGTCAACATCTTCTTTTTACCATAGTGTGGTACATTTGTATCCAATTGGCAACTAATGCCAACATGTTCATAACTCAATGCCCAATCTTGTGATATGCGAAGGTATGCGCTCTACCGAGTGCCCGTTCTAGTATTTGAGTTGTTAATATGCACAGAATAACGTCCATACAGCACATTCTGGGGAAAGCAATAGCCACGTTGAAGCCATTTATGTAACAGCGTGACAGCCCCTCATAATAATCCTGTTTACAGGAGCAAAAATATCATTTTAATTTTCTAATGGAGATTTTCTAATTTGGTTATTCTTTAAAAACAAATAATAATAATCAATGCACAGAAGTTGGTGGTGTCTTTGAAGTTAAGAATCATCTGTTCATCCAACCCAGGACAGACTTCTGCTGCTTTTATTGCATAATATTTTATTTCAAACGTGCATTTAAAAGTGGACTGGATTAAATATTTTTAGGAACGCGAAAGAAGAGAATGTCAACAACGTAAAATAGGCTGCTGTGATGTTCGGCCAGGGTTATGTCTGTGTCGTCGTCTGCCGTCGTAAACATGTTTGCAGCTACTACAAATACATTTTCCCCTGGGGATGAATAAAGTGTATCTAATCTAATCTTTTCACCTGGACGGAAATAGAAACCTGAGTACTTAATTGAAGGGGGGGGGGGGGGGGGGGGGTCACAACCATCACGATTTTAATTAGGTGCTTCCATGAATACACTTCTGTCTGCATTAAATTCATTTCAGGAGATGGGATTTTATGGCGGCTGTTGCTGATTTGGCTTTTTTTAACCTGAATCAGACCACGACGACAAGCTGTCACCACTGATATGGCGGTGTGTGTGTGTGTGTGTGTGTGTGTGTGTGTGTGTGTGTGTGTGTGTGTGTGTGTGTGTGTGTGTGTGTGTGTGTGTGTGTGTGTGTGTGTGTGTGTGTGTGTGTGTGTGTGTGTGTGTGTGTGTGTGTGTGTGTGTGTGTGTGTGTGTGTGTGTGTGTGTGTGTGTGTGTGTGTGTCTGGCATAATGCACCCTCACAGAGGCCGCAAACGAGTTGTGTAATTCCAAACGGGCAAAAAACGTCTGTAAAGTGGTATCTGAGTACACATTTGAAACTCCAGTGGATCATATGTGACGTACTGACGTCACCCTCAGACCCTAAACTGGCCCGGTGTCAAGGCGACGCCTGTTGCCCACTTGGGTGTTATTAAGGATAAAGATAAAATAAAAAGGTTTTTAACCCCAACTAGTCTCACTCGGCTGAACTAATTAATTGCCAAAGTCTTTAAACCCTTCAGCAGCCTCAGGCGTCTCAACATGTGCATTCTCTCTCCTGACCACCAGAGGTGGACTACTTTGGGTGTATATAAATCTATGAGCAAATGAGTTGGGATTTATTCACTTGGTAAACATTGTACTCGCTCCCTGAACACACACTCACACACACACACACACACACAGGGACAGGAGCTATCATCCTAAGCCACTGTCTCAGCTTTCTTCCCTCATAACACACAGATTATGTGTGTGTGATATGGGCGTGACAGCGTATCAAAAATTTGATGATGTGCATCAGGGTTCTGAAAATTGGATCATAATGGATGAACTAATTCTTAGGAGTCACCTAAATAGTCAATTAAAGGGGAACCCACCAATTTTACACATCCTTTTGTTTGCATATGTGAAAACCATATATATGAGACCATAACACTTGTGTGTACAATGTTCACTGGGGTAATTATTCAAGTGAGAAGAAGTGCCATTTTCTCAAAGACTTATATACAACCAAAGGAGTCGCCCCCTGCTGGCCATTAGAGAAAGCATGAAAGTTTAAGGCACATTGGCTTCACATTTCAGACTAGTGGCAGATGTTTTGCATTGTGGGTAAAGTAGGCGCAATGCTTTGACAAGGACAATAATAATATGTGCAATGCAAAGGCTGATGAAGGTTCATCAGCCTTTGCTGTCTTTACGCTGTCCATGATTGATGGTTTAATTAAGTTTTATCTAATTGCGTTTCCAATAGATGTTGATGATAATAAAATAATCACTGAAGTGCAAAAATCAAATCTGGGCACATTAGGTAGTTAAACTGAGTAAAATAATCCAACAAAAATATTCTGATAATGTTACAGGAGTGCAATGATAAATTGTCAGAGTACTTTTCCAAATGCCAGACGGTGCACTTAAATTACAATACATTAACATTTTGAACTGTCACTGCTCGACTGCTGCCTGTTAACAAACTCATTTTATTTAGAGAGAAAGTCTGAGTTCATTGAGAGAGAGTCTGAGTTCATTGAGAGTCTGAGTTCATTGAGAGAGAGTCTGGATTCATTGAGAGAGAGTCTGGATTCATTGAGAGAGAGTCTGAGTTCATTGAAATAGTCTGGGTCATTGTTCAGAGCCTTGTTTCCGTCTTTCCAGAGAAACTATTGTTTCTAAATCGATCGTCACAGAGATGTTCTGCTCAGCCGAGGGCTTGTTGTAGAAAGATTGAGAATTGGATTTAAGTCATTGTTTGTGTGGATCTTCAGTTTCTCTCCCCACCACACAGCCCTCACTCACAGCTTATGGGAGTACAGACACACACACACACACACACACAGGGATGTATACTCGTTGATAGTGCAGCCTCGGGGGGCCGCCAGCCCTCATTCAGGCAGTGGGACATGTTCTCCGTTCCCTCATCCGCATAATGTTATGCACACACTCCCGTATGTGCATAACATTATTAAGAACACAGTCCCTGCATGCATGCATGTCTGTATGTATGTCTGTGTGCCTGTCTGCATGCGTGTCTGCATGTGTGTGTGTGTCTGCCTGCGTGTCTGCCTGCGTGTCTGCATGTGTGTCTGCCTGCGTGTCTGCATGCGTGTCTGCATGTGTGTCTGCATGCATGTCTGCATGTGTGTCTGCATGCATGTCTGCATGTGTGTCTGCCTGTGTGTCTGCATGTGTGTCTGTATGTCTGCATGCCTGTCTGCATGCATGTCTGCATGTGTGTGTGTGTGTGTGTCTGCATGCATGTCTGCATGTGTGTCTGCCTGCGTGTCTGCCTGCGTGTCTGCATGCGTGTCTGCATGTGTGTCTGCATGCGTGTCTGCATGTGTGTCTGCATGTGTGTCTGCATGTGTGTCTGCATCTCCTCCTCACTGCTAGACCGTCTGCTCTCCCCTGAACTTGAACACGACTATTAACTTGAATATGAATATTAAATCGCAGCCCAACTGTTATCCCGAAGTGCTCTTTTACCTCCAAGTGGAACCAAGGGGCAGTTTTACAGCTGTGATTCAGAACATTTGTAACAACATGCTTTTATATTAAGCAGATGTGACCCACACATTCAGACACATGCAAACTATCATCTGGACATTCTCGCGGGAATCGATGTCTCCACTCTGCTGGTTGAGTGTATTTCCTTCCGAGCCTGAAGACTTCATATGGTTTTATTGTTGTGGATGCACGCATTTGCACACACACACACGCACACACACACACACACACACACAGACACACCCTCACACACACACACACACACTAACAGGCTTGGGGCAAGTTTAGTTTCATTCTCTGTGGGAAATGATAGATTTTTACTGCTTTTTGTTATAGACACAACACCAATAGTGTGTGTGTGTGTGTGTGTGTGTGTGTGTGTGTGTGTGTGTGTGTGTGCCCGTCCGTCCCAAGATTTGTGAAGAGAAAAACAGCCGATGATGTTTTATTATGAAATGTGTTTACTCTCTGTTCCTCTGCACGGAATTAATATGCAGAGACACACTGCATCATTTGTCCTCCCACTTATTGAGCATGTGTGTTTGTGTCTGTGCTCACATGTACGAGTGTTTGCAGCCTTATTAGCCATTAATATCCCCTGGAGGTGTGATATATATATATATATATATATCCACCAGCCTTTCCCCATCTGCAGCAGCAGCAAGATGTGCCGCTTACTGTCACGTGTAATTAACTTTAATGCTTCGCCTCAACAGCTTCATGAGTGATGCCTAATAACACAAATTGCTGTTTAAACTCTTCAGCTATATACTGTGACTATTTAATCACACGTTTGCCATTGTAAACGTTCAATGGAGTGCATCTTGTCGTCCTAATAAGAGCCGACTTGATGAGTCTAATTTAAGAGCATGTATGATGTACAGATACCCCCAGACACCTTCTTTCCTCAGGGGACAACACATTGAACGTTTAAAAGTCTCGGGAATAAAACTAATGAGTTTGGTCCTTCTGGCGAATACAATTTACTGCAAATAAGAAGATGATCCAAGGAATGTATTATATATATATTATATATTTATACGTATATTTAAAGCCTCATAGTGGTTACTAAATCCCACACTGCTAGGAAGAATGAGATAAACTTCCCAAATCCAGTTGTGCAAATCTAGAAGACACTTCAGTAAGAAGTGTGTAATAAGTGTGTAAGAAGCTGTAATTGCTGCCAAAGGGGCTTCTACAAAGTTGTTGGTTAAGGGACCTGCTCACTAAATAGATTTCAGTTTTTTCATTTTTTATTAACAAATAATTAAGAAATAATCGAGAGTAGATTAATTGAGAAATGTCAATTAAATCCATTTCATATTATTATCATTCTTTATTTTTCCCTCAGGGTGAATTCATTATTCTTTAATTTTACAACACAGGGTTGCACAATGACATGTAATTTAAAGGACCTTTGCGCTACACACAAATTAGAATATAATTAAATAAAATGATATTCAATTCCTTATATAACCATTTAAACGCATGCAAATATACTTGCATAAAGTGTATACAGTAAACACATTTTTTATTTTTCGTTTTTTGGACAGTATCTTAATTTACAAAGTATACATCAGCACAGGTGTAGTATTCAATATATACCATCTTTCAAATTAAATAACATTGAACATTTTTAGTAAACCAAACTTTAAACTGAAAAGGAACGATGAATACTTTCTCATTTTGACAGCATTCGTTTTCAAAGAAAAATATGCGGTAGATGAAAACAAAAACCAGCGAGCAGGTCTAAATGTGTCCGCGGTTCGATTTCTGACTCAAGTGTATTGTTCTTCTTCTCGTCTGCAGGTCAACATGCCGGAGCTGGCGTTGCTGCGCTTCGTGGTTTTAGACGACGACTACATCGGAGACGACTTCATCGGCCAGCAGAGCGTGGCCTTCGAGTGCCTTCAGCCCGGCTACCGCAACGTGCCCCTGCTGGGCATGGCGGGAGACCCCTTGCCCCACACCAGCCTGTTCGTCCACGTGGCTATCACCAACCGGCCGGGAGGCGGGAAGTCCCAGCGGCGAGGTCTGTCGGTGAGGAGGGGGGGGAGGCGAGGCCGGGAGTACGTCACGCTGAGGCACACCGGCATCAAGGTGCTGGACGAGACCTTCAAGCCGGCTGGCGCCCCCCTCAAGGAGGCCACGGACCTGCGGGAGGAGGCTCAGGTGAGCAGAAAGGGAGACTCGATAGACTTTACTTTACATAACATTGAGCTGACGCTTTTATCCAAAGCGACTTACAGTCCTGTTGCATTCATACAGCGTATAGACGCTGCTACAGGGAGCAACTCAGGGTCAAGTGTCTTGCTCAAGGACACATCGACTAGGGTGGGGATTGAACCTCCAACCCCCTGATTGAAAGACGGACCTGCTACCCACTGACCCATAGTCGACCCCCAAAAATTGCATTTTTTACTTACTTACTTTTATTTGCTTTACTTTTGTGTGCTGTCACATATAATGCAAATATTACCTGGTAAAAAACTAAAATGATCACACTATTGTGTAACAACACTAACCTTCACAAAGGTAGACCAGATCATCTCCTTCCTTTAATACCTTTCACAATAAAAGCTCTTTTACATTACATTACACTATCATTTAGATGCTGCTTTTAAGCAAAAGCATTACAATACAATAAGTGCATCAGCCATGAGTATGAACTCGGAACAACAAGAATCAAGCAAGAAGCAAGTAGGTAGACCTGCCAGGAGGGAGTTCCAGTAGTCTAGATGTGAAATGACCACAACCTGGACCGGAGCCTGGACCGGAGCCTGTGCAGCCTTCTGAGCAAGAGGAGGACGTATTCTCCTGATGTTGTGCAGAGAGTTGTCTGAGAGTCGGGTGTCACCCCGAGGTCCCTGGCAGTCGGGGTCGGGCTAACACAGAGTTGTTGAACTTGGTAGTCGGGTCGTGGCTGGGACAGCCTTTCCATGGAAGGAAAAGTAGTTCAGTTTTGTCAGGATTCATTTTTTTTTTACGTGGTCTGCAGACGTCCACTAAAAAACAGCCAGGCTAAGATTTGTGCTACCTCTGTTCTTGACATATACACTTGAGAACAGAACACTCAAAGGGAATTGTGCAAATAGGAAACAGAATAAAATCGCTCACAGTCGCACCGGCCGTACAGCGGTGAACCTCAGACACCGCTCTGGGTCAATAGATCGTCTGCGTGTTCCATATTGAATCTATTAAAAATGTGTATTATAAAAAAAAAATGTCACAACGGTCTTGCATCTAGAATAATTTACATTTTCAGGGTCATGTATTTGTGCCGTCCCCCAGGTGTGTAAAGGCTTCATCTCCTCGCTGTATCGAGCCGTGCTAGAAGACTTTAATAACCGCCGCTTTAATAAGCGTCTTTGTGTATTCAGAAAAGCGCTATAGAAGTCTGAATTATTTTTATGACACTGCGGCCCCTCCTTCGGCAACCGTGGCAACTTTCTATACCCAACGTTTTGATGCAACGCTCTTGTGTTAAGGCAAGGGTCATTTTTAAAAGGTGCTGCGTCTGCATCTTTTACAATCCGGACACGCTGTCTTCAGACCCTCAATTCAGAAAAGGTCCAACTCACCAAAAAAACGGGGGAAAAACCACATAACTCTCGTGAGAAGCACCAGAGGAGGGTTCCCTCTCCCAGGACTAAGCCTATGGATCCAGGAGGACGTTGGGCAACTTCAGCTATCGCCAAACGTCAATAGAAAGATACGATTAATCGGTGAATGTGGCCGGAGCGGAGTCCACGGACACGTTCAGATTGTTTCAATGGAAGCCAAAAGACAACGGCGTATGAATCTGTTTTCAATGAGGTGGTGGAAGGAGAGTTATTTCTCTCCCCATCGTGGTTATGTTCGGTCGTTTTAAACCGTGCAGTGTGGATTTATGAATTAAATAACGGAAAATGAATTTCTAGTTTTTGGTGAATTCAGTCATCTGAAAAATGAAGGTATTTCATGACGCTGATGCAATTTCCGATATCGCCATAAAACACTCCTCCTCCTCCTCCTCCTCCTCGTCCTCGCCGGTTCGTTTGCAACAGTTGAGTGGCCTCCTCGGTACAAGCGGTGAAGCAACACCTCCGTCTCCTCCAACCGGAGATACATACTTCATCGGCTCATGTATCACCCAAAGCAGAGACAATCCCTCCCAATCAATGTGTCAAACATGCACACACACTCACTCACACACACACACACACACACACACACACACACACACACACACACACACACACACACACACACACACACACACACACACTCACACTCACACTCACACTCACACTCACACACACACAGGTGGGGCGTGATGGTCTCGTCCAGTCGGGGCTCTGCCAGGTGGCCCATTAATTCTCGTGCTTGTCTGTATACAGAAATGGATCTTTCACCTTCATTATGATCCAAAATATAATTTACGCAGATTGACACATAAAAGAAAACGTTTTGTAAAAACACTCTGCATGCTGATGTTATTTATGCCATATTGTCTTTTTCTCTTTGCCAAATGGGCTTAGGCTAAGACCGATTTCACTGGATTAAAAGCGGCAATGATGCCATATTGATTTAATTCACACGAGAGACAGCAGATGACGGGGGATATGATGGGAAGATTATGTGTGTGTGTGTGTGTGTGTGTGTTGTGTCACCCAATTTATTTTATAGCAGGAAATGTACAACTGATCTAATATCATTCTCCTCCTCCTCCTCCTCCTCCTCCTCCTCCTCCTCCTCCTCCTCCCAGAGCGCCACCACCGGCTTCAAGGAGCAGTGTGGGCTCCCCACGGTGGCCAAACTGAAGCAGTGCATCCAGAGCCTGACCACCAGGCTGCAGAGCCCCGAGGGCCCCATGGGGGCCGCCATGGTGCTGAAGGATGGCTACCCGTGTCTGGAGCCGCTGGTCAACCTCGCGGAGCCCACTCGCAAACTGCTCGCCGCCTACGACACGGTGAGCGAGGCGAAGGGCCCCCGCTTCCTCCTCTCCCCGTGGGCGTCACACACAAGTCACCTAGTCAAGGGAAAGCTCTCACACAAAGCTTCAAAGTGCATATTTGCAGACCTATTTTATATCCTAGAACAACACGTTAATATCTATTCAGCCATAATCACCATTTATGACTTTACACTCGTACATTACTATATCTAGTTCTTGATAGATGTATGTATATGTATGTCATTGAGAAAAATCCATCTTCAGAATTCAAAATTGCCCCGTGCTCACTTAAAAGAATGAAACACAAGTGGCTTATTGACACAGCATGTCCGTTACTTTTCTAAGTTTACTCCCACGTTGACTGTATTGGTTTACTTTAGTTCTGTTCCCTCAAGTCTGCTGAAATGAATTCCATCAGAATGTCTAAAATTTCGTTTTTTGTGATGCACAATATGGTAAAACGGAGTGTGCACACAACCTCGTGAGGCAATAAATATGCAGAAAGATAGGCATGAAATAGTTACACACACACACACGTACACACACACACACACGTACACACACTGCCAGCTGTGTCTCGTCCTACTCCATCTCCTCTTGGAATCCCTCCCACCTGTTTTCGGCACTCGACTATTACACCTACACGCCGTACCTGCCGCGTCGGGCTCATGCACGTCAGCGGAGATAATGGTGTGTGTGTGTGTGTGTGTGTGTGTGTGTGTGTGTGTGTGTGTGTGTGTGTGTGTGTGTGTGTGTGTGTGTGTGTGTGTGTGTGTGTGTGTGTGTGTGTGTGTGTGTGTGTGTGTGTGTGTGTGTGTGTGTGTGTGTGTGTGTGTGTGTGTGTGTGTGTGTGTGTGTGTGTGTGTGTGTGTGTGTGTGTGTGTGTGTGTTCGAGTGTGTGAACCCAGCAGGCCGCAGTGCAATCTCCAGTTGAACATCACACCTCTTCCAGCCTCTCCGGGTGCACACAGAAAAGGCTTTAGTCATCACACACACTCGCCCCGCTCTCTCTCTTCTCTCTAAATCACTACATTTGGGAAGCTGGAACAAGTTTGAAAAATGGCTTTGGCTTCATACAAATAGCTGCTGATGAGTCTCTGTTTGATTAATTGACTAATCTTTTCAGCTCTGAAGTCAGACATTTCTCTTATTGTTTTATTCAAAACCCTCAAAGCGTCAAAACGAGCCTCCATAACTCTTTAACTTTCTTCTCCTCCGTGCAGATGATCGCCGCCCAGAAGCAGCTGATTGAGAAATCGGACGCCGTTCAGGAGCGCATCGCCCAGGTGCAGAGAGAAGGTAACCGCGAGCGACGGATGACGATGAGAGACGCAGAGCAAGCGTTTTTTGATGAGCACTCGTGACAAATAAAAACAGTCGTAAACTAGAGCGGGCACTCGGTAGAGCGCATACATTCGCATATCACAAGATTGGGCATTGGATTATAAACATTTTGGCATTAGTTGCATGACAATTGGATAGAAATGTACCACGTTATATGGTAAAAAGAAGATTTTGACCTTTTCATGACCTTGACCTTTGACCCGATCAATCCCAAAATCTAATCAAATGGTCCCCGGATAATAACCAATCATCCCACCAGATTACCATTTTCAATGCAACGGTAATAAATACATCTCGATGCGCTGTAATGCATCTGTATGGCAGCAGTCACAGTAAAGGTCCACGCAGTGAAACCTCTGTTATTGTCTTACACAACTCCCAACCCTTTTGCTGCCGATGTAAATGTCACAAGGAATGAAAATTCGCTTTTGTGTGAATATGTTAAAACAAATTGCAGGAATGGACTTCCATGAGGAACTCGCTCGGCTCGGGGAGAGGGAGGGGCTGAAGGGCCGCAAGCAAAGCAAAGCTGTGGAGAGTTTCACCTGGAACATCACCGTGCTCAAGGTACGCACCATCACCAAAACTCTCAGCATCGGTCCGATTCATTCAATAATTGTCTTTTAATTTTATTTGTATTTTTTTTATCTGTTCCTTTTAACCTATTCAGCACCAAGCTTTTTTTTGGCCTCTACTTTGAAAATTGCATACTCAAACTAAAAAGGCTGTATCGATGCAACCACTAGGGCTATTTTAATAATTTTTACATGTTTACCTTTTTAAACATTTTCTTTTTTTTTCAGATGTGTACGTATCAGTCTATATGTTACTGGGTAAGAGTAAATGTGTCCCAGTGCTATTAGAGTGGACCCAAAAGCACGCCTCAGGCAGGAGTAACAAAGATGAATGTCTTTAGTTTAAAACAACTAATACAAGAAGGAAGGTGTGCAGCTAAACTGTTACACAATGAAGATGGCACACAGAAAGAAAAACATATATTTAAGGTCCGAATTGAAAAAAGGCACTTCCAGGATGATTTCAGGCAGTTAAAAGGTTTAAAACTCTCACAAATTATATTACACACAACGGTCCTCATGATATCGCACAGAAAATATTTCCAACAAAGGGTCAGCAACAAAGTATCTAGTGCAGGAAACACTTTATTTAGGTTTAGAGAAACACCATTTATTGGTTACGTTTAGGGAGGTATTGTGGTCTGGTCAGCCAATCAAAGCTGTCTGGCAGATGTGTTTTGTTTGTTTGACCCACCCACCTCCCTCTCTATTTGGGGTCTTCATACTTCCTGTTGCACGATTACATGGATTTGATTTGATTTGTTTTTGCGGGATATCATTTTCAAAGGTATAGCTGCGGACGATGAATGAGCAACAGGTCTGAGGCTCAGGGAAGCAGATTTATTTTGTGAAACGTAAAGGTTCTCTAGACAATGTAAAGGTTCTTTAGAGAACATAAAGGTTCTTTATAGAGCATAAAGGTGCCTCAGAGAACTCAGAAGTTCTTTACAGAACATAAAGGTTCTTTAGAGAACTCAAAGGTTTTCTTACAGAACAAAAAGTTTCTTTAGAGAACATAACGGTTCTTTATAGAGCGTAGAGGTTCTTTAGCAAACTCAGAAGTTCTTTACAGAACATAAAGGTTCTTTATAGAACTCAAAGGTTCTTTAGACGTTTAGAGAACATAAAGATTCTTTATAGAGCATAAAGGTTCTTTAGAGAACTGAAAGGTTCTTTATAGAGCGTAAAGATTATTTAGAGAACTCAAAGGTTCTTTACAGAACATAAAGGTTCTTTATAGAGCATAAAGGTTCTTTATAGAGCATAAAGGTTCCTTAGAGAACTCAAAGGTTCTTTACAGAACGCAGAGCTGAGCGGACAGGGCCTCCTGCCACGTCCCGGGAGACGAGCCCTCGTCCTGCCGTGCTGCTGTTTCCTGCGTGGTTCAACGTGTGTCTCCCTGTGTGCTGCAGGGTCAGAGCGATCTGCTGCGGGGAGCGAAGATGGACTCTCTGGACGCGCTGAGGCAGCTGGCTCTGGCCTGTGAAGCCTGTGGACTCACCTCCTCCTCCCCCTCCTCCTCCTCCTCCACCTTCTCCATCGCCGAGCTGCAGTACTCCACCCACTCTCTGTCTGGCCGCCGAGCCAGCACACACGGCAACGGACGCATTTGAGGAAGAGGAAGAGCGAGAAAGAGGGGGGGGGGGGGGATAAGGAAGATGAGGAGATATTAGAGCGAGAAAGAGAGAGAGAGAGAGGGGGGGGGGGGTTGTATAACGAGCACCACAGGAGACTTTCTGTCTGACAGCGTTTCCCTTTATACAGGAAAGACACTCCAAACTGGACTAGACCATCTGAAGGGCCGGCCTGCAGCTCCACCGGGGAAAGAGGAAGCAAAGAAAGACTCTCCACACGGGTTCTCCAACTTTCAAAGGCTCCTTTTTATTTTTCTGGGATGAAAAAAAACCCGCGGGATTCAACGTCGTTACTCGTCAGGTTTTCCCTCAGCAGGTTTTTCCTCGTTAGAGGAGATGTTGGTTCTGTTGGTGGAATGGAGGAGACGTAGAGCTGCCTCCGCGTTTCAGCTCGTCCTCTTGGAAGGCAACACTGTGTTTGTGTGTGTGTATGTTTGTCTCTTTGTGTGTGTGTGTGTGTGTGTGTGTGTGTGTGTGTGTGTGTGTGTGTGTGTGTGTGTGTGTGTGTGTGTGTGCGTTATGAGCTTGATACACAGGATTGGGACGCACTCAACAATTAAAACACACAGGTGGAATTAATTAATTCAAGTAGCTTGCATTTTCAGTATAGGATGATATTACTTTTTAAAAAGTGGTTTTATGGTATAATGAACAAAAAAAAACGCAAAGCGTTTAATCAAATGGATGTCACATAAAGTAAGATTAATAGTTTGTATGGATTACAAAATGAAACCTCAAATGTCACTCGAGGAGACACGTGCCAACCAGGAAAAGACTCAAAATGACCACAAAGACACATAAAGCAACTTCAACGAGATGCAAAACGGCTGCAAAGATGCACAAAGAGACTCACAGCTGCTATGAAAAGGGGTCAGCCCAACGCTCTCTGACTTAAAATAAAATGGCAGCTTTTCTGGTGATGTCAAATGAGTCTCTCAATAAGTGTCAGATGGAGCTTATCTAAAGTATGAACGGTTATTAATGAGGTTTAGTTTAGTTTTAAAGAGTTGGAAAGTGTCATTCACCTAAAAATGTACTGATCTAACTTGCACCTCTTGAAAAGAGCTGAGCTCGTCTGTTTTAAGGTCTGAAATACCTAGACGGATATTAATAATAATACATTTATTTATTTGGCACCTTTTTATAAAGATTGACGGATAAAGCAAGGCCTCGTAACCAAAGAAAAGGCCCGAGGCAAACTAAAAATAAAACGGATAAGATAAACTAGCGAAATAACAACAATATGAACAACAATGGAATCTGAAGATTTCTTTCGTACACATTTAAAATCCCCTTGCAACTCAAACATTTTGCTCCACCAATGCATTGTGGGTAAAGCAACAGAACTCACAGACCCCCCCCCCCCCCCCCCCCCCCCCACTCCGGACAGCCGGTGTAGCGGAGACGAGAGGCTGCAATCGGAGGAGCTGCGGATGCGTGTTGATACTGTAGTACCTCTTGCACATAACTTTGTGTGTGTGCGTGTTTGTGTGTGTTTGTGTGTGTGCGCGTGTAACAGATTCCTGCAGCATTGATGACGTAACCCTGTATCGATGTAGCAACGATTCTAATGGAAAGTGACAAGCGAGGCTGTGTGCCTCCCTGTGTGCTGACCGAAGGATGAAAAGAATATGACTAACTCTATAGCTCAGTGATGATTATACATGTGTGTGAAAAAGACAACAAAAAGGTGTCCGGCAGGTGCTACTGATTACGGCTCATAGTTGTGCTTCTACCTGCCAGTGACGGCGTTCCTCTTTGGCCTTTAGAGTGTTTGTTCATTAATGCAGGAAAACACCTGTTCTTATAATTCAGCTTTTGTACTTGTGTTCTTGAATTTTGTAACGCTGCGTGAGAACCGAACTTGACACGAGTGAGTCTCTCACACACACACACACACAGGACCAAGTTTAACAGATTATAATTTATTCTCTGGGGGATTAAAATTGATCTCCAATGTTGGTGATTTTCCGGCTTTATGATGAGTTAAAGCTTCTTTTTTTGTGCTTTTCTTTTCTTCTTGGTTTTATGATAATTTAAATGTCGGAGATGTATAAATAAATAAAAAAAGGTGATGGAGGCAGGAAGGTGGAGGATCACAGCTAAGCACCGCGACCCCTGCCCTGGGCCGATCGACCCCAGCAGTCATTGGGCAGTAGACATGACCCCTAACCATTGAGACATGACCCCTAACCCTTGAGACATGACCCCTAACCCTTGAGACATGACCCCTAACCCTCGGGCTATGACCCCTAACCCTTGTGCGGGACTACTGTGTGTTCTCAATGGCCTCCTTATCTACACATTCCTTTCCTTTTAAAAAATACTATTAACCTCTCTCATGCCTCCACCCTTCTCCCTCCATGCCGTTTCTGCTGCTCCACCGAAGGGTGGGGGGGGCTGCAGGTGTGCAGTGACAGAGCCGATGGAGTGAGTCAGAGCCGCGGGGCCGAGGTCGTCCTCGTAACATTTCCATGTGAGCGGGTTTTCTTTTTTTCTTCTTTTCTTTTTTCTTGGGCGTCAGATGGAATCTTCTAAAAGTAGACGACGCGTAGTGAAAAGAGAGCAACGGTTGAAGGATGATGGAGGAGGAGGAGGAGGAGGCTGATGCTGGATTCACTTTTGGAGTGTGTGGTTGGCACACCTGCTGAGCTTCATAATTGTGTGTGAGCAGTCGGCGGAGTGACGGCACCTGTTGTTTCTGGCTATTTATAACACTCCGACTCACTGGAGGCCTCGAGGATGTGTGACTATATGCTGGTGTGCTCACGTCTGTCAGGATACCACGGCGCCCTAATTCCTACCCTGATGGCGCAAACGGGTTCACACACACACACACACACACACACACACAAAATCATCGCCGAGCCTTTTGCCATGTTTCCTGTCAAATGCACCAAAGCTTCAGGAGCCATTTCACAGGATCTCCAACTCCCCTGTGTGTGTGTGTGTGTGTGTGTGTGTGTGTGTGTGTGTGTGTGTGTGTGTGTGTGTGTGTGTGTGTGTAATGTTCACAAGGAGCTCTCTCTAGGATCTGCTTACCTGCCAGGTGGATCTCTCTGCATCAATGATGCGTTTGGGTTTCAGTAATTCGCTCTCTGCTCGTTAAACCTCATCCTCAGAATAATTCACGAGGCACAAACTGTATTTACGTCACGGCCCATCTCTGGTAGACGTCGACCACGGTGCTGCTGCGTGAAGAGCAATATGCGATGAATGGAATGAATACGTAAATGGCAGCTCGTTGTTTTAATGGAGACATCTGCAGTATGCCACTCATGCGTCGCTTCAAAAGCTACATGCCAGTGTTTTTGCGTGATCTGACCGACTCATTTTGAATAATTTAACGCGCATCCTGTTCGATTTGAAAGGTACACACATCTTCCAGGTAGCTATTGGTTAAATGTCATTAAAATCAGCGTGCGGAGACTCGCTTCAAGCAAATCAGCGGAAAACATCAAGCCCGGGTTTTTATACGCTAAGATGTCCTATTGTGGCGATGCAAATTAAGGCAATTATGTGAAATGCACGACCTTGCATATGGAATAAAAAAAACTAACTGACGATACGCGTCTCACACGGTACATTTGTGCTCAAAATTTGTCGACTGGGTCAAAAAAATGTATTAATTTAAATCGACATTGTTGCATTAGCATACAAGGTTAATGTCGTGTATATATATTTAAATGCAGATATTTGCAGAAACAGCCGTATGATTTAAACGTTCATTCCTATCCACGTACGCCTCTTGCACACGTCACTGCTCTTACCTGATGATACGTTTTACCTGCGCGGCCCTCCTCTTACACAGTGCTTTACTATGATGTTCAGTATTGTGGTTTTGTTTATGACCTCTGACCCCTGAGGTGTGTGTGTGTGGAGGGGGGGGGGGGCAGGGTGATGCATCCAGGCTGCGTTGTGTCTCTGTTACCCCCGCGTGTCTTAATTAACTGTGTGTGTGTGTGTGTGTGTGTGTGTGTGTGTGTGTGTGTGTGTGTGTGTGATGCTACCTGTCTTTGCAGACCAGTGGTCAAATAGTGCTTTACATTCATTTGAATAATCGGACGAGCTGTTATTACCCGCCATATAGTGACGTGGACAAAGTTGTGTACAAACACCTGGGATATGTGTAAAAGATATTTTCGGTTCTTTGGTGCCGTGGCGTCTGCAGTGTCCGTGCCGGCCCGTGTCTCCACCGCTGACCTTTTTAATCCAGTGTGGTTCCCTGTTCTTACAGTCATGTATGTTTATTTTTTGGGTAAAATAGAAGAACGAAAAGAAGAAGAAAAAAGACCAAAAGAAGACAAAATATTTATTGAAGTGTGTTTTATGAGACATAAATACATATAATTAATTAAATGGACCTTGCTTTATTTTGAAAAGCTACTGTGTTTTCTATTTGACAAGTGATCTAATATAACAAGAGTATGTATCCCAGACTTAATAAAGTGATTTTTTTTCCTGAGCAAATCCTCTTGTGGCCCTGTTCTTCATTCCTCCTCTGAGGACGTGATGCTGCTCTCTCCCCCGGAGAGAGCAGCATCACGTGTTTGTCCTCAGGGTCGGTCGTACTGCGACGCTCACACAACATACTTCTCTGGCGGGAACCTTTATCTGATGCAACCTTTGACCTCTCTAATGTTCGTTGGACAGGTTGGTGTAGCGTTTTACTGAATCTGAATCTGAAAAAAAAGAACGCCTCTCGGTATAACACAATACAGTTTAACTGCATCACAAACATCCTCAAAAATGATGAAACTTGAATCACCTCTTCCAAACATTATCATCTTAATAAAGGAACTATTGCACTTGTATTGGACTGTATTAGTTTTAACTTCTGAGGAAATGTAATAACGTACTAAGTACATATTTGAGGTACCTTTACATTAATCCACTACACAGGGTAACAATGTAATCTTTACAACACTACTTACTTTTCAGCTTTACATAAATTTAAATGTAAATTCAATTTCAATTGAACCTCAAAACGTATGAAAGCATCGCTGGAATAATAGTTGATTAATCCAATGACATGAAATGAATTGGCAACCATTCTGAGTGTCGTTTTCAGCCACTAACGCACACTCTTTTAAAGAGTACGGATTCTCAAAGGGTGTCCTTGCTTGCATTTTCATTTTACTATTAAACATTTTGAGTTTTTAACTGTTGGTCATAAAAAACAAATTGAAATCAAATAAAGAGTGTATGACTTTTCTTTCTGGATTATTGTGACACCATATATCACAAAACATTAAAATACATGTCATGGATTTAATGATGAAAATAATCAGCAGATTAATCAGAAATAAAAAGGAAAGTTGCAATTTTATACAAAATAGTTTAAAATAATAGCTCCACTTCAGAAGTATCATTCTGTTGGTCAATGCATAAATATTAATAATCAAAATCATATTTTATATATATATATATATATATATATATATATATATATATATATATATATATATCAGGATATGCTTAGTGCATTTTTCAATGTATTATTAAACTACCTAGGAGACCGCTTCCTTTAGCATGCTGATCAGATGTTCATATATATATATATATATATAATGTATATGCTGATTGGTGGACGCTTGCATGATTTACGGATGTGTTTGTGGGTTGTGGATTATTATTCTGTAATATTGAATCTGTGGAGAAACTCTGCATCATCTGTTGCTGCTTCACTCATTTCCAATCGTAAGTGCCATTTTGTAGCCTGTTGTTGTTTATCTTCTATAATATATTTATGCAGTGCATGTTTACTAGCCGATATTGGTCTATCAAAGATTTGCTGATAAGCAACAATAAACTGCAGCACAGAGATTTGCTACAATGGTCTGGTGCTGGTGCCTTTATACGCATATAAAAAAAACTACCGGTACTTTGATTTGTCCCATTTAATTCTAAAAGTACATTCTTTAAATGGACATGCTGTGTTTAAATTAAGAGAGGCAATTCTGCTACTGGCAAATGTTTATATTGGAGTAGTTAGTTATGGTCGTGGGTGTAATTCCATCCATCCATGGTTACGCTGAGTTGGAGCAGCAGTGACGACTGACTGCGAGGTCTGAAATATATTGTACATGCAGTTTCTCTGTATCTCCACGAGGGGGAGCCAAAACATCAAGCTATTTCCTTCTGGGGTGATCTCAAAATAATTCCACAGGTCGACCAGGTAGTTCTGTCCAAATCATTTGTTTAAATTAATATTGAAGATGTAACATGTTAAACAGGCATTTTCTCAATGTTTCTATCCTTATTTTTCAATTTATTCTAATTTAAGTCGTTTTGTATAGTGCCGTGTGGAATCATGAATGAATGGTTGAAACGTTCTGTTTAACATCATCCCATGCTCATTCATTGAGTCGCTCATATTGCGTAACAGTTTTTATATTATAGCGATAACTAAGGATTGTTTTCTGATTATTTTTCAATTGACTGTAAAATAAATGATGCCCATGTAGACGTCATCAAAGAACTTGTTTAATTGATCAGCTAGTTATATAATATACAATTATATTTATTTGACATTTTTTCGAAAACACAAATAGATTACATTTAAATAAGTGAAGCTTTACATCCTAAGAAGTTGTAACCAACATACAGTATTTTTTTGTCATTTTCACATAATAAAAATGTATTGACAAACTATTTTCTGTCTGATTTCTGCCTTATAGATTCTAGTTTCTGCTTTATAGTTTCTGCTTGTAAGCTGAATGCTGTAAAAGTGTTGAAGACACGAAAAATCAGTTTCCTTAAGAAAAGACAAATGCACACTGGATTTTTAGGAGATGCGCATATTCCCTGCAGATGGAGACATATCGTGTTGTATCGTTTGTAATGTACATGTCCACCCATCTTACCATCAAATAAGAACCAAACAAGCCTGGCCTCAATGGCATATTGTTGTTAATGTTGGGATGTGCTATCTTCTATATAGGGCAGTCTTCTAGTTGCAGTACCCCCCCCCCCCCCCCACCTCTCCCTCAGGAGGTGTCGGGCAGCAGATGGGAGGTGATGGAACTGCGCGGTTGTGTAGGCGGTGACACGACGAGCTGTCAGGCCCTAATGCAGGCGAACATCTGGAGGCTGTTGGCCACGCCACTTCTTGCCTGCCGGCGGGGGTCCTCTAGCCCGGGGCCGAGAGCCACCCTGAGGGACACCCACCCAGGGCTGAACCCGGGCCTCCGAGACGGGAAGCGGCAGCAGCGATAATGGTGGTGCACGTCGAGTCGGAGTGGAAGTAAGCAAAAAGTCAATCTGGCGTTGAGGCTAATGTCGAGTGAGAGGCGGCACATACCGGTGGTACAAACCAGTGGGGACGCGGAGATAATAATCCATCATGGAAACGCATTTTTAAATAACTGCATGGCTCTGGAGGACATCTTTCGCAGTGTATTTATCACAGTTATAGTGCGCTACGAATTACGAATAGACCATCGCGAGACGTCCTCTGTGAGTGGGTGGTGCAGACACTCAGCAGAATAATACGGGCCCGTTAACACTTTTAGCGCCATTGAGGCACTGTGCTATTAGCGCCTCACGCTCGCCGTGAGCGTCCTAGAAGCAAGTGCCTCTTCTTCTTTTTTTAATGACAGCCCTCACCCAGAGGTAATTTCACTGTGATTAAGGCAGGAGGGGGAATAAATCGTCTCTTAAAAGTCTCTAAATTGCATCTTATTTATCCACCTTTTAACTAACTACAAAAGGCAGGCGGACAATGGCGCTACGTGTTTCCACCTCTCCTGGGGAACAATTATACTTCAGGCATAATGTGGTCCTTCGGGTTATCTCACAGAGGAGATGAGACAGAAGTTTGGATGGATTAGAAATGATGTATGTTTTCTAAAACCACCTGTCCGATTGTAAATAAGCCTCTGTCTGTTTATTTTTTTATTTTTACACATACTTTGTACCAAGCCTGTCGTCAGTTGGCTTTGATCCAGACTTAAATATCACAACTAATAAATGTATTGCCATGAAATCTGGTTCAGCTTTTCATGTTCCCCACAGGACGAAGCCGACTGACGTTGGTGGTCTTACTTCCCCCCTACCCAAAGGTCAAAGTATCTGCACACTACTAAAATGAACTGGTACAATATTTTGTACAGACATTCATTTTTCCGGGGTACCAGCCGTGTGCAAACTTATTTTAACCACCTAAAAGAAAAGCCAACAGCCATCTGCAGTTTATTCATAGACTGTGGACGGATACATCTCTCATACAACTCCTCAAAACACCCAAACTGGCCCCTTCATTGTGTTTGTTGATTCTCTGACTCATCAAGTGCCACCACAAAGGGAACCTCTATGTGTTGGAGGAGAATGTCTCCAAGAAACAAACAGATGAGAGGAAGCGCAAAATGTCATTTCTCCCTTCATAACGTTACATAACATTACATTAAATTACATAACATTACATTACATAACATTACATAACATTACATGTCTTCAAACTGACACTTTTATCCAAAGTGACTTATAATAAAATAAGTTAATGAACCAAGAGGACAAACTCAGAACAAGAATCAAGAAAGTAACTTTTCTTCAAGAAAGCTAAACTACAAAAATACCATGAGTAATACCATAAGTAATACCATGAGTAATACCATAAGTAATACCATGAGTAATACCATGAGTGATACCATAAGTAATACCATGAGTGATACCATAAGTAATACCATCGGTAATGCCATAAGTAATACCATGAGTAATACCATAAGTAATGCCATAAGTAATACCATGAGTAATACCATAAGTAATACCATGAGTAATACCATGAGTGATACCATAAGTAATACCATCGGTAATACCATAAGTAATACCAGTAAGTGCCATTCAAGTGGTCCATCGGTAGATGTACATCCTCTGGTTCTGGCGTGTGATGCAATGTGGCGCCGTAGTATCTGTATTCCCATAGACGTGCATTGGGAAAGACAACATCTGTAATCTGGATTATAATATCCCAGCACAAACACTCAAATAGCCCCAAGAGGTCTTAAAAAGTAATAGCCGATCAACAGAGTTGATTGATTCCCGTCTCCGTTGCGCGTGAAGCAGCTAAGGATGAGGGCGTAGCGAGGGGCCGGGAGGCGGGGTCAAAGCAAACGTGTCTGGATGTTGGAAAACACGGGTCTCCATATCTGAAAGTCAGACCCCGATGATCTTGAAACTGAGACAAGTGACAATTGATTGTCCCAAGTCAAACCCGCTCTCTGTCCCTCAACAGACGGCCGGCAGCAAACCGGATATCGGCTGATTCGACAATCAGTTTCTTGAACCCGAGGACGCGGCGGCTCGGTGAAAATCACACTCCTATTGTGACAGCGCGCGCGGATAATTACACTCGATCGGTGTCGCGCTTCTCCGAGGAGTCGCGCGCTTCCTACCTGAGCAATCACGCGCCGCCTGATCCCAGACATTGTATTATAATCAGGCATTCACAAACTTCCCCAAGTTTGAGTTTCACCTCCCGGTATTGTCCTCGGACGCGCTTCTCCTTTTCATTTATTCTGCTCACTTGATTACAGCCTCGACGGACACTCCTCCATCGGCAGTTTGCCAGTTAGTCACAAAGTCACTTTAGCAAATGACTGAAACACGTATATTCAATTGTCTTCACACACACACACACACACACATGGACACACTCACTCCTCTAGCTAATGTTGCTAATGTTAATAGCTTGTGCTGCTTTAATTGGTTCCTAAACGCTGTAAGCAGGGTTCCCACTGTGTGTTTAATGAACAGGTAGCACTCTGTGATTACAGCAATTTCAACCCACCACCCCGCTGCTAACGACTCACACACACACGCACACACACAGACACACACACACACACACACACACACACACACACACACACACACACACACACACGCAAACACACACGCTGTCCCCGGCCTTGCACGCAAATGGACAAAGGCAATTTGCGAGGCTCCTGTGCACCGCGGGATGCTGGGTAAATTAGAGACCAGGGAGAGAGGGACTGGGCGAGGGAGACAACAAAAGAAAATGACGAGGATGAGTGCAAAAAAATGATTACCAGTTTATGAAGGGAAGAAGGAATCATTTCATCTCACACCGCCGTCTGGGAACAGTGGGTGATTTGCACCTGAAGTGTGTGTGTGAGAGTGTGTGTGTGTGTGTGTGTGTGTGTGTGTGTGTGTGTGTGTGTGTGTGTGTGTGTGTGTGTGTGTGTACGTTCACACGGAGAAGAAGCTTTACTGATTATAAAATGTTTGTCTTGACATCAAAAGAGCGTTCAAAAGTTCTTCATCGCGTTTTTTCTTCTTTTTTAAGTATATATTTTCACTTTTCCTCATCAAACTATAAAAGCTCCACTCGTCCTCCATTCCAATGGTCCTTTCTCCTCTCTCCTCTCTCCTCTCTCCTCTCCAGTTTCCTCCTTGGCCCCATTCTCTTGTTCTTGCTCCTCATCCCTCTAGATTCCTCCCCTCCTGTTTCCTCTCCTCACCCCTCTAGTTTCCTTCTCTACCCTTTTATTGCCTCTTGTCGGCCCTCTAGTTTCTTCCCCTGCCTTCTTGTTACCTCTTCCACTCCCTTTAGTTTCCTCCTTCTCTCTCGTTTCCTCTCCTCTCATCTTTGGTTGCCTCCTCTCGTTTCCTCTTCTGTCTCCTTCCCCCCCCTCCTCCTTGTCCCTCTTGTTTCGTCCTCCTCGCCTTTCCTCCCCCCACAGTTGTTCTTTCCTCTCCCCTCTTGTTTCTTCCTCTCCTCTCCTTTTTCCTCTTGTTTCTTCCTCTCCTCTCCTTGTTCCTCTTGTTTCTTCCTCTCCTCGTTCCTCTTGTTTCTCTTGTTTCTTCATCTCCTATCTTTTTCTCTCATATACTCTACTCTCCTGACTTCTTCACTACCCTCCCATTTTGTTTCCTCTTCTCCCGTTCTCTCCCTTCTTGTTTCCTCCTGTTCTCTCCTCTCCTACATGTTATCTCCTCTCCCTTCTCGTTTCCTCTTCTCCTATCCTCTCCCACGTCATCTCCTCTCCCTTCTCGTTTCCTCCTGTTCTCTCCTCTCCTACTTGTTATCTCCTCTCCCTTCTTGTTTCCTCTTCTCATCTCCTCTCTCCCACATGTCATCTCCTCTCCCTTCTCGTTTCCTCCTGTTCTCTCCTCTCCTCGTCCCTCTTAGTTCTTCCTCTCCCATCTTGTTCTCTCCTCTCCTCTCCCCTCTTGTTTCCTCCCCTCGTCTCCTCTCCTCCATCTGTTAGCCCATGTCTATCCCGAGGCACCGAAGTCAGAAGCTCGTCTCCTCAGCTCGCTGATGAAGATGTGAGGCGACAGCCATCTTTTCTCCCTCCTCCTCTGGCACCGAGTGAGCAGAACCAGAGGCGGGCCTCGCTGGAGGCCTGTGTATACGTACGGCTGGGTGGCAAACCTCACGTTGTATACATATTTGTTCAAACATGCGCAAGTCGCTCGGTAATCCTCCCGACTCTGTTTCCCCTCCCACACGTGTATATAAACAGGCAGGCCTCTGCCCACCTCGGCTACCACGGGGGGAGATGCCATGGGTGAGGCCAGCGGGGAGGGGGGATGGGGAGGGCCAGATGCCCTTTGTAAATAAGCAGGGGGTCCTTGGAGGGGCGCCATCGGGCGTCCTGACTCGCCCGTCCCGAAGGACGCAATCAGGGTGTCTCTCCCCCTACCTTGTGAGAGGAGGAGGAGGAGGAGGAGAGGGTCTGGTCTGTATGGGCCTGGTGCTGACACCGAGAAGCCGTGGGTCTAATTCATTAAACCAGCCTTCTAATATAAACAGCCATTCATTTCGCTGCCTGACACTGGGCCGTCTGGACAATGTGAAGAGCCCCAATATAACTGTGTGTGTGTATGTGTGTGTGTGTGTGTGTGTGTGTGTGTGTGTGTGTGTGTGTGTGTGTGTGAGCAGGTCCAGTGAGGCTAACCAGAGGCCTTGGACACGGTTCACGGAGCAACTGAAATGCGAAGGCCTTATTTTTTGAGGAATTCCACATGAATGCAAAGTGCTGGCGAATAACGCGACCCGTACATATTTCATGACGGAGGGGCGTGGAGTCGGTGAGAGCCGGCACACGGAAGAATAAATACTGTCCATGACCACAGACGGACGGACAGGTAGAATCAGGGATGCAAAGGTGAAAAGTTTTTCCAAGAGAAGTTAAGAATTAGGAATATAAGAAAAGTCACATTTGAGCCACTGGGGACTTTTTAAAACACTTTTATTGCATTTATTATAATTGCTCAATTTTGTAAGTAATCACATAACATGGGTGGGATGTTAATTGCTGCAGTCAATTAGCAGGTAAATAATTCAGAAATTATTAATAGTGTTAGTAAATTAGTTGTGGCTTAAATGTCCATTATTCCATTATTCATTATTCAACTTGCTAGGTAGCTACTCAACATATTGTTTTAGATAAATGAAAAGGTTTATTTGACATGTAATAGATTATGTCTGCAAATAATATGGTAAACAGTTCTATTATATCTGCACATGACATGATAAATACACGCTGAGCAGACAGCCTATATTTGTCCTTTTATTCCCTTTTTAATTTCCTTCATTTTATAGAGAAAGTTTCTGAATACTGAGAATTTTGCAACCCGACTAGAATAGAGTATAAACGGGGAAGGAAATAGATTACATGAGAATAACTTATTGTTATTATCATTCTCTCTAGACAAAATGCCTCAGAGAAACAGGAGCTCTTTACATCTCTTTGCAAACTATCTTAACCCCGCTATGTTTTACAGTGTGCAGTACAGCATATTTAATTTTAAAGATCTTACTGGTCAAGGAAAAATAATGATTGATGCACCACGACGAGTTCATATTTCATAGATATGGGAAGCAAAGGGAACAAGTCAAGAATAAAGAAGAGTATTACATCACAGCAGTATATAAAGCTACTTATTAAAAAATACTTTTATATTGCTCTTTGGAAATATTAAACACCGATTGGACGGAAAGCTCTTTTTTTAACATTCTTATTCTTAATCTCTGGTTAGATTACAGAGAAAAAATGTGCACAGACACACACACACACACACACACACATACACACACACACACACACACACTGGCTGCTGTTCAGTCTCCTGCAGGGCCAGATTGTCCACATGAGACCCCCCATTGCAGACACTTGGCTCCATGTCTGCTCTCATTCTTTTTCCTACAAACTGTTACCCGAAAGAAATGAACGACAGAAGAGCCGGAGGGGCTGAGTGGGGGGGTGTATTTAGAGGCAATGATGCACAATGATGAGTATTCATGAAATGTTTCTTCTTCCTTTTTTCTTCTTCATCCAGACCTAAAAGTCCTTGAAAAGTGGAGGACGTGCTGGGTTTTTGATATTCGTGTTTCTCAGTTATATAATCACCCAAAGCGCCGATTGTTTGATCGTTTTTATATCCGACGCGTCACGTCAATCGACGGCATTGTGTTTGAGCGTCATATTCAGGGACACGTTGACGGTAGATGGCGGACAAGGAGACAGACCCTACACACCCAGCAGCAACACTGATGATGGAATGTGGGTTTTACACACACAGACACACACACACACAGTCACAGTGCCCCATCCGTCCAAGCATGCGAGCATCCACCCACACACACTCACACATGCAAACACACACACACACACACACACACACACAAGGACACACACCACTAATTGGCCAGTGCCGTCCCCAGCAGCCGGGGTCATGCGAGTCTTTGCGGCAGCCTCTTAAACACAGCTTATCCCCGAGGCCTGTTATTACCCCGGGAACGGATCGACTTTTCCTCCTCAGAAACCGTCCGGCCTCGGACGATTTTAATGAAGCGGGCATTGTGACGGAGGGGAAATGAAGCAACAGCTCCCACAGTCCTGCAATTAATGGTTCCAGACAACCGCCAAGGACACGCGGATGTTCTTCCAGCAGGTTTATCCTCTCGATGTTATGGTCACTCGTCTTTCTGCCGAGTGTCGGCCTTCTGCAAGTGTTTCAGGGAGCGGCTCCGATGCGTCGGAGTCGAAGGAACCAGAAAGGTTTCATTTGTCATAATATGTGTGATGCTGTCGGCTCCGATGGACTGTAATTGAAGTTTATCCTCCATATTTAGTTTGCTCGCCAACAACAATCACATTTTGTTGCAAGAAGAGAGGCACCAGGGAAAAAAAAAAATAGAATAGAGCTCAAAACTTTTTTAGGCCGATTCAGATATTGTTTAATATGTTTTGGGGGGGTTTTTGCACACAAATTCTGATTATGAACCATCAAATCTAATTATTGAATAGTGAATATTTGTCCAGATTAACAATAAATGCAAAAAAGTTTAAATTTTTTTATTATAACTATAAATACAAACTAAAATACAACAAAAAAAGAAAACATTAATTAACTTAAATATTTGTTTTATACCAAAAGTGTCTAAAATAGCACATAACACAATTGAGTGTGGAGATAAATGGAAATACCTATCTGTGATAAGCTTCTTTTGGCCCATAATATTTGTCAACATGAATACAACACGACTGCAGATGTTCTCCCAGAGTGACGACAGCTGTGAGGGCTTCCTGTGGGGAGCGTTACCTGTCTGTTCACCTTGCACTCACCTTCACTGCTGGGAGGAGCTAATTAGTTTAGTGATATAAACATAAAACAAGTACAAACATGTCAGACATAAACATAAACGTATATATACACACATATACAGTACATACACCTCAAACATACACACACGCACATACATACATATACATACATATACACACGCATACATATACACACGCATACATACACACACATATATACACCTACACACACACATACCCTCCCGCCCACACCAAAAAAAAACAACAAGAATAAAAAACAACAAGACAAGAACAACAACAGAAAGCAACCCCGGCACCCCCTCACAGATTAATTCTTCATTGAAAGAAGAATACAAAATATCAGTTTCACATCCAGTCACCTATCACACATCTTTTTTTTTTATTTTGCGTAAGTGCCGGCTCTTTTTCCCAAACGACGTCTTCTCAGATGCCGTCTGGCGGGTCAGCTTATGCGTTATGTTCTGGTAATTGATTAGACTGCGGAGCACTTGACCTCCCGCTCTCTCTGTATGTTATGTGACATTCTTGAAGAATTCAAAAAACACAAGCGGTCCCTCCTGCTCCCTCTCCTCGGTATCCAACGGCTTCTCTTTACACATTTGTCCTGCTGGAATGGATTTCCTGTTTCACTTTTCAGTATAATATCAGTTGTTTAAAGAAGGCAGCGCTGCTTTCGCTGAGTGACAGCGCGGCCTTTCACTTCTCCTCTCCTCTCAAGGACTCCCCTTCAACTGTTGACTTGAATTAGTCTCCTGCTGCCTTTATTAGCAGCAGCGGTGGAATCAGAGAAGGCTGTCTGCGTGGATCATGGAGGAAGGAAGGGGGGGGGGGGCTGCTAAGTGCTTCACTTCTGATCTCTGATGGGGGTCATGGGGTCGCCGCTCAGCCTCACCCTGATGACTTCTGACACCGCATGAGCAACCCAAACCACACACACACACACACACACACACACACACACACATGCGCAATCCACATCAACGGTCGGAGCTGATACAATTAACTCAAGTGCAACTGCTTTTGCACAAGTATCAATTTAAAGTAAAATTGCAGCTCCGTTATTCTCACATTGGGAAACGAAACCCTGTGAAACTTTCCACAAAATATGAATTGATAAGAAGCTATTTTTGAGTGTCCGTTGCAAAGCATTTCTGGGTGAGATTCAGGGCCCTGGTTGATGTTTACGGGAAGTTTGCTCTCTAATCATATCACCAAATTAGCAGTAATTTGGGCTTCTGAAAGAGACGGGTCTCCTTTTACTCAGTCGTTTACGTCTCGGGATACCAGTGTCAGACAAGTTGTAATTAAAAATGAAATGTAATCACGGGTAATGCATGTTTTTAACAGACGTTTCTGAACGACTGATACTTGGTGACAGAGCGGAGAGGCAGACGAAATGAACAGTTACAGTTGCTTTTCAACTTCAGGAAGTATGGAACATTTTTGGGAAAGTTGCTCAACTCAGCTAAAGACTAGAGGGGTAACGATAAAGATCGATGTATTGATTGAATTATCGAAACACTCCAATATCATCAGTGCAAAAGAAACTTAGGGGAAGTTTATTTAGAAATTCCTGAATGGCACGTCGATGTCCATTTCCTGCTAAGTACACCTACATTCCTGAACAATCAAGCCGTACTTAAAGATGAGAAACGTGGCTCCTTGTAGAGAGAAACTATTTAAATTCTTTTCATTTAAATGTCTGGAAGAGTCGAAACATATACAAGATGCTTTGTGTGAGTTGATGTAAATGAAACTGATTGTGTTAAATGGACAAATTACATCGATATACTATTATAGATTTTTACCCCAACTCATTTCTAAGGAGTAACAACTACAACAAAAAACTTTTATAATGCTCTAGTATTGTGATTGTATTATCTGTTAACATTGTGTGACTTACCAGATACGTTAATAGACAATGAGATCTCTGCAGCTTAACATTTCCTTCAAATTAGTTGCATGAACGTAACTTCCAAGCGACTGGCTCAATACATATTATTTTAAAGCAGCTTTCATATATATCGTTGGCCACTTGTGGAAAGCCGAGCCGGCTGTAAGCACAGCATCGACGTATTATGACCGCATCGTACAGCTTTTGGCATAGGACGTTTCCACAAACCACGACGTGTACATTATGACGCGCGCACGGTCGACTTTGTGAACCGATTGGTGAGGTTTGGTTAAGATTAAAGACTTTTTTATTTGCATGGTTTGTGTTAAAGGGATTAAAACAACCCGCCCTCAGCGGACCTTCTAATGTAACGTTGGCCTTTTACTTTCACATGAACAGCGGCCTCCTGGGTGAAGGTCCCTTGTTTGTCTCACCCATCCACCACACCCTGTTTTTTGCAATTAACTTTCAATAACACTCGATATACGCTCCTACAAGTCACTAAGTCACTGCTCTGCAGCGAATGCAAAAATGTAAAGATGTGACATGGTTTCTGCAGAAATGTACCACTTACAAAAAGTGTTAATGGCAACTGACCGAATGAAGCCCAACATTCATTCTTCCTTTCAGCTGTAGTTTAACTAAAAGATTTTTTTGTTCTTCTCTCCCTGGAACAAGCTGCCACGGTGCTATTAGAGTGGACCCAAAAGCACGATGGGAAAACTCATATATTTTCATGCGTTTTGACCTTTCATTTACACAAAAACTGAGGTTTTATCACAGAAAACGATCATTTCTAAAAACTCCGGCCAAAGTGGAGATTTCTGAAAACTCAGTTTGTGTGTTTGTGTGTGAAATAGGTCAAACTTGTTTTAGGTGGTCAAACGTCACAGTATGCGACTAAAGATGCTTCACGTCACGTGAGCGTCCTATGGGACGTATGCGGACGGCGTATTTATGCGGGTTCATATAAACAGAAACTTTTTGAAAACGACCTTGTGTGTACAACGTTACAACGGAGGGGCATAAATATTTGTTTCTGTAAATATCCGGCTATGTGTAAATGTGGCCTAAGACAGGTGTTACAAATGTCTTTAGTTTAAAACAGGCTGGGTCAAAACCAGGAGATCAGTCCAAGAAGCAAACTACCCCAAAAGGGGCGGGGCAGAGAATCAGAGGTCATGGCAGGCAGCTCAAGAATATACACTAATAACACTGGAAAACTTGACATGGAAACACAAGACAATCTGGAAGAGGACAAGAGAGAGAGCCTCAGTAGACAGAGACTAACGAGGGAATGGGCAACAGGTGAGACGGGCATGAAGACCAGGTGAAGGTAATGAGGGACTAACGAGGTGACCAGAGGCAGGTGAAGGGAGTTGGACTGACGAGATGGGAACCAGGATCTGGAACGATGTGATAGTTAGAGAGACAGAATGAAAACAACTAACACAAGAAGGAAGGTGTGGAGCTGAACTGTTAAACAAGCGGCTGCTGCTTCATGAAACATGTCAGATAAGAGCGGTGAGAGTGAATCCTCCGTGAGGGCAGCCAGAGAACAACAAGAGAACGTTGAACAGTCATAAAAACGGTCTGAATGGACCACATGTCCAACCTTAGAGCTTCACACCTTTTCACCCTCGGCTTCTCACTCCTGCTTATTTATTGCTGGAACAAAGTGGAGGATAAAAGCTCAAATCCCCTCTGTCCCTCCCACCTCCCTCTCTCTCCTCCCTCCTCCCTCCTCCCTCCTCCTGCCTCCTGCCCAGACTGTCTCCTGTGTGTTTATCTTCTCATCAGGGCTCTTTATTGGTAAATAAGGGTGGTCCGCCCAGTCTGGCCCCTTTTCTCTTTCTCTCTCTCTCTCTCTCTCTCTCTCTCTCCCTTTTTTTTGTCACTCCTTATGCCCTTGCATCTTTCTGTTACTCCATCCACCCGTCCCTCCTCCCCTCCTCGTCTCTGTGTGTAGAGTCTAAAAGTGCCGCTGATACGTGGTTGTGTGTGTGTGTGTGTGTGTGTGTGTGTGTGTGTGTGTGTGTGTGTGAGTGTGTGAGTGTAACTATAGCGGCCAGTGTTTAGGCTATTAGAGCCGTCTATTTACAATCTGGAGTTTCCTATTGATTATGTCTGCCTTCTCTCTGTGTTTACATGGGGGGAAATAAATAACACATGTCGCCGCCTCGCTCTGACTCGGCATCTTCTCTCCTCCAGATCTGTCTTTTTCTCTCCTTCTCCACCACCAGTGCTCTCTTGTTCTCCCCTCCATCTAAAAACAACAACTTTAAACCATCAATGCTTTTGAACTTCTTTCTTTCCCTTTTTGAAGTTTTTCTCTGAAAAAATATCCCGCTGTTAATGTTCTTTCTGACCACTGTCTGAGCCGTTTTGTAAACGGAGAGAACACAAAAAGCATGTGACGCACAAACAAGCAGCGCACATCAATCAACGTATCGGATTCAACACATTTTTAGAAATCGCCATATTGTTGCGTGCGGGCCAGGCAGTCATCCCCCCCACCCCTCCATCTTACAGACGTAATCTTAAATAATTGAAAGTCATTTAAAAAGCTGCGATGAAGAATTATTCAGGAGATATATATATATATATATATATATATATATATATATATATATATATATATATATATATATATCAAGTACAACGTTCAAGTACTTCAATTACTTTTAATTACTTTTTTGCTATCAACAGATATATATGATGTATTATCAAGGGTGAATTGGGGAATATACATAAACTGATTAAAAATGGCTTCTCCTTTCCCAGCTGCATCCTTAAAATGAGGAAACACATTATTGCATAAGCAATTATAATCCAATAATTTAATATGTAGGATTCTGAGACGGGTCATTCTGCGTCATGAATACTTTTGGATGTTTTACTCATTATACTTTCACTTAATTAAAATGTTTAATGCAGAACTTTTACAGGAAAGTTGCAAACACCCTTTCAACTTGATGGAGACATTAAATTGTGATTTAAAAGTGCCATGGGGTTTAACTTTAGATACTGTTCGGTAGTTTATGAAATAACATGCGTTATATTTTATAACGGATCATAAGATTCAAGTAATAGTAAAGAGAGCAGCTTGAGAGACCAGATTAAAGGAGTAAAAAAACAAGCAAATTTGCCCTGGAATGTTGTAGAACTATAATGTTGCATATAAATGCTTAAGTAAGAACTTGTGGTGGAATTCAGATGCTTTCATTTAATACGTCAATACCACAATGTAGAAAATACTCCAGTAAGTCCTGCATTAAATACAACAGTATTATCAGCTAAATGTAGTAAACACATTAATATTATTTGATTTAGTATTATTATCTCCATTCATATTATTATTATTATTATTATAGATAATCATGAGAGGATTATTGTTACATCTAAAATATACTTTTTCAGTCTTTCTCCAGAAGAACATCAGATTCAAGTGTAATGTTCAATTACATTTTTCAATTCAGTTTATTTTTTATAACCATTATCACAAAATACAAATGTGCCTCAGAGGGCTCTACAATCTGTACACATCCCTGTCCCAGGACCTCATATCGGATCAGGAACAACTAATATTCATATAGAGATAGAAACTTTTCTCTGAAAATCAAACTCCCAAATGTTAATTAATGCATGTTATTTGTTCCCACTGATTTCTAGAAATAGTTTCCATCTTGTGTACATAAGCTCGCTAATGTTGTCTGTATACAGCTCCTCACAAAGAGTCTGACCGTGTGTGTGTTTTAGAAGTGACAAACATCTCTCTTTCTCTCTCTCTCTCTCTCTCTCTCTCTCTCTCTCTGTCTCTCTCTCTGTCTCTCTCTCTGTCTCTCTCTCTCTCTGTCTCTCTCTCTCTGTGTCTCTCTCTTTCTCTCTCTCTCTCTCTCTCTGAAATAAGAGGGATGAGATGAAAGCGTGTTTACAGGGGAGAAGTTTGAATAACAGGTTGCGGCTGCAACTGGAGCCGCCTGTATGGATGCACATGGCGCTCGTGCTCTGCGATGCAGGAGTATAGGATGCTCTTCGGACTCTGTCATCCCAGAGTGACACTCCGTATTTGGACCGACAATCAAATAAACTCTGTCTCTCGAGGGAGGGACGAGAAGGGAAGAAGCGAAGCTTTTCGAAGAGAAAGCGCCGCAGGGTTGTAGTTGGAAGTCATTTTTTAAATGAAGATGAATGTGGAGCATTAAAAAGAGAAGAAATCCTAAAGATGAGTGGGGGTGCCGTGAGGTGGGATGTTTCCTCTGCGGCCAACAGGGAGCAGTAGAGGCCTGGTAAACGTGATCCTCTCCTCTATACTGGTCTCTGCTTGTGGCCCAGACTCTCTCTCCCCCTCACCACTCCAGAGCCCTCGAGGTGTGCCCGGGTGTGGGGTGGTGGTGCCGGGTACATGCGTGTTGTTTTCCTGTTGTTTTCCTGTTGTTTTCCATGTGCAGCCGCAGACATCCTTCCAGATGACAGTTAATCACAATACATGTCCGAGGGAAACGGCACCAGTCATTTACTCCGCTAAGTATAGGATCGCCGCTCCGCCAAATGTTCCACGATAACTAGTGTGTGGTTGTGTGTGTGTGTGTGTGTGTGTGTGTGTGTGTGTGTGTGTGTGTGTGTGTGTGTGTGTGTGTGTGTGTGTGTGTGTGTTGGAATATGTGTCCTGGGGGATGCTATCTGCTGAGGAGTGTGAGTGAGTGGGTGTCACGGTGGCGGCTGAGCGTGCAGGAGACGGGCCAGGTGGTTCCGTTGGGTCTTCATCACATGGTGGGGGTGCAGTGGAATATCTTCATGAATGATGACTTGACAGAGTCTGCAATATGCCTCCTTGTGTGTATCATTGGGGCGCGGCCTTCTTTGTGGACTTTCTCTGTTATTGTATCGTGATAATGTCATTAGTTCTGAAAATAAAACAGAACATTGACATTGACTTTAAGTATTGATTCATTTGTATTTGTTTGTTTCTGGAGCTATTGTCGTCTTTATTCCAGCAACTGGAGAATGACTCAACAGGTGAGCTGGAGGTCGCCCCACACTTTAAGTTGATATTTCACCAGAAATGGCCAAAAATCATCCGGATCCTGCTTCTAAAAGACTCTGCTTCCATCTGTCTTGCATCATCATCAACAACAAATCTAGATTTTGAAGTTTTCATCCACTTTTTAAAAAGTTTTTTTTCTAGTTGGTTGCCATATTTGGACAGATGAAGAGTGGCAGAATGCATATTGGGGACACAGTGGTACAACATGTCTGGCTTATAAGGCACTACAATAATAATAACCAACCATACTATATATTTATATATATATATATGTGGGCCACTTAACTGGCCTCTCCTTTCACCTGCACGTCTGCCACCCCTGCAGCCTCCTCTCCTGCTGGCCGTGCCACCGTCAGCTGTCTTTCCTGTACCGTTTGTTTCCCAGGCTTTTAGCCCTCAACAGGCTCTGGTGACTCCTGAGCCCGAGGCCAGTCTGTGTCTGGGCAGAGCTCGAGGCTGTGGTCAAGATGATGAAGGGGGGGCGGTGGTGGTGGCATACCCACATAGGCGCCTTCAGGCCGGCACAGGCAAAAGGGACCATTTCTTGCCGGCTGCAGCCCTTAAAACACA
This sequence comes from Liparis tanakae, assembly GCA_036178185.1. NCBI lineage: Eukaryota > Metazoa > Chordata > Actinopteri > Perciformes > Liparidae > Liparis > Liparis tanakae. The sequence goes on from CM070107.1 coordinate 12,929,969, forward strand.
CTGGACAACAACAGAAAGTGAGAGGGGAGGGGAGAAGGGAGGGTGGGAAGGGAGGGGGGAAGGGAAGGGATGGGGGGGGGGGGCTGTATAACCACAGGGCCGCTTGGCATGTGCTCACACCCACACAGAAACGAGCTGTGAGGCGTCCCCCGCTACACGAGAACACGACGGTTACCAATGTGCCGTGAAAACCTCACATCTTCAACCTTGATCGTGTTCACATTTTAACCTCAGCTTCAGCGTCGTGACGAAAGAAAAGAGAAAATTCCCAACCGCTCTCAGATCCGGTTGGAAAAACTCTAAAACAACACGGCGGCCACACTGAGAACCGCTTTATATTTAGTTTGGATGCTCGCTCTGTTCAGTGGAAAGCATTGATATGCTCAAACACACACAGTAATTATTGCTATAATTTAATCACTTGTCATATTGCATTTGTCAGACGACTCAAACTGATGCAACATGTGCTCATATTGAGAAAAAGAACAGTAACTATTATTACATGTTAGTATGTCTTGGCAAAGCACAGCCCTGATCTGCGTCTGTATTATTAGCTGGGATTTAAATAGGTTGAAATGTTCACTCTTTTTATTAAATTTAAATGCATCCAAAGAAATCTGAAACTTTTAGCCACACAATCTCACCTCCCTCGAATAATGTCTTTAAAGGATAATTATTTGAAGGTTTTGAAGGAAATCATTGCATTTTTTGGAACACATTTCACCCCCAGAGAGGCACTACTTTCTCAAAGCAAAATCCCAGGAACGTATTGGTGGAAGTGCATATTGAGACGGTTGAGATAACAAAGATACAGGTGTGTGTGTGTGTGTGTGTGTGTGTGTGTAACAGACTCTCTAATGGGAAACAGCTGTCTGCCTCAACAACTGATGTATTGATCGATGAATGGACTGCTGCAGAAAGCATATCGATAAAGTCCCGTTGTCTTCAGTTTTAAAGGCGAGCCGGGTCAGTTACTATCTGTATGGAGATCTTATTTTGTCCTCCGATACACTGAGAAAAAAAAAACACCCGGCTAATGATGGACGCTTAAATCATCTATCGGTTTTTTAAATGGCTATGAATCATAGCGATTAATGCAATTCCCTTTGAATTTGACTTTTGATCGTTAATTAATTCATTAATTCATGCAGATTCTGAGCCACTCATGTACCACGGTTATTTAAATACTGTATTTTATTTGTAAACATACGGGCATTAATGGAGGCATTAGAGGTTCCTTCATTCCTTTTGAAACGGCTCACTCCGCCGCTTGGGTTATCGACACGTTATTGAGAAAATGGAGCTCATTTCTCTCTAATAGACGCCTGTGAAATGGGAAGTGAAGCATGAAAAGTTAAACTTATTACCTGTTTCTGAACTTGAATGCTTACATAAGGTTAAGCGAACCGGTTTATATTCTTTCATGTGATTGATCAACAGTTTAGAGACACAGGTTGAGTTAAGTCCTCAAGATTCAACGAAATGTGTCTAATAAACACATTTTAACCCCGGGGTGGCATCAGGTCAGGAGATAGCGTGAGAATCAGTCCCTTTTTAAAAATGAGATCTCTAACCAGCAGATTCTCCATAAAGACGACCCCCCATAAAATACCCATAAAATACCTGCTCATCTCTATCATTACCCGCTGCCTGAAAACAATAATGCTGTAAAACACTTTTATTTTACTGGAGTTGTAAAAAAAAAAAAAAAAAAACCTGCTGAACATTTGTATTTCATTTTAATGGAGATGCTGCTTTATAGAGGGCCGACATGTGAGAGCCATCAATAGGGCGAGGCGAGAGTTCACAGGGGATGGATGTGCAAACACACACACACACACAGGTGCATCACTGAGGATTGATTGATGGGGAACCGGCACACACACACACACACACACACACACACACACACACAGAGAACAGGCCTCTGTGTTCGGGACTTGACCCACTAGATGCGCGTTGCCCTGCTTGCTGCTTAACCCGCTGCAATTAGCAGGACAGGACAAGGTCTGGTCACTGACAATGTAATCAGGAGAATTAGCCGTGCGATGCATCAGGCCTAACGCAGGTCTATTAAGTCCAGGTTATGGATGCAGCATTTGTTCATATCAGCGTTGAGGATGGCAGATAATTGGGCACGCTAATCCGGTAATGCTTACAAATGGTCAAATTACATTGAGCAATGTCGATTAAGGCGCGGCGTCGAACATTACGGGCACCGCAGAGCACGCGGTCGTCTGTCGGTGCATGCTCTCACTTGCACACACACACACATGCACATGCACACACACACACATACACACAATGTCACTGGGGTTTGTGTGTCGCACCACCAGGGGTCAAAGTGACACCTCTCGTAAAACGCCGTTGTCATTAACTACGACGTCGTCTGCCAATACATCACACTCGCCCGCCATAAACCCGTGGAAAACACAACGCCGCGCAGCTTATTACGGACTCTAAACCTTCGGCGTGCTATAAAAAATAAAATAAAATGATGAAATTACAAGAAGAACATCAGCCCCGTTAATTCTTTATGAGATTTTTTTTTTTTTTACATTGGACAATGTGACCTCAGCAGATTCTTCAAAACAACTCAGATAAAATAAATAGACAGAATGATCAGATTATTTCGCAAATCAATTGTTTAATCTATAAACCGTTGAAAAATGTCCAGGGTGATGCCTCCAATTTATGGTTTTGGACCAAACATTGACATTATCAGTTTTTCCTGTTTTAGTTGTTCTGCGAAACAACAGAATTTTGTTTCCCGTCTTTAGAAATATTCTTTAAAAATTAGGATTTATAACATAAATCAGAAAGACCAAATTAAAATATATCTCCATTTATAGTAATAAAAAAATGAAATGCCTTCACTACCTGCTGCACTGCATCAACCGCACTGAGCCTTTAATACGCTCCCACAGCCGCTGCTACACACCACTCTAATAAAACATGGCGGATTAATTTATGGCTGAATCCAAAATGTCTCATGCACATGACCTTATGGCTACCTATTTAACGTAATATAACTAATATGAGCCCCATATATCACTTATTACTGATATGGAATCAATACTTGATTCAATTAGCTAATGATGCTGAAAGGTACTTCCTGGATCCATTCGGATTACTGGGCTTCAGATGGCGGACGCACCTTTGAATGGATGTTGCTTTATTTGATTTTGTTTTCCTTTTAATATCTTCTTCTTCAGTTTTCCCTTTTTAAATGATATTTTTCTTATTCTACCTGTTTATAATCGATAACGTGCCGCAGAGTCCCGACAGAATACAACAATGGAGGCGATGTAGAGCTACGTCAAATAATCACTTCCTGTTTAGGATAATGCAGCGTCCTTTTGAAGTCACATGACATATAATGATCAATTACGTTGGTAGCAGTGAAGGACTGTGAGTTGTGTGAGAGTTTGTGAACAGATGTTTTGTTATACTTCTGTTAACATTCATCAGGACCGCATTTGGATCCAGTTCTCTGAGAAAAAACATGTTTTATGAAAGAGTATTTAAAGTAACACGGGGCGAGTTATTACCTTCACATTGAAAATGCAGAAGGTAATGTTTTGATCGCTGTGTATTTGTATGCGTGCGTGCGTGTTATTTGCATAAGTCAACAAGTAATAAACCGAATCCCATGGAATTTGGTGGGATGATTGATTATTATCCGGGGACCATTTGATTATATTTTGGTCAAAATCTTATTTTTACTATATTCATTTATATTCAATTGGCATGCAACTTATGCCAAAATGTTGATAATTCAATGCCCAATCTTGTGATATGCGAAGGTATGTGCCCGTTCTAGTTGATATTGAAACTCGCTCTTGGACGAGTGAAGTATCACGTGACGGGAAAGAGTGTTTCACCACAGACGAGGTTAAAAGAATCTTCTATTTAGGTTTGCGTTGCACACATAAAGAAACTTTGAATCGACTTCCGGCGTGAATGGAGGGAACAGTGCGACGTTCCGCCAAACAATATGCAGAAATGAGCGACGTTCAAACGGAGAGCAAAGGGAACTCTTCTGCCTCGAGTCACTCTCGCAAAGATAAATTGTCGGACTCTCTTTTCTCCTTGTTTATTCCTCCGAGTCTCTCGATGTGACGCCACAATTAAGAAGCTCTGCTACCAACCAGCAGCTAAACGTAGCTAACTTTAACAATTCTTTGTTTTCCTCCTCGGTCCAAAGCGTTGAACCTCCTAAAGCTTTTGCTGAGCGATTAAACATCTCTTGTTTTGTGATATAAATACCTAAAAGGAGGATAATTTCCGTGTATCTGGCAACACTGAGATCGGTCGACCAATGACTGTTCAGTCAGAGCTCGCGCAAGAAGATGGAACGTAAGGGAGATACCATTTCCAAAACGTGTAAGAGGTAAAAACTACTTTGTGAAAACCCAGAGAAACACAAATATCCGACGAAGCAAAATCCCGGACGTTTTTGGAATCCCTGACGGACGCATTTTATATAGGACTCAAAAAGAGGACATGTCCGGGGAAAAGAGGACGTCTGGTCACCCTACATACACGCATCACATGAGTCAACGTCAAGGCTGCCGTGCATTCTCCTTCATCCATTGATCTACGGAGGTGCTTCTACCTGGTCGTAGAAAGTGTTTCCCGCCTCAGCCCTGAAAGGACTGCGGAGCCCGAACCGGCTCAGACGCGCGCTCTGGGAGCCGTCGGTGGAAGGCTTTCATTCGATCGCGGCCAAAAGTCTGGATGTCATCAGGCCTGCTGCCCGCTCTGTAAACAGAGGAGGCATTGAATACATTAGCCGCCGCATCGATTTGAACCGTTCCTTCCCAACACTGCCTCTCCGCTCCGTCTCCTCCTTAACTCTATATGTTTCTCGATTAAACTTCCCTTTTGCTTCCTCTTTTTCATTTTTCTCAGCAGCTAGCCGCGGTAGCTCGGTCTGAGTTTCTTCGTGGAGATGAGAGCAGAGATCGGCGCTGAAGGCTTTTTTTTTCTCGATGGGAAATGTGTTTTCGCTCTTCTCCAGGGTTTGAGTGACGGACGGTTCGTCCAATCATCTGTGTCCAATGACCGCTTCTCCGATGGCTCCGTGTAACAAACCATGTGGCGGTTCAGGTTACTGCGCTGACCTTCATGTAAACAGCCGCTCCCACCTGGGGGTCCTCGCTGTTTGATGGTGTCCGTGCTGATCGCCTGCTCGGCCTAATTGCGGTAATCTTTTGGTAGACGCAGCGCAAATGGACTGAAAGTTTGCCACGTGCACGTTTGTATTCGGCAGAAAGGATGACGGCGTCTACAGGCCTGGTGACACTCTGGTGGAGGAGGAGAAGAAGAAGAAGGTGAAGAAGAAGAAGAAGAAGAAGAAGAAGAAGAAGAAGAAGAAGAAGATAAGAAAAATGAAGATGAAAGAGAAGATGAAGAAGAAGATGGAAAAGATGAGGATGAAGTCAAAGATGTAGAAAATGAAGAAGGCAAAGATGAAGAAGAAGATAAAGAAGAAGATGAAGAAAGCAAAGATGGAGAAGATGAAGGTGAAGATAAAAAAAGATGAAGATGAAAGAGAAAATGGAAAAATTAAGAAGAGAAAGATGGAGAAGATGAAGGTGAAGATAAAAAAGATGAAGATGAAAGAGAAGATGGAGAAAATGAAGAAGGCAAAGAAGAAGATGGAGATAAAGAAGAAGATGGAGAAGATGAAAGAAAGCGACACAGAAGAAGAAGAAAAATAAAAAGAAGAAGAAGATGGAGATGGAGGTGAAGACGGAGAATATGAAGAAGATGGAGAAGATGGCGAATGAGTGTGAGAGGGTGAGAGTGGACATGGCTGGGGGCGGGGCCAGGCCCGTGGCGCTGGCGGCGGCTGCGTTGTTGTTGTTGTTGTTGTTGTTTGGCAGGCGGTCCTGTCGTCTCCGGTCTGATCGGTACCAACAGACCCGGCTGAGCCCAGAGTGCAAAAGCATGTCAAGCAACACACAGCTGTTTACACACCAGGCCGCAAACGCTGCGCCCCGACACGCCTCGCTCCTAAATAATACACACCGCCAGACGGCCAGCGCTGCGTGCGTGCGTTTGTATGTGTGTGTGTGTGTGTGTGTTTTATTTGATGTATTGCTTTAAATCTGAGCTGTTGTGATGTATTAAGAAGGAAGATGCCTGACGCGTGTTCGACAGAGCCCAAGATCAGCGGGTCCCAATCTGGGGCTCCAGGACCCGTAAAGAGTCGCAGAATAAACCTGAGGGGTCATAAGCTGCAACCGGACGGCTTGCCTGGCATGTTTGATTATTTCACAGTTTCATATTGTGCATTGTGTGTATTCATCCTGTACGGTTAGTTATTGTTTTATGTGTTATGCTGTAAGGTCTGTCAGGGGACTACATATGCAAATGAGCTGAAGCTACACACTCTGGTACAGAGCATCACATGGTGACATGTAGGTTTTAACTGTACATGGTCCCCTTTAAATAAAGATAATTCAGCTGGGATTGGCTGCAGCGCCCAGCGACCCTAAAGAAGGATGAGCGGTTTGGTGAATGGAGAATAATAACAGACGGATGTGGTTTTAAGTATCGATCTTTCTCTGGGCAAGAAAGCAAATTCCCCAAAATGTCAAACTATTCCTTCAAAGGGGTCTGAAAACAGAAGCTGCTCGAGGCCTTACAATCTATATATAACATCCGCAATTTAAAAAGTAAGTTTTTACACTTGATTGTTATTTACGTCCTCAATGGATGACAGAATTATGTATAATTGCGTGCGATGGGCCTTTTCCTCTGTTACCGAGCAGATTACAGCACAAAAAATGACAACTTCTGACCAAATATACGTTGAAGCCAAGTTTAATCGCTCTAAACCAGTTAATAAAAAATTGCATTTTGGTTATTCGGTGTGGCTTTGCGAAGCAGCAGGCTCACAGGGAACCATATGCATTTGAGTCTCGAAAAATTCGCAATGCCTATGGAAAAAAAAATTCTAATGCTATCTAGTCCGAGAGCGTAAGGCGTCAAAATGCATCAAAACGTGCGGCCTGATTGGGATCGCTAAAAAATGTCTTTACTTAGAGATCGGACCAGCGCTTAACCGGCAAAACGCAAAAGAACGGCGAAGAATTGTTCCATTCTTTTGAATGGGGTTCCGGAAGAGAAAATGCTAACCAATGCTAATCTTTGTTGACACAATGACTCGCCATACGTTAAGGTACAGAAATGATTAGAACTTTAAAATGATATCAAAGTGATGTAGTTTATTTGATCAACTGGACATCTTTTCATAGATAGCACAGATTCCATGGAATATTTGCTTGAGTTTCTGAAGATGTACGGGCTGTTTCAGAGTTTATAATGGGTGTGTATGGCGTGGAATCTTCAGATCTAGAGTGACAGAGACAACTGAAAGTCATGATAAAAAACTTATTTTGCCACAAGTTTGCCAATGTTCACTCTTTTTACACCATTTATGGATCAAAACGTAGAAAATCTTGTACTCTTCCTCACATCTGTGGATGGAATCCACAATGTCCTCCACAGTTGTCTGGAGGAGCCTTAACGAGGGAGCAACTACACCCCTCTGCCCCATTCGACTCCATCGTAAAACAGCCATATTTTCATTTTCAAAAGAAAATTTTGTAAACTGCCATTAAGCTGTCAAATCCAAACCCCAAAAACAATTTGAGGACACGTACACATTCATAAAAGCCTTGACCCTCTCATAACGCAGAACCATTCTCATGCTTTTACGTTCATTCTCTAGTTTTCATTACTATTTGTTTGATAACCGAATGGAAGCGAGCAAATTCAATATATATGTATAAAGCATTAAAAATCTGGACAAGAGCGGCTCTGAGTCAAAATGCAGCGATGGGGAAGAAATGGTACACCATGCACTCGCTGGAACAACCCAATGCTGCCATCTCCTTATATTGTTGAGTTTAATTAAATTTTCAGCTCTAATTACAATTAAGCCACTTAGTATGTATAATAATGTTTGCATCACAGAGCAGCACAGATGCAGTCCATCAACGCAATTAAATATTAAAATGGCTGTGGCTGTATTAATAGCACCGTGGTGTGCCAGGCACTCTGTGTGTGTGTGTGTGTGTGTGTGTGTGTGTGTGTACACACACACACACACACACACACACAAGCAAAGCCGCTGCAGAGGGGACTCCCTCGGTGCCGGTGCTGTCGCCTGGAGACCTGCGGCGCCATCCTTAGTGCCGCCGGTGAGTCCACCACGCGCATATCCACATGACCTATTTTCTCTGCGCCAGGAAAGCGTCACTAAATGGGCGAAAGTCAGGAAGGAGTGTGGCGGGCAGGAGATGGAAAAACACAAATAAATCCCCACGAGTGTATATGAATATTCCTGAGCTGCTGAATCAGTGTACTGTAAGTCTAATGCAAAATTAGTGTTTTTGGTACAAAATTATTCATGACTGCACATAATGAGTGCGTTTTTAAGTCAACGTGATGATTTGCTTGATCCACCTCTGCTCCCCCCCGTCCCCCCGTCCCTCTTTGACCGTCTCGCTTTTTAATATTTTTTATTTTTTATATTTTAAAATCTTTGCTCAGTTTTAAGCGTCTCGTTGCCACACACACACACACGTGCAGTCATACGTGCATGTGTGTGTGTGGCACGTGTATTCAGGCCTCCGCCGTATCAGGGAAACCTCACACAAATGCATTTGCACACACACACACACACACAGATGCGGCCGTTCCCTCGCTCCCCTCTCTTACCCTGCATTATTTAGGGGATCAGCGCCTGCAAACATGATAAACAGGAGTGTGTTGGGTTGTGTGAGGCGGAAAATGGGCCGGGCGCGGTAACCGCGCGGTAACCACGCAGCAACGCGGCCGCTCTTTAGCAACCAAAACCGCCCCAAAGTCTGTTTTCTTGTTTCCCCTCCCTCAACTGTCATGAGATCAAACGTGATAACTACACACACACACACATACACACACACACACACACACACACACACACACACACACACACACACACACACACACACATAGGTTTACTGTACATGCTGCTGCACACTGGCTTGTTGTGTTTACCCATCTGTTAACAAACACAAGCACAAAGACAAACCGTGGAACCGTTCAGATTCTGTGAAAGTTGCTCTCCAGTATGAGTGAGTGTGTGTGTGGGTGTGGTCCATTTGTTTGCAGCGTAACAAGTACCAACAATTGATTGGATTTGGACACTTTGGGCTCTCATGCAATTCCAAAACCATTATTATCATCGGTTTGGACTGTTGTAATTACCTCTGGACAGCAAGCGCCAAGGGCCAACATGTGTGTGAGATATAGAATATCTCCGGCGAAAGAGCGTCACGATGGATAGACCGACATCCTTTCTTCATCGTGACAGAGATTTCTTGCCTTTAAAAAAAAAAGGGTTTGAATTCAAGCTCATCATAACAGTTACATTCATTTATCACCTAAGACCCTAGTGAATAGTTTATTATTCGTTGGTATTAAAACCCATTTCACATTTTTCTCTTAAAGCACTTCTATTTGTGACTTTTACTTTGAATTAAAGCGTCACATTCTTTATTATCATTATAATTGTGGCTGCTAATCGTCCTCCATCTCCGGGTTTATGCACAACGACAAAATTGATTCTTTGAGTTTTCCCTCCAAAATTACAGGTTGAAAATAGACCTACGATAAATATTATGAGTAAATGCTATCAAATGCTATTTTGTATTCTCCTGCAGCTTCAATCAAACACACACACACACACACACACACACACACATACACACACCACCACGCACACACACATCCTCTGTAGTTCATCTCCGAGCCCGTTTGATGGCTGCAGGAATGTCTGTGTGTGTGTGTGTGTGTGTGTGTGTGTGTGGGAGGGGGGGAGGGGGGGGGGGGCAGTAAAAGCCGACCGGCACCGTGGGCCTGCTTCTGGGCAAGTGCCGATAAATATAGTCGCCGCCGAGGCGCTCTAAATACAAGGCTCTCGCCCTGCTGTAATGGATGGGTGTCGCTGGCCTACGGTGCAATCACGCCAGATTCCACAGAAATATTTCTGCACGGTGGCAAACAAACAAAACAAATGAAAAATAAAAAGCAGAACAACAAAATTACGGAAGCGGGCGCAATCATCGCGAGGCGCGGCGAGGCGTCTGCGGCCGGAGACGACTGTAACAGCCACCCACTGACCCCCATGGACCACAGCACCTCTGTGTGTGTGTGTGTTGCTTTATAGTGTGCATAGATGTGTGTACGTGCACATAGGGCGATATTTATGACCAGGGATTATCCTGAGGACACTCTGCAGAGTCCAAAGGTCGCGCTGCTGTCCGTCTCTCTGTCTCTGGGCGCATCATTAACCAACATTTAACTGCTGGCTTATGAGTACAATTTAACAACCCGGGGGCTGTGCTTTTTGTGCATAAGTCACACAACACATCCGTCCAATGCGGACGCTTCTGTTCCAATATCCAGACTGTTAAACCGCCGTTTATCAACCAATGAAATGGCAATAATCCTCCGATAGAAGTGCACTTGGTCGAAACCGTACGTGTGTGTCACATGAATCCATACGCCTTTTGTTTAACGATGTGGATTTGTTTATGGATGCACACACACACACTCACACACACACACACACACACACACACACACACAGGAGTCCTCAGCTGCCACAGCCTGTGGTGATTTGCGGGGCAGCTGTTGTAATAGAGTGGGTTGATGTGAAACAGTTTACACACACAATTACTATTAATACCAAAGACACATGCGCCTCCGCTATTTATCCGGCTCACACGGTGCCATCTCTTGGACGCGAAGCGCGACTGATTAAGCTGCTGTGTATGTGTGTGTGTGTGTGTGTGCGTGTAGAGAGGTATGTGCGTTTCCATATAAGTTTTAGGGAGAAAGACGGAGCTTAGAGGCAGGATGCAGTCTAGCGTGAGGGACACACCTGTTAGGGCCACATACACACACACACACACACACACATACACACACATACACACACATACACACACAAGCATACAGGCAAGGTTATCACACAGTGCGAGTATTTAGTGACCTTGCAAGCAGAGTGCGAGTGTGAGGGTCAAAGGGTCAGTCTCACAAAGTCATCGGAGTCGTCATTTCTCTTTTGGATCTCTGAAGGTCGTCGTGTTGGTGTTAGTTATTCTAACCGCCTCACATCCCGTTATGTGGCTTTACGGTTGGGAAAAAGACTCCTGGTTGTCTCATCTTTCAATGTATTTTCTTCGCTCTGTGGCTTAGATAACAGCAGAATGGAGAAAAGACCTTTTTAGATGGCGGAGACCAAAGCAACTTGTTAACACCGTTAGCCGCTAGCCACTATCCGTTAGCTGCTAGCCGTTAGCCGCTAGCTGCCTGCTCAGCCGGATACCCTGGTGAGCGATGGCGCCGTTCTTCAGAACATGTCGAACTGTGGTTTTTCCAGCGTGCTTTGGGAAAGTGCAGCTGTTGCTAACAACATAAACAAAAGGCTGCGTGTTAGTCTGATTATCTAGTCTCCAGATGTTTGTGTCGAAATATTGTACGTATGTGCGCAATCATTGATAAGACAGTGCTCATAAAAAAGAGTTTTGAACTGAAAACCAAAATGTAAATCACAATGGGATGAATCTATTATTTAAAATACATCATTTTTCTACAGCCGGGGGATCCATACCCACACATTGCATTCAAACTCAATATCGTTTTTATTTTAATGTCGGTGTTTAACCTCGTGATCGCTGCTAGCACATCTTACGCGAGGATGCAGACGCCTGCGTACAGCCGTTCCAGCAACGACGTCTCATGAAAACTGAAGACGTGGACGAGAACAGTCGCACCACACAGACAGACATGCAGCGCTCAACACGCGAGTCACTTTTCCTTGTCCTTCTCTCCAGGATCGGCCCCTTCAGATCAGCTTGACTCCTCTTGGACTGCAGTTTCCTCTCCCTGTTGTCCTTCATAATAATAATAATAATACATATAATTTCTATAGCGCTTTTCATAGTACTCAAAGACGCTTAAATCATCACTCTCTCTCATTTTCTCTCCTACCACCGTCTCTCCCTTCTTCCTTTTCTATTCCCTCGTTCCCTGGATGCCAGAGTGGACCAGATGCCAGTTCTAGGGACCCTCAAATCCCCCCCCCCCTTCCATTGCTCCAGACACAAACACGCACACACATAGGCTGTAACATATTGGTTCATAATTAATGAAATTAGCGGCTTTATCTGCTATGAAGAGCCCTGCGTCTGTCTCTGGCCGACTGGAGAGAGACTGAGGGGGGGGGGGGGGGGGGGGGTGAGATTGATGGGAAAGACACAACTGATTAACAGGAGTGGCAGTAATGAGTAGAGAGACCTGAGAGGAAGTGCATATGCACACGATGCCTCGAGCGAGCCGCGTACGATACGATCGGTGAACAGTTAGTGACGACCGAGAACTGCCACGGCGTGAGAGACGGCGTGAGAGACGGCGTGAGAGACAGCGTGATCTTCAGCGCCGTGGCTCGCAGGTCAATCGACCGCTTTAATGGTCCGTCGATATCGCGGTTGTGTTCGCGGTAAGTTAATCGCAAGCATCGAAAAGTGCAGATGAATAACTTAGGGTCTCAGCCGCCGTTTCGTAAGAAGAGTTACCAGATATGCCATCAGCTGATCGGAACAGCCGGCACACACTCCACCTCCAGGACCGAGGCCCGGCCCACAGACTGCAGAGAAGTAATGTACGTATAGTTGTAGGAACCCACTGGTTTGGCTTTTTGAAGCCTCAAATGTCACGACTCAAAAGACAGGACCCAAAAGCGCGACTCCAAAGTTCAGGGCAATCAAATCAGGGATTATGGAAAACAGAAAATCACAGCTATGCTGGAAAAAAGACTTGAAGAAAGTACAAAACAAAATCACAACTATGCTGGAAAAGTCAAAAGACTATACTCTCAAGAACGGTAAGGACGAGACTCGAGGCAAGACACAAGACACAGGTAGACACCGGTTTAAAATACATGAGGACACGGGGAACAGGTGGACACCATCAGGGGCGGAGCAGACAATCACACTAACGAGGAAACACCGGGGCACGAAATAATGTTTCTGAAACGAGAGAGGACAGTTCCTACAAAATAATAGCGGACATGGAAGACAGGACTTAAACCTAAAACTTAACACAACCGACGAGACATGACATTGACTTGGCCGTTGAGCAGAAGTAACCATATTTGCTGTGTACGACTGTTAATCACCGCGTAGCCCCACCCTAAAAGATGTTCCGCTTTATGGTCCATTAATAACCATAATTTACTAAATGAACATCATGCTGTATTGAAGAAGACTTGAAACTAAAGATTGAGACTATAAACTCTTCTTCGAGACTTATTCCTCGTTGAATAAATCAGGAAAGAAGCGAGTCATTTTCTGATAGACTTCTATACAACCAGACTTCTTTATGCAAGAAGAGTCGACCCCTGATGGCCGTTAAAATGAATGCAAGTTTAAAGCACTTCAGTAGTGGCTTTCATTTTCAAAACAGGAGGTTTCTGTCTGGTTAAAATAAATCATCGGCTTAGCCACAGACGTCTTTTTTTTCCACTGCAAAACATATCTGACAGCCCCCGAAAAGTGAGGGCATCTCCATCGCCCCCGGGCGGTCGTTAGTTCAGATACCCAGCGTTGCATTTTTCCCGATCATGTTTATTTAATTTTGCGAAGCTCAAATTGTGTTGCTGATTTAATACAATTGCGTGGCCATAACCGAGGTGTGTGTGTGTGTGTGTGTATGTGTGTGTCACCGAGCGGCGACGACATCAACACTTACACACAGTAATAATCAGCGCGCAGTATTAATCTCTCTCTCTTCAACTCACCGAGGAATATTTACACCACAGCGGCTCCGCTATCGGTCCTCTGGGTGTCTTTAGTCAGCCTGCGTGGTTCCTGTCCCACCCAGCCTCTGTGCGAACACACACACACACACACACACACACACACACACACACACACACACACACACACACACACAGAGACGCATGCGGTTTAGACTAGGTGAGTAAATTGTTTTCTATTCTTGAGGTATTTATCAACCGCGGCGTCGCCCGCTGGACCAGTGGCTTCCGTAATGGATCTGATTAACGGCCGCTTATTAACAAAAGCTCTGTTGTTCGGGCCCCGAGGGCTCCGTGTAATTCTAGAGCCCGGCGCGGATATAATGGCCTATTTTAGGAGCTCCGTGATTAAGCGCCATTAAGCGTCAAGCAAAGCCAGGCTTTGGACGACTTCGATGGCAGCGAACGTAAACGCGCCCGTGTCCCCAGAGTCCCTCCATCCCTCTCCGTCTGTCCGTCTGTTATTGAAATAGAGAGTCGTGTTTATATTGAGTTTGCAGAAGGATTCTCAGGGCGGGATGGGGGGGGGGAGGGGGGGGGCAACATTTATCTCATATCAAAGTCATATCACGTCACTAGCCATTGGCAAAATGGGAAATCCGTGTAGCGGAGGGAGCAGTCGAAGGCCCGCTCCCACTTTATGAAATTACGTAGCGACTGAATTATTGTGTGAGTTTGTGCGGCGCGCAAACGGCACAGATTTAGTATGAATAAGAGGGAGTTCAGGCGCCACGTCAAACTACGTCCCCATGACAAAGACGGCGGTAACTCAGGTCCCCCAGCCTGGCCCTGCTCGCTCCTTACCTGCCCGCTAATCTCGTTAGCTTTGAAACACACACTTTGATACAAAGGAGTTTTTAAGGAAATAAAACAACATTTAAATGTTTGCTGGGCCCTTAGTTATTACTCCATTCTTCAAATAGCTTACGATAACGGCGTATTTTAACAAATATTTTATAAAAACGATGGGTAAATGAGCTACATGAGCTACATGAGTTACATGAGCTACATGAGCTAAATGAGCTACATGACCTAAACAAGCTAAATTAGCTAAATGATCTATATGAGCTAAGTTAGCTACATGAGCTAAATGAGCTACATGACCTACATAAGCTAAACAAGTTACATGATCTACATGAGCTAAATGAGCTACATAAGCTACATGAGCTAAATTACCTAAACAAGCTAAACAAGCTACATGATCTATATGAGCTGAATGAGCTACATGAGCTACATGAGCTAAATGAGCTACATGAGCTACATGACGTAGGCTACATGGGCTAAACGAGCTACATGAGCTACATGAGCTACATGAGCTAAATGATTTAGCCTTCATGGGTTGTGTCACACTGCGGTGAAGTTGTTGGGTTGTTTTATGGTGCTGCATGTTGTTGTTCTGTCATTTCCTGTTTTATTTTGAAATAGTAACTCTCCTCTCGTTTCAGGTCACTTCCCTTTCCTCATGTGTCACCGGTCTGATTGTCTCCCCTAATTCCTGATTGTCTCCACCTGTTCCCCATTACCCTCATGTGCTTATAGTCTGTGTCTTCCCTCTGTCCTGGGCCAGTGTGTTTTTTTCCGCCTATCAGATCATGCCATCACTCTAGCTTTGCCACGTCAACCACGCCTTGTAAACCAAGCCTTTGTTTATTTATTTCAATGGATTCCTCCTAGAGAGCGATTATGATTTTGTAAGTTTTTGTAGCGTGGATTTAGTTTATTAGATACGTTTTTAGTTAGTCTTTTTTCAAATAAAGAGACCGTTATCCCTGGTACCCCCTGCGCCTGTGTCCTGTTCTCTGCCTGGCGTGACAGTACACACTGGCCAGTATGGACGCAGCAGGGGCGCAGCATCTTGCTAATGCTCTAGCCTCTCAGGTAGAGCGCCTCTCCCTACAGGAGGAGCAGATGACTGCGCTTAGCCAGGGAGTCAAGGGTCTGGCCCGAAGCCAGGAGGACTTCAAGGTTAACATGATGGCCCAGATGGGGGGCCTTGGGGATCGGGTACAGCAGCTTCTCAGTACTCCGGAGAGGAGGGACCCAGTACCTCTCGCACCTGAACCGTCACCCCTTCCGCCACGCCGGAGATGGAGTCCGGTTGGCACCGCCCGAGCGATATTCAGGAGATCTGGGAGGATGTAGGTCATTCCTCATAGACTGTGACATGCATTTTGAACTTTCGTCTCGCCACTTTCCCACAGACCGAGCCAAGGTAGCCTACATCATATCGCACCTGTCGGGACGGGCAAAGGTGTGGGCCGTGGCGGAGTGGGAGAGTGGATCCATCCTCTGCAATTCCATCAAGGATTTTAAAGAGGGACTTCGAAAGACTTTTGACCCGGTCTCAACGGACCGAGAAAGGGCAAGAGAGCTGAGTGGTCTGAAACAAGGACGTGAATCTGTTTGTGATTACGCCATTCGCTCGGCCTTTGGCGGTGCAGAGTGGGTGGAACCCCACTGCACTTTATGACGTTTTTCTAAAAGGTTTGGGTGCGTCTCTTCAGGAGCGACTGCTTCCTCTGGACCTACCTCAGGACTTGGATTCCCTCATCGCCCTCGCTATTCGCACGGATAACCGTCTTCGGGATTTGAGGGTTCTCCAGGAGGGACGCCAGCAGTCGCCAGATTCCCCACAGCGCTTTCTGCCGCCCCGGATCGGCTCACGGCTGGTCGGCACCAGACCAGCGTCGTTCTTCTCTTCCGGCTGGCGGAGAGGAACCTATGGAGTTGGGCGGTACTCGGCTTAGCTCGGGGGAACGGCAGCGCCGTTTTAGGGAGGGTCTGTGCTTCTACTGTGGGGAGCACGCCACCGGGTAGCAGCATGCACGCCAAGACCGCTCGCTTGACAACCGACCCACAGCTTCAGGTTCTTCAGCACGTGTTTTGACGTCTATTAAGATACAGCACGACACCACAACCTTAACATTGGATGTTTTGATTGACTCAGGGGCCGACGAGAGCTTAATGGACTGGGAATTAGCTAAGAGCCTGGGGTTAAAGACCAAGGTTCTTGCACGCCCCATCAAGGCGAGTGCCTTGAATGGGGATGCACTGTTCACCGTAACCCATGTCACAGAGCCTGCGATACTCTCCATAGACCAGCACACTGAACTGATGAACTTTTTTCTGTTCCATTCACCGACACGCGCACTAGTACTGGGACTTCCATGGCTTGTCAGACACAATCCCCACATAGACTGGCCTATGGGCAAGATCGTGGGATGGGGAGGATCCTGTGAAGGAGAGTGCCTGAGAGAGACTCCTCACAGATCTGCCAGCGCTGTAATAAACACTGTTTCCGCTCATGTTGCCACAGAGTCCCAGTACCCGGATCTGACCTCTGTTCCCGCCTGTTACCACCATCTGAAGGAGGTTTTCAACAAGACCAAGGCGATGTCTCTTCCAATCGCATCGATCCTACGACTGCGCCATCAAGCTCATCCCCAGCCCCACCATTCCGAAGGGTCGTTTGTACTCTGTGTCCAGACCCGAACGTCAGGCGATGACGGATTACATCGAGGCATTTCTGAGGACGGGGCTCATTCGTCCGTCATCTTCGCTGCGGAGCCGGGTTCTTTTTGTCAAGAAGAAAGATGGGTCATTGAGACCATGTATAGACTATAGTCCACTCAACGACATTACGGTAAAGAATCGCTACCCACTTCCCTTAATGACCTCTGTCTTTGATCAGCTCCAGCAGGCCACAGTTTTACTAAACTGGACTTGCGCAACGCCTATCATCTGGTCCGAATCAGAGAGGGGGACGAGTGGAAGCCGGGGTTTAATACACCTCGTGGCCATTATGAATATTTGGTCATGCCTTTTGGACTCACGAACGCTCCTGCCGTATTTCAGGCCATGATAAATGACGTCCTTAGAGACTTTCTTGATCACTTTGTTTATGTTTACCTTGACGACATTTTGATTTATTCACCAGATCTTGACACACACAAACACCATGTAAACCAAGTCCTCAAACGCCTTCTCGACAATCACCTGTATGTTAAAGCCGAAAAGAGTGAGTTTCATGCCAACACCGTCACCTTCCTGGGCTTTATCGTAGCCCCTGGAAGAGTCCAGATGGATCCGGCTAAAGTAAGCGCTGTGGCCGAGTGGCCTACGCCTGATAGCCGCAAAAAGGTTCAGCAATTCCTGGGGTTTGCGAAC
Organism: Liparis tanakae; assembly: GCA_036178185.1. Lineage (NCBI taxonomy): Eukaryota > Metazoa > Chordata > Actinopteri > Perciformes > Liparidae > Liparis > Liparis tanakae. The sequence continues at coordinate 12,948,018 of CM070107.1, forward strand.
TTTTACAGGCGGTTTATCAGAGGTTTTAGCGCAATAGCTGGTCCCCTCCATGCTCTGACATCTCCCCAGGTTCGGTTCCACTGGTCCCCGGAGGCAGAGGGGGCGTTCCAGAACCTCAAGCGCCGTTTCACCTCTGCGCCCATCCTCGCTCTACCAGAACCACAGCGTCAATTCGTAGTGGAGGTTGATGCGTCTAATGAGGGTATCGGGGCCGTCTTGTCTCAACGGTCTGAGAAGGATGGCAAGATGCACCCCTGCGCCTTCCTATCCCGGCGACTAAGCTCTGCGGAGAGAAACTACGACGTGGGCAACCGGGAGTTGCTAGCGGTCAAAGTCGCCTTGGAGGAGTGGAGACACTGGCTGGAGGGGGCACAACATCCGTTCATTGTGTGGACAGACCATAAGAACCTCGAGTACATCAAACAAGCTAAGAGACTAAATTCACGCCAGGCCAGGTGGGCATTGTTTTTTAACCGTTTTTGCTTCACTTTGTCCTACAGGCCGGGGTCCCGGAATGTCAAGCCAGATGCCTTGTCGCGCATTTATGACCCCGAACCTGTTGCCAAGGAACCAGAACCCATCCTTCCACTGAACTGTGTGGTTGGAGCGGTCTCCTGGCAGATAGAACGAAAGGTGAAGCAAGCCAATGGTGGGGCACCTCCACCTCGTGGGTGTCCAGAGCATCGGTTGTTTGTTCCGGCCGAATTGCGCCCACAGGTGATTCATTGGGCCTACACCTTGCTGCTTACCTGTCATCCGGGAGTCCGGAGAACCATGTTTGCCATCTCTCAGCGTTTCTGGTGGCCGTCCATGGAGTCGGGGGTACGGGAGTACATCGAGGCATGTTCGGTCTGTGCTCGGAACAAGACATCCTCCGGGTCGCGCATGGGCCTGTTGCAACCTTTACCCATTCCCTTCAGACCGTGGTCGGACATTTCGTTGGATTTCGTCACGGGGCCCACGCTCTCAAGAGGTAACACCACGGTCTTGACCGTGGTGGATCGGTTTTCGAAAATGACACATTTCATTGCCCTGCCGAAGCTACCCTCAGCTAAGGAGACTGCACAAGTCATGATGCAGGATGTTTTCAGAATTCATGGATTTCCCAAGGACATCGTGTCCGACCGGGGGCCCCAGTTTATCTCCGGTTTTGGAGGGAGTTCTGTCGGCTCATCGGTGCCACAGCCAGCCTGACTTCAGGTTACCACCCGGAGGCCAACGGCCAGACCGAACGCCTCAATCAGCAGCTGGAGACCGGCCTCCGATGCCTGGTGTCACAGAACCCGACATCATGGAGCACCCACCTGGTCTGGGTGGAATATGCCCACAACTCTCTGCTCACCTCTGCCACAGGTCTCTCACCCTTCAAGTGTGTCTATGGTTACCAGCCTCCTGTATTTTCTGACTCTGAGCATGAAGTTTCAGTTCCCTCTGCCCATGCCATGGTTCGTCGCTGTCACCGCATCTGGGCGGCCGCCCGTCAAGTGCTCATCAGACAGGGGGCAGCTGACCGGCGACGCCGTCCCGCGCCAGAGTACAAGCCTGGACAACGAGTGTGGTTGTCTGCCAAGGATCTTCATCTCAAGGTTCCCTCCAAGAAGCTGGCACCGCGGTTCGTTGGGCCGTTTCCCATTTCCAAGACCGTCGGTCCAGCTGCCGTTCGTCTCCGTCTGCCAAGGTCACTTCGAGTTCATCCCACATTCCACGTCAGTCAAGTGAAGCCAACCAAGGAAAGCCCCATGGTTCCACTCACCAAGCCCCCGCCGCCACTGGAAGCAGTCGATGGGGGCCTACTCTACAGGGTCAAGAGACTGTTAGCTGTACGCAACAGAGGCAGGGGCAACCAGTTTCTGGTGGACTGGGAGGGGTATGGGCCCGAGGAAAGACAGTGGGTCCCACGGAGCTATATCGATGACCCTTCATTGATTCAGGACTTTTATAGAGACCACCCTGAGTTGCCTGGACCGTCAGCTGTCGGTTCTAGAAGGGGGGGTTCTGTCACACTGCGGTGAAGTTGTTGGGTTGTTTTATGGTGCTGCATGTTGTTGTTCTGTCATTTCCTGTTTTATTTTGAAATAGTAACTCTCCTCTCGTTTCAGGTCACTTCCCTTTCCTCATGTGTCACCGGTCTGATTGTCTCCCCTAATTCCTGATTGTCTCCACCTGTTCCCCATTACCCTCATGTGCTTATAGTCTGTGTCTTCCCTCTGTCCTGGGCCAGTGTGTTTTTTTTTCCGCCTATCAGATCATGCCATCACTCTAGCTTTGCCACGTCAACCACGCCTTGTAAACCAAGCCTTTGTTTATTTATTTCAATGGATTCCTCCTAGAGAGCGATTATGATTTTGTAAGTTTTTGTAGCGTGGATTTAGTTTATTAGATACGTTTTTAGTTAGTCTTTTTTCAAATAAAGAGACCGTTATCCCTGGTACCCCCTGCGCCTGTGTCCTGTTCTCTGCCTGGCGTGACAGGTTGATTGAAATGTAGTCTCTGGCATGGAGTTTTTAGGGTTCACCAGACCCTGGAAAGGGTCTTAAATTTGCATTTCCCGGCAAAGATACTGTTCTCTGTGTTTGTCGTGTACAAATAATAATAAAACAAATTCAATTCTCCAACTGATTATTATTATTAATAATAATAATAATCATTAACAAAAAGCCTCATAACTAATCTAATTAAAACTATGAATTCAATATTAATAACTCGTCCAATTTCTTGCTCAAAGAATGTCATTGAGAGTGTTTATACTGCTATGAAATTGAAATACCCAACAAAAAAGCTTGTAAGCATTTTCAGGATGGCTCCAGACTAATGCCTATAAGCTCTCTGCTATAAAGCATTTGTTTTTTTAAAGTTGAATGCGAAAAATACTGCTGAATGTCTTCAGCCACACGGATCTCCTCACCTTCAGTGACGTGTGTACACATGTGTGTATCTCTGAATCTGTTCCTCTTGTCTCTCCTCAGCGGTAATCTACTTCATCCATCCCCCCTCCCCTGACTATTTATCCCACCCTTCATCTCTCCCCAGACCCTGGCGTTCTCCCCTGGCTCCTCTGGGGAGCGTGGTAATAATTATTATGTAAATAAATACGCCTGCTGTAATCACATTCGTGCCACTGATCCAATTAGAGAGCTGATAGCAGGCGGCTGATTGCGCGGACTGGCGGCTGATGGTCAGGGTCTGTCTGTCTGTCTGACTGGTCGGCCTAGGTAGCTGGTGGGGGGGAGGGGGGGGGGCATTAGCTGGCTAGCAGACCGGCTGTAATGAAAGCCGCTTGGAGCCGCGTTGCATGCAGTCATGTACTCTAAATAATGCTCTTTGACCAGGACCCCGCGTTGTCTGCCAGCCTCCGTCCTGGTGTGTGTTTGTGTGTGTGCTATCATGATCCCTGGCTCTGGATCGCTTTCACCATACATCAGCTTATCGCCAATTACTGCCTTGCTGCGATTCTCATCAGCTTAATGATGCTCCGCTGAGACCGCCGCCGTCAGCCTCCACCCTCCACCCTCCACCCTCCACCTATACTCCGCTCGTCACTGTAGGGTTTTTTTTTTCTTCGAGAGTGAATGACGTCGTTTGTTTATCTTACACTTTACGTTCTTCTGCTCTTTTGGGGCCGTTTAGAGGCGGTGTTTTTTACATCCCTGTCAAAGAATACAGAGCCTCGAGTTTCCAACCGTGTGGCGCTCGGTTTACTGCACTTAACGCTACGCTCTCTTCTGACAGACTCTTTATAATTCTAACTTTGGCTCTGCACCGCGAGCGTTGATTTTCATTTTCTTTTCTGGGTTTGAAGGCGAGAGCGGCGGTCTGAATACGATAACTTTAACATTACCGGATACCACGATCCCCGGGAAGCGGCCATGTGAAATATGTCAGTTTTTGTGGGCAGCATCGTCGCGCTGCCAACCGTAGGCCCATACTTTCCAAGGGTGTGGGCACAGGCAAGCGGTTACAGGAGGGAGGTGGAGGAGGGTGGGGGCATTAGTTCTAACCTCACCGTTTGCCCAGGGGCCATACTCCCACCACCATGTGTCGGCTGAGTAGACTACTGTTAATGTTGGGAAGTAATGTATGGGTCCCAGTGCTAACTCCCTGCCTTTTACTTCTCAATCAGGTCACTCTAGTTTATTTATATATTGTCTGGGGGCAGCAGGGAGGGAGCACGGGGGCTAAGAGATGAATGTGGCAGTTTTTTTTCTTCTCTCTCTCTCTATTTAGTTAGCAAAAAGCTTTTATAATGAATTTGAAAGGCGGCACAGATCCAAGCATTTGAAATTCCCAGAGCACTGCTAAGTGAAAGACGGGGAGGGGAGGGGGGGGGAGGGGGGGGAGAGAGAAAGAGAAGTCCCCCAAAAAAAACTAAATGCATGAACTCACAAAATGTGGAATGGATTAAAAAACAAATTAATGCATCTTGGTGCGGTTTTATTTCCTCATTTCTTCATTAGTATTTTCCTTCCCTGCCTCTCTTCATCTCTCCTCCCTCCTCCTCCCTCCTCTGGCTGCCCTCTGCATTTTGCTCTTACCCAGTTGGTCGCACGCTATTAAACAAACAGTTCTAATATTTTGAGCTGGCTGGCAGTTTGAATTTCATCTCGCCGACGCATCTTGTTTCTCTCAAGCTCTGACTGTTTTGACATGCGCCCCGATTAAATTATAAACAAGCAGGCCTCCTGATGGTGATGCTGGAGCCACTAATTTCCCTAATTGTTTGCAGTTGTCTGGGAGGCGAGGCTAGGAGGCCCGGGCCTGATCCCACCGACTGGCAAGGCCTAGTTACAGGAGGGAGGGAGGGAGGGAAGGAGGGAGGAGCACGGCAAGGAGGGGGCAGAGAGGAGAGGGAAACAAATGAAGGAGAGAGCAGAGCAGGTAGAGGAAGAAAAAAAGGTAAAAAGTAAGAGTGGAGGTGCGATTAGGCCTTCCTCGTTGATTTACTCCGCAGCCTTCAAACTCACCCATTAGGGACCAAAATGGCTGACCTGCAGTGACCCGGTGAGCTGGTGAGCGGTGGTGGGAGAAGTACTCAGAACCCTTTACTTAATTAAAAGTACAACAGTGTGAAAAGTGAAAATACTTATTTCCAGAGAAAAGTGTTTCCTGCCAGTGGAATATTATTCAATGTTATATTTTTAGGATGTACTGCTGTAGCTGGTTGAGGTGTTACTAGTTTGGATCTAGTTATTCTATTTAGTAAGTTAGTGTAGTTGTGTGACAGCCAGACGAGGGTCAGACTACATCTAAAAAGTCACATATAGGGATAAATCAACAAATAATTGTGAGACTAATTAATATTAATTATATAGCCGTTTCTCATTATTATTATTAATATTATTATTATTACTATTACTATTATTATTATTATTATTATTATTACGAAGTAGAATTATTATTAAATTGATCATAATCAACAATAAAGTAAACCATTGGAGGATTCTGCGGATGTGAAACATCGTATAAACATCTGAAGAATTACCATGCATTGCATTTTATAAAATAATCAGATTTTTAGATCTGAAAACCCAAATAAATTTGGCAAAGCAGGAAACGTGCAATGTTTGGTAAATGTGACAAAGCAGACGCATTAAGAAGTAAAAGTGTCAAAGAGCACACGATGGTCCTCTTACTCGGTAACGAGGCAATGGCAGCAGTGTGCCGGCATGAAACCACGCCAGGATATGAATTTGGGGAATAATAAAAACATTGGTACTCTTAGTTCTCTTTGTCAGTCCTCATTTATTTCACCCCTTCACCTTCAGGTCGTATCCAGTGTCACATGTGGAGGAGCTCCAGTAGTCACCGATCACAACACGATGTCATGATGTCATCCGGCCTGCCACGGCCCTTTCCCCATCTCCTGTGGGGCGGCCCACTCAAACAAACCTGCTCTGTGACACCATGACTCACTCGCATACGCACAGTGCGCTGCTGAAAAGTCAAATATGGGTGGCTGTGTGGGGGAGGGGGCTTTTTTTTTGTGGAAGCTTCTCAGTTCTCCCGGTCTTATTTCTGGGTCTGTAATCATCCCAGTGATCCCAGTACAGTTAGATAAAGGTTAACATTGTAAAACATCTGTCTCCTGTGTCTGCACGTGCGTGTGCAAGTGCGTGTGTGTTTGTGTGTGTGTGCGTGCGTATGTGTTTGTGTGTGTGTGTGTGCGTGTGTGTGTGTGTAACCGTGAATGTTATCCGCACTGGCATCAACAGACACCAGCAGACGAGGGTGAAGTCATATCGTCGTCGCCATCGCCCAATCACTGGTATCGTCTGTGTGTGCGTGTGCATGTGTGTGTGTGTGTGTGTGTGTGTTTGTGTGTGAACGCGCCCAATGAAGGCTAATTTAGCGTGACCGTGGCGATGGCTGGTATTGTTGCTGAGCAGGTGAGCTAATACGCCGTCCTTACAGTCGGGCGAGACCTGAGGGAGAACACGTACACCACCCTGCAGCTCAGAGGGCCGGGCGGGGTGTCGTTCTGGTGTCGATACGATATTCGTGATATTTGTCCATCAGCTGTTGTCGTTCTGTGCTCTCTCGACGGCTCGGTTAATGTGACTTCTCTTTGAATGTATCAGAAGTTGTGTTGTTTGTTTGTGTGTGTTTGTGTGTGTATGTGTTGTGTGTGTCGTGTATGAGTGTGTGTGTGTGTGTGTGTATGTGTTGCTCTGTCAGCTGTTTAACTACTTCAACCGAAGGAGCCCATTATGTGACAGCTTGTGGTGATGAATATTGAATACACTGTGCCCATGTTAATGTCTGCAAGTGTGTGTGCGTGTAAGTGTGTGTATATGTGTGTGTGTGCGTGTGTATGTGTGTGTTGTTTCTGCAAAACATGTGATAAGATCTCGTGATTATTTTTTGAAGAGGAAAAAGCATGCAATGTGCCGAATAAGCTGCTTTTTCATTTTCATTTTGGTTTATTAACACGCTCACATTTCTCTCTCACACATACATACACACACACACACACACACACAGGTGGCTACATTAGCGCACACGCTGCTGCGCGCCTGACTTATTTTCACTGTAGTAAATATTTGAATGGCTCTTGTTTGTCTTTGTTCTGAATGAATAGCGGGTAAACCAGAGGCGCGGGGTCACCGACGCTCTGCCGATCTACGGACCGATCGTTTGCATGTATTAAGACAAACAGACGAGGGAGAATGAGTGACAGACGTCCATTCAACCGGCACACGCTGCTCAATAGGCCACTGAAACGGTTAATGCCTAATTGAGAATTCGCCACCAACGGGAAGTTGGGAAGTTACTGACTGACCGCTCACCGTTCTGGGCCCTTTAATGTAAAGACGTGGAATTATGAGGCCAGGTATGAGATTACACTGCTATTACATTGTTATTACACTGTTATTACACTGTTATTACATTGTTATTACACTGTTATTACACTGTTATTACACTGTTATTACATTGTTATTACATTGTTATTACACTATTATCACACTGTTATTACCGCGGCGAGCCAAAGCATCTGTTTGGGGACATACACGCTGACAAACGTGACACAAAGTCAACAGGAAGTCAAATACAGCACCGTGACAGCTATGTGACGTCTTTTTCATTCATTTATTGAATTACAATTTTATGGGAACCTTTTTCTTTGTCTCACTTCATGTAGATTCATTCCGATCCTCCCCTTCTTGTTAAATGGATTTATTGGTTTGCGATGCAGAGAAAGGGGGGACAAAGAATCAACTACATAATCTGAACACAAGACCTAAAACTACTTTTATTTACTTTGTTTATGGGCAGCAGGAACCAGCAGAAACCAGCAGGAACCAGCAGGAACCAGCAGGAACCAGCTGTCAACGCAGTACGGATATTTCTTCTTTCATCTTTCCGGCGGTTCTCCAGCTTCTCTGTCAGGAAGCATCAGTGCAGGGCCACGGCGCTTCGTGGCCGGCGCCCACAGGGACGGCCCCGGGCCGCTCCGCCCGACACACACCTGCCTCGGCTCCGCCCGGTGCCCCGCAGGTTCCGGAGGCCGATCTCATGACCCTTGATGTTCCTCAGTCTCTCCAGATCCATCCGTCGGGTCATCACCGCGTGAACGTGACGACGCCACGCCGAGACCATTCGTGTTGCTCGGGACCTTCAGAGATTAGAACTTGTGGAAGCCTCATCCTCAGCTGGTGGCTCTTCCGGAGCCTTTTTCATATAGAAAATGTTAAACGCCACAATGAAGCACTTTGATTTAATAAATGTGTGCATGTAGTTCGGCTACCTCCATTATGCAACCACATGTGGGACATGATTGACTTAGATTGGGTTTATTTACGTTTGTAAAGAACCAACGGCCACAAACAAACTGAATTCTTCCCCAGGTGACTCCTTCATCTAATAGTATCTTCATTGCTTGGACGGTGGAACAATCCTCTCTCTCTCTTTGTGTGTGTGTGTGTGTGTGTGTCTTTGGTGTTTGAGTAAATCCTTTGATGGATGAAATCATTACATTTGCCCTCATGTATATTTCATGTCCCAGTCCGGATTAGTTATTCCAGGGTTTAGAGAAATGCTGAGTGCGATTTATTTTTAATCACAGCAGCTGTTTGCCTTCTCGTTTTGGAGATCTCGCCTGACAAAGACCCAGATTGGATGAGACACATCTGACCTTGTGCAAACCCGTGACATTTTTCATTCGCACAGCGTGGAAACAACGTCTTCTTTTCCTACGGATCAAACGAAGGCAACTGCGTTTATTAAGGCAACTGCGTTTATTTCCCGGCCGCTCCGTTTCCTAGAGTGACATCTGAATCGACTCCAGACGCCCACAACCCACGATCGCAGCGGAGCCGATGAAAGGCTTCGTCCGTAACAATCGGCTAATTGAATGTCTGCTGTTGTTTACTGTTGGTTTCCTCGTTAGCCCTCGAGCCGCGACCTCCCCCGCCGCCTTCTGTCGTCTCCGGCGTAGCATCGACGCTCACGCCTCGCACCTCTTTCCCCCGTCGCTAATTCCGGCTAACGTCATCTTTATCGCGGTGAACTCCATAAAAGACATTACATGGGGGTCAACGCGTGGAAATCGAAGCGTTGGCGCTCGAAAAATCCGGCGGTTTGATTCCTGGCCTCGCTCACGGCTAAACATCCGATAATTTGTATGTTCTTGACCCGTACACACTCTCTGAGAGTGTGTTCCCCGCGGGAGGAGGCCACAGGTGTGTGTGTGTGTGTGTGTGTGTGTGTGTGTGTGTGTGTGTGTGTGGTCCCTCTCGGGCGCAGAGCCTCCCCTCCGATGCTGCATTGTGGGTAATAATAGTTAGTAGCAACAGCTGTGCCCCCCCACCCCCCTTTACCTCTAATGTTCTGTAATCATCCATCTATCAGGCCTAATGCCCTGCAGTGGTGCCCTCACAGCTGTCTGAGGGGCGGTGGGTATCGAGACACCTGTCAATCTTTCTCTCTCTCTCTCTCTTTCTCTCTCTCTCTCAAAAAAACTAACACACAAACAGAAGCGTCGGCCAAAATAAATGACAGTTTCATTTTAGGGAGGAAAACGCAGCGCTCCGACATCCCACCTCCAGACGCCTCCTATCGGGCTGGCATCAGTTGAGGCTTTACTCGTAACCACGGCAACAAATGGCACCACGGTGGGCCACGCGACCCAACACGGTCCATGAAATAGTTTAATCATACAACGCTTCGAGGATGTTTCAAATGTTATGGCGTGAAGAATGTAAAGTATAGGGCGCCATGAAAATGACACGATATGTCAAAGAACGTCATAAACTATTATACGGCATTTAATGACATACTCTACTGTCATAGTACAATAGATCATAATGTTATAGTGTATTATCTCATGAAAGATACAGTATGTCAGAAAAAAGCAATAGAAAAGTAACAGTGTGATATTTGTCAGAGAAATACCCCAGTATAGGCCATACAATATATATATTTTTATATATATATATATATATATATATATATATATATATAAATATATATATAAATAATATTTTATTTTAATTTATTTGTATTTCTATGTGCAACATGTGTGATTCTGGAGGGCAATAACTTCACATTTCATGTGACCTCATGAGGAGACGTGTGACCTCCAGATGATGACCTCGTGGCGCCTCCAGCGCCGCTGCAGGCGTGTGTTGCCTTTTGAAATAATAAATCATTTCAAAAGACGGTCAAATTAGCGTTCCCCACAGACTTCCCAGAAGCCATCGTGGTCCAGGCTCGGCTCGGCTCGCGTCAGCCCCGCGAGCGCACGGGCTGCTGGGAGCGTCCCGTGACGACCACACAGCCTCTGGGTGGTCTTCGCCGCGTCCCACCAGGCAGAGCTGACGCACATCCGACTTCTAACGGACCTGCTGTCCAACACCTGACGCGTGTTCCACTGCAGCGACACCCCGCCGGCTCTTTATGGCACTGCGCATGTGTGTGTGTGTGTGAGTGTGTGTATGAGCGAGAGGGAGTTTTAGGGCCTGCTACCCCCCTGCCACCCCTCCCCGCTTCGCTCCGTCACAAATCCTGCCTGCTAATGACTACCAGCTCGAAAAGGACCCGAGGCGGGAGGGGTTAGAGCCCAGCAATTGAGCGAATAATGAGTTGAATTAGGAGATTTAGGGATGAGGTGGAAGGAGAAGGAGACGGGTGGTGCCGAATGAAAACCAGAGGTGGTGACCACAAAGCTGCGGAGCGGCTGTGTTGTCCGGGTGTAATGGGGGAGGAGGGGGGGGGGGGGGGAGTACAGCTGGGCGGTGGTGAGAAAGAAGGAATGCCACGGCAGAAAGCAGTCTGCGGCAACTACAAACATCTACGGCAAGTGAACGCACCACCGCTCAGAGGTCCTTCAGCACAAGAGTAAGCGAACGCACCACCGACTGTCACAGTTCAGACTTTGTGTTGCTGGGTCGACCTGTCACCTTTATTTATTATATACATGATCATTTTAGCAATTTCTTTAGATGTGCCATCAAAAGCACACTTTAAAAAACTCACCAAATATTTGTGATTGTTTTACATCTAGACTTTATTGATATGGCAGAATGGAAAATGTATATTATATGGATCTACATGTTAATGCATAATTAATCATAATTCAATGGAGTCATGTTCGTATTCATGCTGAATCCGATTCCATTTAGTTTAGTATATTTCAAATTTTATTGTTGTTTATTTGTTAGGGTCGATGCACATGAAACATTTCTGTAAAGTCGGTCAAGCAGTGAAGTCGCCCTAAAATGATGCAGGATTTTCTCTTTACATGCATGCAGAAACAATAAAAGAAGAGAGGATATTAATATAAGTAGAAACATGATTGACGACATGTATACTACATTGTCAAGTACTATGAAAAGCACATAAAAGAATAATAATCGTGTTAAATAGAGACATGGTGTGGTATTGTTGGACACTATAAACACATCTATCAGAAGCACACAACTAGATTCTTTACTTGAAATTGAATGCAGGATTTTTCCTTGCGATCGAGTCTTTCTACGCTACAGATTTCTTTTTAAATCCACCGATTCCATCAATTGTCAACACCGATATTGTCTTTATCTCTCTCGCGGACGCATTTATAGAAGTCACGCTCATTCCGGTTGCCGCCGTGAGACGGAGAAATGTTATCAGCGGGACGAATGTCACCTCCGTGAGGAAATAACGTCCTCATCAGAACACTCGGTTCTGGTCGCCGGCGGAAAAGATTGATGCGGCTCGGAGCACATTTCCATCCAGATGAAATTGTTGTCCGTTTAAAAATAAAACTCATTTTGCATCAAGTATGTCGGCGGGTTTGTAAACTGATGAGTCGGGACCATCGGAAGGAAAAACGTCCGCCTCGGCGTTTATCAGTTTGACGTTGTTGTTTTGCTATTTCCGCGGAGGCCGCCCGCGTAACGCGATTTAGCCTCCAGTTGGCTTGCGGAGGAATCGGCGTTGAATAGAATTAGCATTCAGAGTGAGTTGTTGGCCACTTATTAGCTCCATCTTGCAGAACACGCCCCTTGCACGCAGTCTGATTCGCTGGAGAACTCCCGCTCGTGCGATGCCTTGTCAAAGTTTTTCCAGTTGCATCCGTCGCACCCGTCTTTGATAATAGTGCCTTTTTAAATGTATTATTCCACTATATAAACACAGGAGGCTGCATTGTCATCCACAATTTCCAGTAAATTCCACCCAAGACGGCCTCTCGGCGGTATTTCTTTCCATCCCTGTTTTTTTTCTTCTTCTTTCTTTGATTGCATACATGTACAAATGAAGCAATATTTGGTTCCTGTGGCCATGCGGGAACGAAAGCGCCCCCCCCCCCCCCACACCCCCCACCCACCTCCCCTCCCCCCTCCAGCCCAAGCACTCTTCAAGTTTATACACAATGCGCAACATTGTTCAAAGAGACGCGAGGCGCTCTGAAACCGCCTGGAAGCCTTTTGGACGTCGGTGAGACGAGAGTCACTCCGAGGTCGCACGTCTAAACATAAACTCCCAGGGAGGAGGTTGAGTCATGCAGGGAGACGAGGGGGGGGTGGGGTGGTTATGAAGAGACATCAGTGTGTCTCAGCAGGTATAATTACCCCGCCGCGGTGGAGTCGCAGCGTGAGCTGATTGTCCTCAGCCGGAGGAGACGAGCCGAGTGGAAAACGGCTCTTCGGGAAAAGACCCCGACCCTCCAGCTCATCACCGACACTTAGGCTCTATTGTTTACTGAAGGAGACTCACACACACACACACACACACACACACACACACACACACACACACCCACACCGTGGTTGACCCAACCCCCCTAGTGGCAGGTTAAACAATAAGATTGTTCTGCCCTGTCTCACCTCATCAGAGTCGAAACTCTTTAGAGAGAAATTGCCTTTTTGAAGCTGATTGTCTGTCACATGAGCTACTCTATTTTATTTTAGGGAAGGCACATGATTCCTGATGAACTGTAGTGTGTGTGTGTGTGTGTGTATGTGTGTGTGTGTGTGTGTGGGGGTGATGTAGAGGTGCTGTCTCTGATAGCAACGGGCCAATCGCCTTGTAGCCCCGCCCGAAAGCAGACCCTGATTTATGGTCTGTCTTACTGCCAATGTGTCATAACTTACTAAATGAACATCATGTTGTTTTGGAGAAGACTTGGAACTAGAGATTGAGACCATAAACTCATGTTTACAATGTTTAGTGAGAGAATACATCTAGAGAGGAGTAGAGTCATTTTCTATAGACTTCTATACAACCAGAGGAGTCGCCCCCTGCTGGTCAGTAGTGGGCATTCCCGTTTTAAGATACTTCCTCATCGGCTCCCCTCGGCAGAAGGAGAGTTTTCCTTTCATGCAGGTCGCATGAAATATGATCCAGTTTGAATAATAGGCATAAAGGCTCGTCCAATATTTATTTATCTGCGTTTGGTAAACGGCAGAAATAAAACGTTTGATCCTCGGCGAGCGAGTGACACAACAATACGCGGACTTAAAAACCATCCTGTGATCCCGATGTGTGTCCGAACAAAGAGCGGTGTTCATGCCAAATGAATAGAACGTTTGGAAATTTGAAAAGTTATTATTTACCCAGAAAGCCCAGCAGGAAACAGTCAAAGTCCATCTTCATGGGAACCACATTGTGGAGAGCAGGTTTCACAAAATATTCAACGTATTAACCCTCTTATTACCTCTGGGATCAAATTGACCCCATTCAATGTTTAACGTTCCTAAAAGAAATGATCATAATTGTTTTTAATTCATATTTCAAGATTTTTCCTAATTTATTGGGGACAACTGGGAAAACATAAAATTCACATGATTTGTTTTCACTGTCCTGTACAATTTGACCCCAGGTTTTTTTCACTGTCAATCATATAAGAAATGTTAACTTTTTTTTTATTTAAAGGGCTGTTTAGGTAGTCAACAAACAAACATAAAGTACCTGACACTTAAACTTGAGAAACAATATAAATTCTAATCATTTTCTGTAGGTTTTAATTGCTGGGGTCAAATTGACCCCGAGGGTAAAAGATGTTAGTATATTGAAGGTAACAGGAGGGTTAAACTGGATTGAGACGCCTCATAGTTCTGTTGGTCTAATGCTAGTTGGTTAAATTCTCTTATGTGTTCCATTAATCGATGACTTGAAAAAATAGGAAATAAAAAGCCAGTAAGAGAGTTAGAGTGGAGGCTCAGCCGCAAAAAGTTTGCCCCGTAAACTGAGATTGTTTGCTGCTTTAAACCGTAGATTTGTTTATTTTAATTTTAACGAACACATCCAGTGATATTTCATATTCTTCTTCTCGTGAGTGGATCCACTGAAAGGACCCGAAGCGGTTCCACCAGTCCTCACCTCTCTCTGCTATAGAGCTCCTTTGTTGTCCAGAACTGGTCAGTCACATAAACGAGCCACGATGTTGCGTGACAAGTTCATTCATTACGACGATGAACACACAAACAAGTTTATTTTATAATGGATCCCACACACTGTAAATACTGTGTGACGCATCAGATCTGCAGCTGGAAATAGTCCCCACCAAAAGGCAGAGTTCCTCCTGTTTGAGTTACCTTGGCTGAAGACCACAGTGCTCATCTGTTATGTGAGCATATTTATTTACAGTGTGTGAATATAAATCTTTATGAATACATATATATTTATTTATATATATAGAAATATATATCTTTATGAAAACATATATATTTATGTATACATGTATATTTATGAATGCGTACAGTATATATTTATTTATATATAAATAGCTTTATGAATACATATTTATGTATAAATATATCTTTATGAATGCATATATATGTATTTATATATATATATAAATATCTTATGAATACATATTTATGTATAAATATATCTTTATGAATGCATATATATTTATTTATATATATATATAAATATCTTATGAATACATATATATGTATACACATATCTTTATGAATGCATATATATATTTATATATAAATATCTTTATGAATACATATATATTCATATATAAATATCTTTAAATATACATATATTTATTTATATTAATATCTATCTTTATAAATATATATATATATATATCTTTATGAAAACATATATATTTATGTATACATGTATATTTATGAATGCGTACAGTATATATTTATTTATATATAAATAGCTTTATGAATACATATTTATGTATAAATATATCTTTATGAATGCATATATATGTATTTATATATATATATAAATATCTTATGAATACATATTTATGTATAAATATATCTTTATGAATGCATATATATGTATTTATATATATATATAAATATCTTATGAATACATATTTATGCATATAATTTATTTATATATATATATATAAATATCTTATGAATACATATATATGTATACACATATCTTTATGAATGCATATATATATATATTTATATATAAATATCTTTATGAATACATATATATTCATATATAAATATCTTTAAATATACATATATTTATTTATATTAATATCTATCTTTATAAATATATATATATATATATATATATATATCTTTATTTATATATATATATATATATACATATAAATATCTCTTTATGAATACATATATATTTATTTATATATATAGAAATATATATCTTTATGAAAACATATATATTTATGTATACATGTATATTTATGAATGCGTACAGTATATATTTATTTATATATAAATAGCTTTATGAATACATATTTATGTATAAATATATCTTTATGAATGCATATATATGTATTTATATATATATATAAATATCTTATGAATACATATTTATGTATAAATATATCTTTATGAATGCATATATATTTATTTATATATATATATAAATATCTTATGAATACATATATATGTATACACATATCTTTATGAATGCATATATATATTTATATATAAATATCTTTATGAATACATATATATTCATATATAAATATCTTTAAATATACATATATTTATTTATATTAATATCTATCTTTATAAATATATATATATATATATATATATCTTTATGAAAACATATATATTTATGTATACATGTATATTTATGAATGCGTACAGTATATATTTATTTATATATAAATAGCTTTATGAATACATATTTATGTATAAATATATCTTTATGAATGCATATATATGTATTTATATATATATATAAATATCTTATGAATACATATTTATGTATAAATATATCTTTATGAATGCATATATATTTATTTATATATATATATATAAATATCTTATGAATACATATATATGTATACACATATCTTTATGAATGCATATATATATATATTTATATATAAATATCTTTATGAATACATATATATTCATATATAAATATCTTTAAATATACATATATTTATTTATATTAATATCTATCTTTATAAATATATATATATATATATATATATATATATATCTTTATTTATATATATATATATATATATATATACATATAAATATCTCTTTATGAATACATATATATATTTAATTATATTTATAAATCTATATTTATGAATACATATATTGTTGTTTATTTATATGAATATATTTTGTATACCAATTCTTTCTGCATTTAATTTTCACATACTGATGGATTTTGACTTTTGTTTGACTTTTAATAGGATGTTACAGTGTGTGTGTGTGTGTGCGTGCGTGCGTGTGTGTGTGTGTGGGGGGGGTTGTACGTGTGAGGATTCACGAGAGAAGAAAAATAAAATGTATTGAAAACATTTCTGAAATAAAAACAAGACGACTTTCTTTTTTGAATTCACAAATTTTAATTCACTTCAACGCTGGATGAACTCATATTTCATTGGAGCTGCATTTGTGTCCGACCCCGATTCCTGTCTCACAGAAGAGCCCGAGAGCATCGCACGTCTAGATCGGAGCGGTCAGTCAAAGGAGCGTAGCGGCCGATCTGGACGGTCAAACAACGTGGACACTATCCGTTCTCCGATATAATTTGTTTCCTAATCAACATACTGTATACTTGTACACGACTGACACCAAGCAAAAACAAACCGACAACAAAAAAAACAACTGAATTCTTTAAATACTCCTGTGATTGAATCCGGCACGATGAAATGAAATGAATTGATTCCACAGAGTCCAAACTGGCTCAAACACGTTAAAGTCACTCCTCAAAAATAAAAGTATATCAATAACAATTTGTCCCGTGTGTGTCGGGTATTTACAGACATCGAAAGTTAAGAACAGAGTCAAACCACATTTCTTTAATGGCTCAAAAAAGTAGATTGTCATCAACCGAGTTTTGCTTTCTCACTTAACTATTTCTCTCATTTAGCGATTTTTTTTGGGAAACACACCTATAAAAATGGCGTAATACAACAAGACGGGACTTTTTTTTCTTCTTTACCAAATAACACTCAGTAACTGATTCTTTTTTTATTTTTCTTTCCCTCTCCTCCTCCTTTTCTTCTCCTTCTTTCAGGGCAGAGCGCTCTTAATGTCTCTTGTTTCCCAAAACCGACGCCCAGCTCTGAAAACCCCACGGAAATAAAAAAAACTAAAAATAGCGATGACAGCGATCCTAACCATAAGAACAACAATAATAACAATAATGATAATAATAATCATGGATAAAGATAGCAATAAATAGGGTTGGTGAAGTTTAAGTGCGGGTAGGTGTGGTGAGACACGAGACTGTGGGCACCAATTAGAGCCAGGAGAAGGGGGGAGGGAGTGAGAAGGAGAGAGGACGAGTGGAGGAGTGATTGTTTGGTTCCGTCCTTCCCTTCCTCGACATTTCTCCCGCCACGCGAGGAACGACTCGGCGTCCCTCCTCGCCGCGTCCCCTCTGCCCGCCCGCCGTCGATGTGAAAGCCTCGCGCCTCGAGAGGAGGGAGCGAGGGAAGGGGGCGAGGGAAGGAGGCGAGGGCGCGTCGCATCCACGACACGTCGGTGTCTTTGTGAACAGTAAGTGCTTGATTGGGCCTAGCGAGGCGAGGGCGGGTCGTGGTTGTGGTCGCACCCCCCCCTCACACACACACACACACACACACACACACACACACACGCACACACACACACCCCTCGGGCCGGGGGGGCGACAGCATCGGCGACGTTAGTGTGCGTGTCCTGAGGATTCAAAGGATCGTATAGAGGTCTCCAAAAATCCGTCTCACGTGACTGGGGGCGGGGCTCCGGTGAAACCCCGCCCCCTCCCGGAGCGTCTCGTCCGGTTGGCCGACGCTTGGAGATTTCTCGTGGTCGTTGTGAGCAGCGATGGATCACCTGTTGATTGACTTGATTGATTCTTCAAATGGTTTCTTTCTCTGCTTTTCGTTCACAGTTACACGCCCCGCCGAGGTATTCTCCCCCTCCCAGTCCCTCGCTTCATTTGATCCCTCCCCTTTATCTTCCTTCCTCCCCCCGATCTCTTCTTCCCGTTCCTTCCCCCCCCCCCCCCCCCCCGGCTGCCGGTTTCTACCTCTGGTAGTCGGCCTGCTCTCGGGGGCTGGAGGAGGAGGAGCCTCCGGGCGCCAGAGGGCCGCCGCCCCGGCCGTGCCCTTTGTCCTTGCCTTCCTCCGGAGAGTTGTTGCCGGCCGAGGACGACCGGCTGGAGGAGGCCGGCGGCGGCGGCGGCCGGTTGGCGGCGGCGCCGTTCCCCTCCGCCGACGGGTAGAGCTCCTCGGCGCCGTCCTCGCTGGACTCCGGGTCCTCGGAGCCCGACAGCAGCTCCTCCTCCCGGTACTCGCTGACGTCCACGCCGCCGCCGGCCGCGGCGCCCTCGCCCAGCTCCTTGAGGCGGCCGTGGTGCTTGACGTGGTAGCGCTGGTTCTGGAAGAACTTGATGATGGTGTGCTTGGGCAGGTCCAGCTGCGCCGACAGCGTGTGGATGGCCTCCTGGTCCGGGTACAGGCCCACGTCCTGGATGAAGCTCTGCAGGATGCCCAGCGCCTCCAGCGAGATCTAGAGCACACGGCGGGAGAGCGTGAGACACCAGAGGGAACGCCGCTGAGGGGCCGGGCGGCGAGCGCGAGGAGAACCCCGCCGTACCTTGGTGCGCGATCGCGGCTTCTTGTTGCTCCCGCAGCCGGCGGTCCGCTCGCCGCCGCCGGCTCCTCCCGGCCCGGCGCTCTGCGCGCCGTCGTCGTTGGCCGGGGCGGACGCCGACGGCTCCTCGCGCATCGGAGACAGCCGGTGGTCCTTCATCGGGGGCGGGGGCGGCCGGTGGAGCGCCTGGCGAGAAAGACAAAACAGCTGATTGATTAACGGGGCGCGGTGACCCCTGATCAAGGCGGCGGAACGCGCTCACCGGGACACAGAACTGTGTCGCCTGTAGCTGTGATGCAACACCCCCCCCTTCCTCCTCCTCCTCCTCCTCCTCCTCCTCCCCCCCCCTCCAGCACACAGTAGCCAGGGCTGCTGCTCCACGGTGAGAACAAGTGTTTCACGGCTCGCAGAGCGTCACGGTCTGACGACCGGCGCCGGCGTCCAACCGGCCCGGCCCGGTTGGACCTTTGACCCGTTGAGCGGGAGAGTCGTGCGAGTGAAGCGCCCGTCTGCCAGGAAGTCTCTCATTTAATAACTATTCAACCAGCCGCCCGACGCCTCCGAGGGGCAGTTTGGGATTAGTGCAAAGAGTGTGTACCGTGCCGTGGTTCAACCAGAGACGAAGAAATGATAAACTAGAACGGGCCCTCGGTAGAGCGCATACCTTCGCATATCACAAGATTGAGCATTGAGTTATGAACATGTTGGCATTAGTTGCCAATTGGATATAAATTGGTAAAAATGGTAAAAAGAAGAGGTTCACCTTTTCATGACCTTGACCTTTGACCCTATCAATACCAAAATCGAATCAAATGTTCCCCGGATAATAAATAATCATCCCACCAAATTTCATGCGATTCGGTTTAATACTTTAGATTTATAGATGTAGTCTATAAATATATCAATATATCTTTATGAATATATTTATATATATATATATATATATATATATATATATATATCTTTATGAATACATATATAGTTGTTTATGTATATGAATACATTTTGGATACCAATTCTTTCTGCATTGTATTTTCACATATTGATGGATTTTGACTTTTGTTTGACTTTTAATAGGATGTCTGAGTTATTGTGTGTTTGTGTGTGTGTGTGTGTGTGTGTGTGTGTGTGTGTGTGTGTGTGTGTGTGTGACAGGATGAAGTGTTGGGAGGGAGAGTGAGGCCTCTTGTTGTTCGTCACGAGGTCGTGGCGTGGCGGTGGCGTCCCGCCCGCTCGCCCCGGCAGCAGGGCGGGGCCTCGCCGCTGGAATGCCCAGCTCTAAATCTGTGGTGCATTAAAATTAAAGGACCCACATAAAGATAATAGTCATTCGCTTTTCTCTCCCTCCTCTTCAATAATAACAGGGTATTACTTAAATAATACTCCGGGGCAGGCCAGACCATGAAATTGCTGCGATTTCATTCGCTTCAGGGAGGAAGGGAGGGAGGGAGAGAGGGAGGGAGAGGGGGAGGGGGGGAGAGGGAGAGAGGGAGAGGGAGGGAGGGAGAGAGAGATGACCAATTTACAGGAATTCAGGACGTTTTTCCCCTTCTTTTTTTGTCATTTCTTCATCTCTCCCGCCCGAAAATCTTCTGTTTCTTCCGCGCGCAACGCTGTCAGAGATTGAGCGAGGGATACGGAATAAAATAAAGACGGATGGAGGAGCACCCTTCGCCCTAACGAGGACCACACAGACACAAGTCTCCCCGCCGACACACTTCATGACGGAATTGTGGGTAAATAATGGCGGCGTTGGGGAAAAACGGTCTCCCCGGCTCCGCCCACAGACCTCCGTCGTTTCTGTGCCCATTTGGGCCGACAGCAGGGACTCTTGGATCAATCACACCACACACACACACACACACACACACACACACACACACACACACACACACACACACACACACACACACACACACACACACACACACACACACACACACACACACACACACACACACTGGGGAGTCTGGTCTCCCTCATGCTCTAATGATGATTTTAGCGAGCAGAGCCAAACACACGAGGTCGGTCGTCTCCTTCAGGGTTCGTCTCTCCTTTGTCTTCGTCTCCTCTCTCCTTGCGTTCTTATCTCCATTTTTCTTTTTTTTTTTGTTGGTTCCTTCCTCCCTTTAGTGTCTTTCCCTTGTCTTCTTCTGTGCTCACCCCCCCCCCCCCCCCCCTCCCCTCCGGTCTAATGCATCAGGACACTAATGAAGTGGGCCTCTGCCAAACCAACATGACTCCACATCCAAATTAGCCCTGGACTGGTGGATGCCAGGAGCTCCCACATCCTCCACATCCTCCACCTCCCCTCAACTCCTTCTCGCCTCCCTCCCGTTGAAGCTCCTAAACCTTCTACACCTCCGCCTCCCGTGCCTGTTTCCCCCCTCTGCTCTTTGGCCTCTACCACCTGTAATAAACCATATATGCTGCGTACTGATTGACAGACTTTTAAACAGGCATTAGTTAAATTGAGACTTATGGTCGGTTTATATAAAAAAATATGGGAATAGGCAGAAATTCGATCAATATGTCGATAATTTAGGCTTATTAATGTGTAATAAACTAAGCTAACAATGCACCCTGGTGCACAGCGGATCGTTTGATTTACTGGAAGAACCTTTTGAGCTCTCGTGTTGCAAGAGGACTCGAGGGCGAGCGGTGTCTCCTTATTGTTTAACTTTACGGAGCACGAAATCCTGAAAGTCATTAAACTGATCTGCTCCTTTCCGTAAATATGATTTACAAAAGAAAATGAAAACCAGTGAGTCTTAGTCACATGTCGTGGAGGTTAGAGTTAATTACACAGAAATGTGACCCAACCGCCTCCTCCAGACTAAATAATACAATAAATAAAAAAAGCTTGTTAGTCACGACCATCAGCACGACAAGCCCCGAGGTTTGGGGATGAAAAAGCGACTTGGGCGCAGTTCGGGAAAGACGTCGGTCTGGGTTCGACCTCTCGGTAGAGGTCGTGGAGAGGTCGCGGTCGTAGTTGAAAGACAGCATGCCGAAGTTCGCGTGTCACGCGAGAGGCGCCGTAACCACGGCGACGGAAAACCAACGAGGACGGTCTCCGAGTTACTCAGTGAAAGTGAAACACACAAATATACCTGCTTATTAGTCCACTATACACTATATTTATTGGACAGTTATATTTAACTTAACATAAACATCTTATTGACAAAATGTATTCATCTAATATATGAAATGGTAATAATTAGTTCAGATCAGTTATATTAATGCAATATATACCGAAAGGGACATTTGTTTATGCATAATTAGCAGTAACATTCTTAACGTAGGACTTTTAGTCGCGGTATTACTTTTAATTGGTTCACGCGTTCATTACTTCGAGACTGGATTACTGCAACTCCTTATTATCAGGCTGCACTAATAAATCTCTTAGGTCCCTCCAGTTGATCCAGAATGCTGCAGCTCGTATTCTCACTAAAACTAAGAAAAGAGATCACATCACTCCTGCACTAGCTCCTCTGCACTGGCTCCCTGTAAAATCAAGAATCACTTTTAAAAGTATTCTCTTAACTTACAAAGCCTTAATTGGTGATGCACCATCATATCTTAAAGAGCTTGTAGTACCGTATCGCCCACCAGAGAGCTCGCTCACTAAATGCGGGCTACTTGTAGTTCGAGAGTCTTAAAATGTAAAATGGGAGCCAGAGCCTTTAGTTATCAAGCTCCTCTTTTATGGAACCAGCTTCCACCTTCAGTCCGGGAGGCAGACACAGTCACCACATTCAAGAGTAGACTGAAGACTTTCCTCTTTGACAGAGCTTATAGTCAGGGCTGAATCAGGTTTGCCCTGGTCCAGCCCTGGATATGCTGGTATAGGCTTATAGCTGCTGGGGATGTTTAGGATGCACTGAGCACCTCTCTCCTCTTTTCTTTCTCCTATGGATGAATCTTCATCTCTCCATCACACATGACTAACTCTGCTTTCTCCCCGGAGTCCTTCTGACTTCACGTCTCATGGGGTCATCGGACCCTATGAGACGGCATAGATCCCATCTGCTGATGGACCATCGGTGGTTGGATCGTGAGTTCCTGTCGCCAGCTGTGCCACTGCCCTGCTGGGACTCCGCCCACTCCTCCACTTGGGAGGTCTCCAAACTCTCCATTGTGGAATATGCCTAAATATGAACTATTGATAAACTGTCAGATTCCTTGAATGTATTTTAACTCTAAATATGTCCTTCTGTACACATTACATCTATTGCATCTGTCCATCCTGGAGAGGGATCCTCCTCTGTTCTCTCCTGAAGGTTTCTTCCCCTTTTTCCCCCTGAAGGGTTATTTGGGAGTTTTTCCTGATCCGATGTGAGGACAGGGGTCAGGGATGTCTATGTGTACAGATTGTAAAGCACTCTGAGACAAATTTGTAATTTGTGAAACTGGGCTATACAAATAAACTGAATTGAATTGAATTGAACTAAAGTAAAGTAACTGATTTATTTGTTGAACCACTGGTGTTGAAAACGACTAATCACACTGAGGACGGTAATTACACTCCTCAAGTCGCAGAAACACGCTTGCAGTATATTTGTCCCTCCCTCCTCCTCCCTCCTCCCCCTCCCTCTCTCCTCCCTCTCTCCTCCCATCTCTGACGTTACACTTTGAGAGACAGCGCGTCACACAGCCCCGCTCTCCCAGAACCGCGAGCGGCGAGCGGCGAGCGGCGAGCGGCGAGCGGCGCTCCTCATGGCACCATCCACGAGTACTGGAGAAACTCTTTTCCTTCTCCCCGTCTCATCTTTCCCTCCCTCTCTCTCTCTCTCCCTCTCCCCCTCTCCCCCTTCCCCTCTCTCCTGGCAGCGCTGTGAGTGCACTGCAGTGAAATGAAAAAAAATTAAGTTTTCTTTTTAAACGTAAATCAAGGCGAATTACGGCTCAGAACTATGAAAGAATTATAGAACATGAAATATTCATCTTCTCCTTAATGAGCTCTGGTCCTCAAGGGCCCCTAACTCACTCTCTCTCTCTCTCTCTCTCTCTCTCTCTCTCTCTCTCTCTCTCTCTCTCTCTCTCTCTCTCTCTCTCTCTCTCTCTCTCTCTCTCTCTCTCTCTCTCTCTGTGGGGGGGGGGCAGTGTAGGACCACCAGAGACACCATTAACACAGAGATAAATATGTTATGAAGGAAAAAAACACTTTTCTGTTAGTTTTGTGCATGACTTCACCTTTCCTGTTAATCTGTGGTCTTGTTTTTTTCTCTTTATCTCACTCCTGCGTTGAAGCAACTTTCTGTCTGTCTGTCTCTGTCTCTCACTCTTGTATTGTTTAACTATGTGTGTGTGTGTGTGTGTGTGTGTGTGTGTGTCTCTCACTCTTTATTTTAAGTATTGTATTTGAGTGTGTGGTTGCGCTCCATGAGGACTGGATCCAGGCTCACGGAGTTAATGAGTCACTACACATTTCCTTTTTTGTAAAAATAATCATTCATTTTCACGTAATATTATTGAGGATAACTGTGTGTGTGTGTGTGTGTGTGTGTGTGTGTGTGTGTGTCGTCATATACGTGTATATGCATGCATGCTTCTTTTTTTCTCATTCAAACTGTGTGTGGTATTCATTCTACTTATCTGAAATTAAACAATTAACTTAATTGTGGTTTACCAAAGAAGCCCAAACTCCACCCTGAAGACCGGAGGGGGCGAGAGACACACAGAAGGAAAGAGAGAGAGAGAGACAGACCCACTTCCTCTCCAAGTGAGTGGATGCATACTCGCAAATAGCCGAAGCACCGCCAAACTCCCCAAACATCACAGAGAGGACCAACTTCACGTTTGATGACCTCCGATCCATTTTCCTATTGATCATTAATTTGATGCGACGGTCTCGGTTGGTGCCGTTGTTCTGGCCGGCTGTTCGTCTACAACAACACACGCAGTGCTGGAGTGTTGTATTTCATTAACGTTCTCTGTAGTTAATCAGCGCGCCGTCGCTCTGGTTTGGATCACATGTTTAATGACTTAACCTTCAAAGGTTGGCCGTGTTATAAATGTTTCTCATTATTAACAAATCCAAACAGAAAAGACCAAAACCAACAATCTGTGAGTCCGACTCACTGGATGCAGAGAGCAGCAAAAGAGAAGTTCAGACCCCACCCACCCATAAAGTACACAGTACACATATCACATATACATACGGTATACATATCACATATACATACAGTATACATATATATACACATACAGTAAACATATCACATGTACATACTATATATATATATATATATATATATATATATATATATATATATATATATATATATACATACATACATACAGTATACATATTATATAGACATACAGTAAAAGCTCATAGCAGTGTGTTTTGACCTTTGCTGAACTTTGTGTGTGTGTGTGTGTATGTGTGTGTGTGTCACTGCCCTAATAAAAAAGCAGCTAAATGTGATGCAGCCATCATTCATAATTCATAAAAGGGGCCAAATGAATCGACTCTTCATGGGAAGCACTTCTCCGCTGGCGTCACCAAATCACCGAGCGGAGTCTCTCTCTGCCCAAAGTGGAAGAGAGAGACTATCGGGTTGCATTATGGGGAATTTCGCAGGTTTTTGAGCCGGGCCGGCCGGCGTAGCCTCAAATGTCCGTCACGGTGTAATTTTGCAGCAGGATGACGGCCTTCATCTCAATTTATTAGTTTTTCCTTAAATGTCAATAAAAATGCTGGCATGATTTGAAATATCTCAAAAAGAATAAATTACATCTTTCGACTTTGTAATTATTATCTGTTCGCAAATAAATAGGAAATATATTATTGTATTTTTCTTGGTTAAAAACAAATCTTCACATTGTTTAATTATATATTATAAGCTGCATAATTAACTTATTTTTGTGATGTCACAAAAAGAAGGTGCAACTTGTGAGAGGAGGAGGAGGGAGGAGCAGGAGGAGGGAGGAGCAGGAGGAGGGAGGAGAGGGAGGAGGAGGAGGAGGAGGAGGAGGAGGAGGAGGAGGAGGAGGAGGAAGGGTGCAGTGGTTGTTACAACTTGTTCTAGTCCACCACTCATGGGGTCTCAGCCTCGGTGAGCGGTCACACACACACACACACACACACACACACACACACACACACACACACACACACACACACACACACACACACACACACACACACACACACACACACACACACACACACACACACACACATATAAACAACCCCTTGACTTGCGGCAGAAATCAATTTAGCAAAAACAATAAAGAAATTATTTATAAGGGCAGACTCTGCCAAATTAGCTGTGGGACGCACTTAACTGCTGCAGCCGTATGAATAAGAGCTGTGGAGCAGAGCACCAGGACCGTGTCAGTCACGGAGAAATGTGATGCTGCTGAGGCACACACACACACACACAGTCCAACTCTCACACACACACACACACACACACACACACACACAGTCCAATGCACACACACACACACACACACACACACACACAGGCAGCACCTGCAGACCTAATAGACACCGGGTCAGAGACCTCCCGAGCTGCAGGGGGCCGGCTCACGCTCCTGTACATCCAGCTACGGCCTCGGCGCCGCATTCATTTTTCATGCGACGTCTGTGGTCGGCCGCTCGGGCTTTTGAAAGAGCGCCTCGCTGTCCACGACACAGAGGGGGGCTCACGGTACCGACCATCAGTGCGAGAGGCAATGTGTGGCAGATGGGACACACGTGTGGTCTGTGGTGGCAGGCAGGCTGGAGCCTGTGGTTTGGTTTGGTGGTGATGGCGGTGGGGGGGGGGCTTCATCTGAGACTGGGGACGGGTTTGAAGACAGCAGCGCACCTCATTTACCATTAATATATCACAAATGTTTCACCACAGTTCATCTGCCAGAGTCTCTCTCGGGGTTGGGGGGGTTTGGGGTGGGGGGGGGGGGCGGGGGGTTACAACGTGGACGTCACGAGGGATTCTATATTGTTAGTCGATGCTGAGAGAGGGAGAGGAGCGGAGGAATGAATTATCGGTGACACCACCGCTTCCTCGCAGTCTTCCCTTTAGCGCCCCCCCGCTTTCTTTCTTTTAAACACTCCGGATGGAAAGAGAGAGAAACATTTGCTTGGTGGTGGAGTCGGAGGGGGGCGGAGCCATAGCGTCTCGTGTTGAGATGCTAAATGAGAGGCATGTTTTTGATTTATGGCATATGTGTTATATGTGGGATATAATAGCTGTGCATTGAGGGGGGGAGGGGGGGGGGGCTGGTGGTTAGACAGACGATCTCTCAGAGGACCTGGGGGGCAACCAGTGCATTCAGTTTAGAGAGCGGATCCTGACCTTTGACCTTTCTACAGTGCAGTCATTTTCAGCTGTTTTTGTTTTGAACTTTACTTTTTGTGTGTGTGTGTGTGTGTGTGTGTGTGTGTGTGTGTGTGGGGGGGTGATGCCTCTTTGCTTTCTTGCAAATGATGAGCAGCTCAATACAAGTCCAGAGATGAAGACTGCATATGTACCCGTTCACTAGTTAAATGTGTTGTATTCCGTTTGTTTGATCCAAAATGACTTAATAAAAGTAGCATGTAGTATACGTTGGACTGGCTGGGAGCCCAGGTCAAGGTCACATCTATTGCTGTTAACTTTATGTGTATCGTCACGTATATCAGAAGACAGAGTTTGGCATTGTACACTATGTCATAAAATGTTTATTATAAATGTGATGTGAAAAGTTGTAAAGTTGTTCATGTTCGAGGTTCAAATAAGTCGAAGTAATCCCTAAAATAGGCTGTGTGTGTGTGTGTGTGTGTGTGTAAATAAAACCTCTACAAGAAAATATGTTTTCTTTGTGTCGTCTTAAGTGATATTTTTGTGTTGTCTGCTACTTAAAATCAATAGCAGATGAGGTACAATCTATACGGCCAGAGTCGTTCAAACAGACAGACGGAGTCTAGTGTGTGTGTGTGTGTGTGTGTGTGTGTGTGTGTGTGTGTGTGTGACAGAAGACACCCCGTCACCGTGTTTCCTGCATCGATCTCTGCCTCCCTCCTCACAAACTAATGGGGCATTTCCTCCAGCGCCACACCACCCAGCAACACTGTTTACTCCTCATTCCACTGGGGCACACACACACACACACACACACACACACACACACACACACACACACACACACACACACACACACACACACACACACACACACATCCCGTAATGAATATAAGGATTTTGTTTTTGTTTTGTTTCCTGGATTTTGTATCCGTTGGAAATAACTGAGTACATTTATTTAAGTACTGAACTTCAGTATAATTTGGAGTTACTTTACTTTGTTTGTCTATTTTTTGCTACTTTATACTTTTTTACTCCACGACAGTTCAGTAAATATTGTACTTTCTACTGCTCAGCAAGTGATATTAATGCATCATTAGTACATCTGCTTATGTAATGTGAGTATATTTGTATACTAATACATGCTTATGTTTGTGTGTCGGGGAGAACGGTCTTATTATAAAAATAAAAGGCCACAGACAACAGACGGTATGGTTAGCTTAGCACAAAGAATGGAACCAGAGGGAAACAGCTAGCCTGTCTGTGTGATTCTGCTTCAGGTATATTGTGCAGATGTATTTATTTGTTTTGCACACTGAACCCAAAATGAAAAACAGGATCCAGGGAGATCTGGTTTTCTGCATATGGCGGCGAAGCACAAAAGGTGTTTACAGTCAACGTACAACAGATGTAAATATTGTGAGATGAGGTGACGTGCAGGAAGTCTGTTTCCAATGCGCCGACCAGAGGTGCGTTTTGATGCCAGGTGTTACACACATCTGGAAACGGAGATAGGCCTATGAGGTGGGTGTGGAGGTCAGCTGTAGACACGCGCGTGGCTCTCACCTGTGCGTCCTGCGGCAGGTGGAGGACCGTGTGCATCCTCTCCGAGTGATGGTGTCGGGACTCCTCCTCGTACGCCAGGTCTCTGTCGGCCTGCGGCAGCGCCAGGAACCTCCGGATGGTGCACAGGTTCTCCCACAGGGTGCGGTTCTCCGGGCTGGGGTTCTCCTTCCACCGGAGCAGCTCACACAGCCAGCCCTGGAGGAGGAAGGTGGGGGCGAATCAGAGACCAGCAGATGGAGGAATACTCCCACTCTCTGTCTCCCGTGGCAGTAAGTATGAGCTGACAGGCAGCTAGCTTAGCTTAGCATAAAGACTGGAAACAGAGGGAAACAGCTAGCCTGGGTCTGTCCAGGGGTGCAGCTCACTAATACACATATGATATTTCAAGTGAAGATATATATTTATAGGATGAAGAGTACGTGGTCGTGCGACTTTGAAACCTCAAGTTGGGCCTTTTGACCGTCGCCATCTTGATTTTTTTTGCAACCAGAGAACAAAAGTGACCATAGTTGACCCACTGTATATTTAGTATTAGTATTTAGTATTTGTATTAGTATTTAGTTTTTTAGTTTTTAGTATTTAGTTTTGTGTTTAATAATTATTTTGATTAATGCTCTGATGTGCACCGCTGATGTGATTTTTTAAATTTCCCCACTGTGGGACGCACAAAGGTATATATCATATAATATCATATATATCATATCATAGTTGCACTGTTGAGGACTGGCGCTGGGGTAAAGATGATGTACAGTATACAAATCACAAGGTAGCCCTCCCCTAAACCATATGTATGCTCCGATGCCGGCGCAAAAAATATTATATGGCTCTCAATAAAATATATTTAGAATTTTTTGGCTTTTATGGCTCTCCCAGTCAAAAAGGTTCCTGACCCCTGCTCTAAATGGACCATCATTTAGCAGGTGAACATCATACTGTATAGAAGAAGACCTGAAACTAGAGATTGAGACATAAACTCATGTTTACAATGTTTACTTAGGGAATACATTGAGAGAAGCAGAGAAGTAACAATCTGACTTCTTTTATTAAAACATTAGAAAGTATGCAAGTTCTGACATTCTGCATCGACTTCTCTCTTCATAACCAGAAGTTGCCGCCTCGTCTTTATGCTAAGCTAACATGTGGCCAACTGTAGCTTTAATTTGACTGTAAGGTTATGAGAATAGTATCAATCGAGTGTACTCGTAAGACTATTCTGTCTTTTAAAGCAGATTTTTACAGGAAAAGGGGGTTTTGCTCGCCCTGAAAGATTAGCGTAGCGCACCACCCTCGCATGCCCGGTTTTTATGAGCCATTTAATTGTCGTTCTCCAGGTGTGGAGCCCAAGAATCAACAACTCTCACCTGCTAGCATTGACACAGGGGGAAGAGGAAGGAGAAGAAGGAGAAGAAGAAGAAGAAGAAGAAGAAGAAGAAGAAGAAGAAGAAGAAGAAGAAGAAGAAGAAGAAGATGGAGATGGAGATGGAGAAGAAGATGATAAAGAAGAAGATGATAAAGAAGGAGAAGAAGATGATATAGAACAAGATGGAGAAAAAGATGATAAAGAAGAAGAAGAAGAAAAAGAAGAAGAAGGAGGAGGGGGATGATGAAGAAGGAGGATGATGATGAAGGAGGATGATGATGATGAAGGAGAACATGGAGAGAAAGTTAAAATATAACGATATACAGGAAGAGGAAAAAACAAACACAGAACAAATGTGAGCGTGCAAGGAGGAAAAAAAAGAGTTGGAAGAAGAAGGAAATGTGCAGAGGTAAGTGAGGAGTGGGGGGGGGGGGCGGGGGGGTGGAGAAGATTCAATTATATCTGCTAGACTGGTTCAGTTTGTGACACCAGCTGTTGTGTTCAACCAGCCACCTCGGGCAGCATGCGTCGCTAATAGCCCGGCCGTCTCCCCCGCCCCCCCCCCCGGTGCTCTCGGCCAGCTGCAGCAGATGGGCGCACTGAGCCGTGCCCCCCCGCCACCCCCAGACCCTCCGACCTGGGGGAGCTCGCCGACTGCACACAAACAGGCATGCGAGCGCCGTACGTCTCCACGCGTGACCTTTTCTCACGCCAGCACCTGGTGACACAAAGCCACACGTTCCAGCGGAGCGCATCCAGAGAGGAGGGGATGGAGTCGCGTGGCGCTGTGTTTTTATTTAAAGACATTGAGGATGGGAGAGGGTTCCTCTCTGATTGAGTCCTCGTTGAGTCCTCTGGACCGGAGGAGAGTAAACTATGTGCACATTTAGGGAGCGTGTAGGATGGGCGTGTGCTTCGGGAATAAGTCAGCGTTTGTATATCTACGAACCGTGGCGTCCCGGAGCTATTGATAATATATTACAAAGGCTGTGAAGTTTCCGGAGCTATTTTGAGGTTCGGTATTTTGCCGAAGGAATTTGAGATGCAGGATGGTGGAGCCCGGGAACCGAACCGCTCCACTAATAATAATAATAATGATAATAATAATAATAACAACTTTATTTGTATAGCACCTTTAAAAACAATGTTTACAAAGTGCTCCACAGAGAGTCAAAGCAAAACAAGTGGAATAGTAAGAAAAACAGACAAACTAAATTAGGGGAACCAAAGTTCTAGATCACTTAAAAATGGGTTTTAAGAAGTCATTTTAAAGAAGTTACTCTCTAATACACATGTGGGGGAAAAAAATAAGTGAAAAACAGAAAGGTCTCTGAGGATTATGTAGGCTCTTTTATATCATCTTTTAAATTCCTTCTTATTTTTCTGGAAATGTATTAAAAAAGTCAATTCAATCAATTCATCATGGGTAGGGAGGGGACTGTGAATGGATATTATGGAGCTAACAAAATAAAAAAATATATTAACTAGCAGGGAAATGATAAATGTAAAAAGTATTAGGATAAACGACAAGAACACTGTTCATATAAATTCTTGAGAAATTAGGGGGGAAAGTATTCATTAAATGTACTCCAGCACTGCAGTACATCATGTTTTCAGAGCTCTGAGAAAACAAACCAATCACGGGCCGCGTGGCGGCCGATGACTGACGGCGCGCCGCGTGGCAGCGCTCCAGCTCCTCTGCAGACGAGAGCTGCGGCTCCGCACGCGGCGGGTTTTGTGGTTTTAACGGCGTTTAACCGTCTCGACCTGCTGTGTGTGTGTGTGTGGGAGGGGGAGGGGTCAAACAAATGCTCCGTCGCTCCTCACCTGGCTCTTGTTGGCGGCCACCTTGGCGAACAGCGCTTGGGACACTTTGGCTCTTTTCATCTCCTGCTGGATTTCGTCGTAGATTCCCGACGTGATGTTGACCAGCGACTCCAGCTTCAGCGGGAGGTCGCAGGCCGGGCCCGGCGGCTTCGGCTGCAAAGACATAGTGATGTTTGTTTGTTTGTTTGTGTATTTTATTCAGTCAATCAAATCAAATACAATACGTTAGTATTCTATATAATACACAAAAGAGAAAGACTGAAAAGGGATAGTTAGAAGCAAAACATGCTTATAAATTCCTATCCTAAAATGAAATCAAAATAAATCAGAAAATTAATATAAAAATAAAGAACTAGAACGGGCACTCTGTAGAGCGCATACCTTCGCATATCACAAGATTGGCATTGAATTATTAACATTTTGGCATTAATTGCCAATTGGATATAAATTGACCGTGCTATGGTAAAAAGAAGATGTTGACCTTGTCATGACCTTGACCTTTGACCCGATCGATCCCTAAATCTAATCAATTGGTCCCCGTATAATAAACAGTCATCCCACCAAATTTTATGCGATTCGTTTTAATACTTTTTTACTTCTGCGAATAACACGCACGCATACAAATACACGGCGATCAAAACATAACCTTCCGCATTTTCAATGCGAAGGTAATAGACAACAAACAAAATGAAAAACTAAATATATTTTACATATACTACCACATATATCTTCCATATAAATAAGTTTTTAATCACATTTAGAACTGTGATTCAAATTGTGCCCCCCCCCCCCCTCCGACCCCTGACCCACAACAAAAAGGGGCTTTGAATGGTTGACGTTAACAAGGAGATCAGATAAGTTCGGATGACAGGAAACGCAATAAGGACTCGTGTGTGTGTGTGTGTGTGTGTGTGTGTGTGTGTGTGTGTGTGTGTGTCGTTACGCCGCGTGTAAACACACGACGAGAGGTTATCGGCCCGCGATCAGGTCGAGCTCTCCGAGAACAGACGTGCCGTGTTCCCCGCCCGAGCATCGGGCCGCACATCTGCAGCGCACGTCCCCACATGAATTATGTTTACAGATCAAAGTCATTAAGTCCTCCTCTTTTGTCTTTCTTTGTTGTTTCTGTTTGAACGAACATGCGTTGGCTTTCGGAGAGCGCTTGTGTACACAGCGTTTGAAGTCGGGGGGACGTGTACGGACCGGCCGGCTTACATTCCCTCCGTGTAAACGATGCAGAGATTATTTTACATAGTCATAATAAGAAAAGCGCGCAGATTTCACCAACAGCCATGAATGGGCATCTGCCCCGGCATCAGAGAGGGACGTCTTATCGCGGATTTGATATGCGCACACGCGGAGAAACGTCCAAATGCTCCATAATGTGCTTTATGTTTACAATATGGCCCACGAGGGCTTTGAAGATGCTTTTTACTCCGTGAATGGAAGTGGTTCGAGGTTTTCCGGACGCAGCGCTGCAGCCGAGTTAAAGATCTAGATTACTCACCGAGTTCAAGATTTTAGTCTTGTTCTTCCAGATGGAGGCCCAGGTGTCGGGGGTTATCTGGTCCTCCATGCCTCGCTCCCACACTTTCTATTCACACACACACACACCCACACATTACACATCGATCTCAGCTATGCACTCACAGCACCGCTGACAACATGCAGAGTCGAGTCTTAACGTGTCATCTGGATCAATGCGATTACAAGAAACAAGTGACTAATACAAAAAAAAAAAAAAAAATCACGTTGCAGTTACATTGTCATGGAATAAGCCCGAATACGTTCTATATCAAAGTCACTCCTCTCAGGTGGTCAGTTTTGTTACAGGTGTTTTTTTTATGATGATGCACAATTAGTTTTTATTCCTTTTTATTGATATTTGTATATTTGTCTGTAGATTAAATGTAAATTCAGAATATGCCAAATGCATTTGACTTGCATTGAAAATAAATTGTATGTTTTAAGAGAAAAAAGAGAAACAAGATTAGTCAAGAAATTTGCGGCTAACGCTATTTAAAAGTAAAATTTGAAATGTTTGATTTTGAAGTGATCCAAAAGTTTTCAGATAATGTTTTTTAAATGTTGCTAACAATGCTTCTCCAGTTTATGCCTCCACCAATCCGTCATGTTGCAGTTTGACATCCATGTTGGTCCAAAACATCCTTTCATCCACATTTGTGCGAAAGTGTCACAATTAGCGTACGAATTCTCGAGTCATGTCCGAATATTTAGTTTTTTAGAGGTCACTGTGACCTCTGAACTCCACGTACTCGACCCTGACTTTCAGGGCGCACCGACCTGCGGGAGGCGAGGCGGGCCGGGGTTGGAGGAGTTGGAGGCGGGGAGGCCGACCGTGGGGTTCATGGTGCGCTCCCTCTCCTCCTGGTAGATGCGGTCCCTCTCGCTCTCCGCCAGGTTGAGGAAGTTCTGCATGGCCTTCAGGTTGACCAGCAGCGACTGCGAGGCCGTGCGAGGGTCCTCCTCCTTCCGCAGGATCTCCGACAGTAAACCCTGGACAGAGAAGACACGGAGACACATTTACACTCCGAACTTCTGTCTCACTCAACACCAAAAACACGTCCCTGATTCACAGACTAACATCTTAAACTGTGTTTCCTTCGCCTGACTGGAATACATGTTCTATTTTTAGCTCTTCAACGAGATTGTTCATTTATATTATTGAAGTATGAGTGAATATATTCTATTACATGCTTATTTTCACTCATTACAATAAAAGTCCTTCATAGGCAGTTATAGTGTAAAAGTATAATCAAGATAATTTATGTAAAGTATTTAAGTGAAAAACACAATCAACAGGTAAAGTTAAAGTACTAGAAACATTTGACTACTATCGTATATTATATCATTAGTTTATTATTGCATTAATGTTAAAGCAGGTTTTTGCTGTTGGTTGGATGAGGTGGGGCTTATTTTGAACTATTAAGACGAGAAGATTAATCTGCTGATCCTTTTCTCCATCAATCGATTGATTGGTTCGTAAAAATTCAGACAAATTGTGAATTATAGTGACAACTTTACAATGTTTGTTTTGTCCAACCAACAGTCCAAACGTTAACATTATAACAAAACACATACACAATAACAACAATATTGTCAAGGAAAAGCAGGAAATCGATTGTTTCAGCTGTTCTTGCACAAACTTGGCTCGTTTTAATTCACTACAAAACATATTCTATAAGCTTTCTGTCTCCTAAGCAAAATCGTTTAACCTGTAAAGTGACATAAACCGTCCAATATCAAAAAAAAGGGGAATATTTCATTTTAAATTGTCAGATGTACAAAGCAAGACATAATATGTTGGGCAAATAATAGTCCTTTCTACACTTCAGCAGTTGGTAAAAACTGAAAAGGAGGAAGCTTAGCTAAGCAGTACTAGCGCATGGGTTGGATGCTTACACACACACACACACACACACACACACACACACACACACACACACACACACACACACACACACACACACACACACACACACACACACACACACACACACACACACACACACACACACACACACACACACACACACACACACACTTAAAAACACACCTGGCCTCTACACCAACAGGTCTATGAGCCGCCTCCATTACATTGGTCTAATGGGGCGTGTGCTAACCAGTTTAGCCCAGCCTGAGTGCATCAGGTGTTTGTGCTGCTGCGAGGGCGGGGAGGGAGACTCAGTGACCCGGCGAGCTACCCTGCCACGCTCCCTCTAATCCCACCGGAAAATACCGCAAGGTGGGTGAAAAAACAATTATCGGGCCATCGGTGACGTCAGCTACTATTTATTTCTATCGAATACAGAAACTGCCTCTCTTCGCCTGAGATGTTTTGGGTACCGAGACGTCTGACGATAAACATCAACATTCTGATCATCTCCATCCCCGTTAACACCCGAAGCTACCCTTCCTCATCCTGGACACACCGCCTCGCTTCACCTCCCTCTCTCTCTAGCATTTACACTTCCCAAACTGCCTCCTAACCCTTTCTTGACCACGGTCTGTCCTGTATTCCTACCTGTGTGCGGTTGAAAGCCACACGGGCGAACACGGCCTGGGAGACACTAGCTCGCTTCAGCTCGTCTCTGACCTGCTGGTAGATTTCGCAGGAGACCTCGGCGGCCGAGGGGTTGCTCCCGGGATGGTCGCCGGCGGCTTTGGACGACCCCCGGTGGATGGGCGGGTGGTTGAGGAACTGCTGGCCGATGGCCTGCGGGTGCTGATGGGCTAGCAGGCGGCTAACGGCCAGCTGCTGGTTGATGAGGTGGGCCATGGCGAGCTGTTGGCGCACCAGCTGCGGGGAGAGCTGCGGGGAGAGCAGCCCGCCCGGCCCCAGTAGGGGCTGCATGGAGCCGGGCGGGGGCGGCGGGTGAGGCCCCTGGCCCGTGCGGAGAGGAGGGCTGTGGTGGTGGGGGCCGTGGGGCGAGTGCTGCTGCTGCTGCTGCTGCTGCTGCTGGGACGGAGGAGGCTGCTGAGGCGGCTGGGAGGGCGCCTGCAGATCCCCGGAGCCCCCCTTGAGGAGGGGCCCGCCGGCTCCCAGGTGACTGAGCTGGGCCAGGCCGGCCAGGTGAGGAGGAGGAGGAGGAGGCCTCTGGCCTAGCATGCAGAAGTCCGCCATGTTGTCTCTCTCTACTGCAGAGGAGACGGGACGGTGAGCAGCGGTCGGACAAACACGTGGCGCGTGAGCACGGAAAGGTCCGATGACTTACTTTTGATGTCGGCAGCGTCTCGTCCGGACCACATCTTCTCCAGGTAATCTACTGCTCAACAAAACACACGCGGGAAGGCAGTCAGAGGAGGAGGGTCCGGACGTGGTTGAACTTTGAAGCCATATTTATAAGACTAGAGATACTCTTATAAGCGTGGGCCTGTTTGCCTCTAGCTCTGAGGGACAGGTGTAACAGCCAATCACAGAGCAGTGAGCTTTACTGAGAGGTGAAATCAGATTTACAGAAGATTTTTTTTTTTTTTTTCATCCCATTTGAAACTAGAACGGGCACTCGGTAGAGCGCATACCTTCGCATATCCCAAGATTGGGCACTGAATTACTGAATTATTATTATTCTAAAAATTGACCGTGCTATGGTAAAAAGAACCTTGACGTTTGACCCGATCAATCCCAAGATCTAATCAATTGGTCCCCGGATAATAACCAATCATCCCACCAAATTTCATGCGATTCAGTTTAATACTTTTTGACTTATGCGAATAACACGCACGCACGCATACAAATACACGGCGATCAAAACATAACCTTCCGCATTTTCAATGCGAAGGTAATAGACAACAAACAAAATGAAAAACTAAATATATTTTACATATACTACCACATATATCTTCCATATAATACGTTTTTAATCACATTTTCAATGCGAAGGTAATAAGCTGTGCATTACATGTGATGTTCGTCAATTTAAAATAAAGAAAATGATGTCGATGAAAGGCCTGTGGTTGTCAGCCTTCTGTACAAAGCCCTATCGGCTTCTCCACTTCACCACAGGTTGCACGTCTGAAGATGGATTTATTCTCGAAGAGGCACAGAAACCCCCAGCATCGGTCGTGATTTACGATCCAGTGTTGGATTTCACCCGTTGGAAGAAACCCCAGCAGCGTTTGTGCTCAAGCCACCGCGGATGAAATATATAGCTAAATGTGTTTACGTTCTAGTATTTACGTTACGATATAGAGCGAATGCGTGCGCAGCGGCTCGCCAGGCGGGGAGGGAACGAACATGTGTTTATGTTCATTCATTCACTGAGAGGGAGCGAGAGAGAGAGAGAGAGAGAGAGAGAGAGAGAGAGAGAGAGAGAGAGAGAGATCTTCAACGTCCTAATGTATCAACTATCTCCAACAATCACAATCATTAACAAAAGCTCCATAACTCTATACTGGTACAATGTATTAGTTTAAATGTGACCTCCTAACCCGCTTATACATTCTAAAACAACTCATATCCCATTTTTTAAAGACTTTTTTTCTGAGAATTATTTTTTGAAGAAAAAACAAGAATTCAATCTGAATCTTGAGATTGCAATGAAAACAGTCAATACCAAACATACCGAACATGTCATGCTGGTTTATTGACAAAGGCGCTAAATAACTTAAAAACTAACTTTTCATTCCATTAACCCACAAAAAAATTATCTCGGCATTGTGTTTATTTTTCGATAATTTCCCTCGATAAGAAAGAAGTCCCATCTTCTCTCATCATTCAGGTTTAAGAAACGACAGAACAGAAAACTCACCTTTGATTTTCTTATACTTCTTGTACCAGCGACCGAACTCCTGGCATTTAGCAGTGGAGACGTTGGCATAGTAGGAACTGTTCACGATGGAGGAAATCATACTCTGAGAGAGAGAGAGAGAGAGAGAGAGAGAGAGAGAGAGAGAGAACATTACATTAATAACCAACATGATATAAAATGTTTGCACTCACGCAACAACCCCGTGGCAAGCTCACATAAACACACAATAGAAATAAAGGAACATTAATCATGATTGGAAGCCACCCATGGAAACTCCAGCCGATGCAGCGCAGAGAGAGAATCTCAAGCCACACACACACATATGCTTGCAATTGATGCAGCAATCAACACCCCCACCAGACCTGGATTAAAACACACACACACACACACACACACACACACACACACACACACACACACACACACACACACACAGCAGTCATCGTGAGACCAGGATGGAGGGTCTCATTATGCAGCTGGGGAGCAATAATCAATAATATAGGATCATATGATGTGAAAGTCAGTGAAAGAGAGACTTCATATCAAGGATTATTAAATGTATGTATGGGCAATTGTTTCAGTTGAGGAACAAGCGGTTCTTTGTCATTGTTGTTGTTGTTGTTGTTGTTGTTACCTGTGACAGAGGACACTCTTTAGCCAGCGTGCTTTGGTTCATCTCCTTCAGCAGCTCTTTGAGAGCGTTCCTGACGGTCGCGTGGTTCCACTGCTCACAGGGCAGATCCTCCAGCTTTGAAAAACTATGACGAGACAAAACAAAACACAAGTTATACTTTCAGGTTGATGAGTCGAGAGATTAAAAAAAAGAACAAAACGCTAAACGGACACGGTTAAAGGAACATTTTGGACATTTCTTGCAGAGAGTTGGATAAGAAGGTTGATGCGGCTCACAGGTCTTTACAGCTTATCTTAGCAGTTTATCCAGATGTAATAAAAAACATCTACAACCCCAGAAGTGTAAAGACTAAATGTTACAGCCCAAGAAACCAAACTGATTTAAAATAAATAATGTTTGGCCGGGAGATTTCCTGGAGTGTCTCCTGGTTGCCTGGCAACTCTTCCAGACCGGAAAATGGGCGACTATGGGATGAATGTAACAGGATTGTAAGTTGCTTTGGATAAAAGTGTCAGGTAAATGACATGTAATGTAATGTAATGTAAGTCAATAGTCAACCACATTGCAAAACCCAAACTGTTGTTGTACCTCTTACATTTCTAGCCGTGCTGAGCTTTCGATGTGGCGGTGAACACATCGTGTTGCCTCCGAAGAGCCACGCTAGCCGTTTCCCCCCGCTTGCAGCATTTGTGCTAAGCTAAGCTAAAGAGCACCCAGACGTGGGAGTGATATCAAACTTCTATTCAATTCAATTTTCACTTCAGTTTATTTGTATAGCCCAATTTCACAAATTACAAATTTGTCTCAGAGTGCGTTACAGTCTGTACACATAGACATCCCTGACCATTGACCTCACATCGGATCAGGAACAACTCCCAAATAACCCTTCAGGGGGAGAACAGGGAAGAACCCTTGAAGAGAGAACAGTGGAGGATCCCTCTCCAGGATAGACAGAACAATAGATGTCATGTGACCAGAAGGACAGCCCAGAGTTAAGCCCTCAGACTTGCTGTATTAACCTCCACCCCAAACCCTTTGCTTCCCGTACGGTCCAACAATGTTTTACATTTCTATTTTAACCTCAAATTAATTATTTCGACCGCAAGCACAAAAAGTGTGGCCCGAGCTCTGCCGTCGCCGTGGATACGCGGGTAATCGCTTAAGCAAAACCTGGCTGGTATGTTCCAAGACGACAACAACAATAATAATAAGCGTGTCATCTGGAGGTTATCTCGTTTTTATCAGTGCATCGACGAGGTTTCCTGGCGCGCGGACGGAGACAGATAATAGATAAATCTCCCCCCGGCCCCGGGTTTGTTACGTGTTTCCGATGTTGCCGCGTTAAAACTTGATAGATACGGCAAATTCTTGAAGCGCAATCGGCCGCCGTGACGTCAGCAGGACCGAGCATCGGATTCGGTCGAGCCGCGCTCGGTTGAAAATCCTCCCGGTGTGCATGACACGTGGCCGCGCCGCCGTTTTTTTCTTCGACTTCTACTCTCTCCGTGGGAACTCCGAAACGTCCTCTGAATGGTTGGAGGTCGTGGCCGGGGCTCGGTCGTACCTGTGCAGCTGGATGCGCAGCGTGACCATGTGGTAGACCTCCATCAGCATGTCGGCCACCGTGGCCTCCGGGGCGTCCGTCAGGAAGTGGACGGGCAGCGGGTTCCACCGGCCCACCTTGATGATGCCTGGACGGAGACAACAGAGAGAGAGGTTCCTCGTTTCAGGACTTCATTTTATTTTGATATTACGCAACACAGCAGAGTGGAAAATCATAAAGTTCACTTTAACTTAAGAGGTAAATCATCAACGTGGCAACACGCGTGAATACAAGTGGGGGCATCGTCTCCTCGGCAAAACACTTTATTACTATCAATGGATACAACACATCTTCAGGTCATCCTTTAATATGTGATGTTGGGTGAAAGCTAATCATTTATTATTGTTGTTTGACGGTTTGTTTTTAAGAGTATAAAATCAACACATCGCCCAGTGTTAAAGTCCAAATCAAAAATAATATGTAAATGAATGTGTAAATTAATATCTTGCCTCCCTTGAAGCCAACGTTTGAGGTTACGTCCTGCCAGAAATTTTCCGTAATCTCACTTTCAGGATTCTTTTGCATTTATAATCTCTGGAGTATTTCTGTTCTGTTTTTGTAAATATTTTATTTTTTTATCTTTCTTTTTTACTAAAACTAAAGTCCTAAGTAACTGACCTCCACATTGTGATTCATTGGGACCGTAGGACACAATATCCTGAACATATTCTGGACCAAATGCTCTCTTTGGCTGGGATAATAATTTGATTTGAGTTTTTTTTTTTGGAGTCCATGTCAGCCACCAAGAAATCATCCAAAATTGCAGACAGAAAAAAAAAAGAGCTTTTAATGTCTAATCATGTTATTTTTTTAAGGAATAGCAGGTGTTTGACTGCTGCAGTGTCGTCACATGTAAATATCATATACGGAGTACAAAATAAAGCTCAGGAAACACAAGACGTGCTGCACACACACACACACACACACACACACACACACACACACACACACACACACACACACACACACACACACACACACACACACACACACACACACACACACACACACACACACACACACACACACACACACACACACACACAGGTTTTTCATGGGGACTGGCTGGAGCTGTGAAAACTAAACAAAGCTAATCGCATTACGC
This sequence comes from Liparis tanakae, assembly GCA_036178185.1. Classification (NCBI taxonomy): domain Eukaryota; kingdom Metazoa; phylum Chordata; class Actinopteri; order Perciformes; family Liparidae; genus Liparis; species Liparis tanakae. The sequence goes on from CM070107.1 coordinate 12,989,668, forward strand.
TCCTCTAAATGAGATCCAGACGGGTCCTGAGGAGCCTCTCTCGCTCTCTCTCTCTCTCTCTCTCTAACTTTCTCTCCCCCCCCACTTCATATCTTCCCCTCCTTTCCCCCCCGTCAGACGTCTCTTGCCCCCCTCTGATCTCCCTCGCTCTCTCTTATGTGTGTGCTCTTCAACTGTATTCATCCCTCAGTCGTATCTTTGATTCCCCATCAGGCCGAGCTGTGTTCTTAATTATCTGCTCGAACAAGAGGGAGCATCGTTTAATCCACCATGAGCTGAACGGACTTGAGCCCCTCGGGGCGGGGGGGAACCTGAGACCACCGTGACACCACGGTCATCTTCTCTGTTTTTTGTTCGCAACGCTTATTTTTTGGCTATAAACAGTTCGTAACTTGAAGGAGTGAGGAAGTAAAACTGTGTTTATAGGGCACCTTCTTTAAGGGTGTTTACAAAGTAACGGGAAAAACAACGTCATATTTATGTGATCATAGTATCTTCTACATATTAATCACAGATGGAGAGTATTACTGTATTTCACATGTGAAAAAATTAAATGGATATTCAAATGTGTTTTTTAGACATTACATGTTTAAGCTCACATGGGACAGGTGTGTGTGTGTACTATAGGTGTGTGTGTGTGTGTGTGCGTGTGAAATCTTTGGTTGTGTGTTTTTTTAACAGATGACGTAATGAAATGCATTTTAAAAAGAGATGGAAGAAAATACCCATTTTATGACAAAACCAAACACGTCCTCTCTTTGTTTTTGTTTTTTCAGTCTCTGCCTCTTTCTCTCACACACACTCACACACACACACACACACACACACAAAGATATTCTGTTTTCATCTGATAACCGTAACAATTCCGCTAATGCCAAGTTGGGTGGAAGCAAACGCGTGAATAAGCAGGCAAACACAAACTCACAGAGAACACATGACAGTGAGGTGGACATGTACACGTATCCACTGGCATGCAAGCACACACAACCACCCCCCCCCCCCCCCCCCACACACACACACACACACACACACACACACACACACACACACACACACACACACACACACACACACACACATAACCTCACATTGTGATGGCAAATGCATTAATAATTGATCCATCATTTTATTTCTTTGCTCTGATGTTCAACGGGCTCTGCTTCTTGTCCACATTTAAAAGTAGAAATCATTGTTCCCATTTCCACATTAAAATTCCACCTCCCAGAGACGGGCTTTTATGTGGCCGGCTGGTGGCTTGGCTCATGTCTGAGTGTGCCCATCCGCACAAACGCACACTGATGTCTCAGACTCCTCTCAACGACACTCGCGCAGGCCTGCACGCATGGATGGATGCCTGCGTGTGTGCGCACGCACACGCACACGCACACACACACACACACACACACACACACACACACACACACACACACACACACACACACACACACACACACACAGTCCCATGCTGCAATTAGTCTTAATGGCCGCTGCAGACGCATGCAGGGCTTCTTCCAAACCGGCTCCAGCTTCCACCCCCTGGCACATGCCGAGGGAAACCCTGTACACCGGACTCACCCCTGAGGAGCTTCCCTTTAGATAAAGATCTGTCACATTTTTCAGGGTTTTATTTCTAAAAAGGGAGTGATTCTCTCCGATGAACAGCTCCTGAAGATGCTCATTTGTGCACAGGGTGAACAATGTTTCCAGCTCATGCCCCAGAGCATCTGGACCGAAACCCAATCATTGACTTAACGAGTTCAGACGTCATGAATTACGTTCGTCGGATAACGTTTAATAAATGACTTTGGAGCGTTTATAACCGTGCCGTGTTTGTTCTAAAATAGGGAACTCGTGGCCTGTCAGGAACAAGGAGATGTCACTATAACAAAACAACAGAATGCAAACAAATACAATATAAAAGCCAATTGATGATCTCAAAACAGTCAACGACTGGGAACACGGCCCTTTGGTCGGTTTGAGCCTCTCACTGCACCACGACGACTACGAGTCGACAAAATAAAACTCATCAACAGCGTCTTTGTTAGTGTTTCTGTTCCATCCATCACCAAAAAAGAGAAGAAACAAGTCTATAGGTGGCTGCGTCAAAAGTAAAAATAAACAGACAAGTCTGTCACAGGGGCTCAAGTAGCTTCAACGTCTAGTTACAGGCACTGACTGCTCAGCCCGGCTTGGTGGAAGTAGGTTTGGGGCACTGGTTGCTGGTGTGTGACCTATAGTGGGGCTAAAGATGGGATCTTGACCTTCACTGGGGGATTAAAGGCAGGACTTCTCAACCTCTGAAACTTTTGACTCATTAAAGAGTGCTTTTCTTTTGACACAAAAAAAGCACTCTTTAATGAGTCAAAAGTTTCCACAAAAAAACAACAAAGTCCAAAAAGGGCTAGGCAGAGAATCGGGGTTCAGGGCAGGCAGGATCAGAAACACGGACAGGACGACGGGAAAAGGACACAGAATCATAGATGACAATCCAACAAAAGACAAGGGAAAGACTGACACAATATATAGGGGGTGAAACACAGGTGTACGACATTAGACACTAACGAGACAAGAGTGGCTGAGGGCAGGTGCAGGGAATTAAACAATTAAGACAGAGAAGACAGGAGAAACAGAAACGGGGTGATACAATTCCTGGAGTACCCCTTTATAAGTCGTCATGATCATCAGACAGCTTGAGTTTTCAGCCCTGGGTGACCTCAAAGTCGCTGCACTCTCAAATCTCAGAAATGAAACCGATGAGTCTTTGTTTGACGGCAAAAATCAATTTTTTATAATTATTGAAGAGAACAAAATAGCTCATGCATGAGACGCATGCAGCAGCCAAACCTGGAAACACGAAAGATGTTTTTAGTAAATTATTACCTTCGCATTGAAAATGCAGAAGGTAATGTTTTCGCCGGCGTGTATTTATTTATTTGTGAATATGTCCGTCCGTCCGTCCGTCAGTTATTCGTCTAAATCAGACAAAACTGATTCTTATGAAACTTGGTGGGATGATCGGTCATGACCCAAGGAACAATCGATTAGTTTTTGGGAGTGATTGGGTCAAAGGTCAAGGTCAAGGTCAAGCAAAGGTGAAAAACGTAAATTTGCGATATCTCGGTTAATTGGCATCCGATTTGCGTGAAACTAGTGCCAAATTGTTCATAATTCAATCTTGTGATATGCGAAGGTATGCGCTCTACCGAGTGCCCATTCTAGTTAATTATTCATTTGCAAATGTGTTAACAATTAATAAAGTGTGCCTTGGCTAAATAAGACAGGTGTTTCGGTCGAAGGTGACGCAGCTGGAATAAAACTAGGACTCAGATGTCCGGTGAAGTGCGGCCATGTCCTGCAGCAGTGACCCTCTGTGGCGCGTTCGACGTGGCACTGCAACAATGCTGCTTTCCACCGACTGACCACTGTTCATTGGCTGAAGCCGTAAAGTACAGGTCTGCTCCCATGCGTTCTATAAAAGCCTCCGGGGCCTTATAATTGAAATAAACAATATCTCCCAGTTAATTACTGGGCTAAGCTAATTAAAGAAAGGCCGTGGTCCTCGGTGGGGACTTTAAATACACCGCTGGGACACAAGAATGCAGGACACAATTCAAACGGGGAGAAAATAGCTGGAACTCTGTGTAATTTTGGTCGCGAACCGCAGGGGGAAAAATGTATAATTTAAGCCAGAAATTATTCATTTAACATAAACGCTTGTTTTAAAAAACAAAAAACTATTCATTTGAGAGGAGTCGGGGGAGGAAGTGCACGTCTGTTTTGTTAACGATGCTGCATGAATACACGGTATAATCCACACAAGGGTGCTTGTGAATTATTATTATTTTTTGCATCCTTGCGTGGGTTGACCAAAAAGCAGACCAATGTCTGACCACCTGAGGGCAACTTAGACACTGAACTTTTTATTCAGGAAGGCATATTTTTTTTACCTTGAGTTAATTTATTGTCAGCAATTACATTCTTCTTTTAGAATTTTTTTTTATGGGTTGCTTTAACTATGTTTTAATCGGTTTTATTTGTTTTCACTATCTGTGTGGCACTCTGAGATTCTTTGATGGAAGAGTGCGATAAAAATGAAATACATTATTATTATTATTAATGTGGCTCGCGGTTTTAATACACACTGAGAGAGAGAGAGAGAGAGAGAGAGAGAGAGAGAGAGAGAGAGAGAGAGAGAGAGACCTCCCTCGGTGATTGGCAAACACACTGAGGCTAAATGTGCTACTAATGGCATTCATCTGCAAACCGTAACTAACGCACTCGCTGCACAATTTGGAAGGTAATGTGCGGCCGTCACTCCGCATCTGTGTGTTGTTTATTTGTCTCGCTTTAACCGGCTGTCGGTTGCAATTCTGAAGTTTTGCGCGAATAAATCGGCAACATTAGAAGCGGACTAGAACGTAGTTTATGGGTTTCACAGGAAGGAACTTAACGTCCACTGAAGATCAGGTGCACTCCGGGGCGTGTCGGTGCACTGTGACATCACAGGTGGGTGTGGTTAGAGGTGCAAGGGGCGTGAAACTTTAAGCCAAAGACGGCAGCAACATTTTTGTTTCTGTTTTCTCTGATATGCTTCACTGGGGGAGGGATGTAGATGTATACCTCAGTTAAGCCCGCCTTCTTATTTTTGGGGCAAATGGTGCCAATACTAGCAACTTTTTCTTCACTGAAGTTATGGACATACACAGATCATGTTTGTTATTACTATGGACGCTTGGTTTCTCTTATCAGGTGTGTAAAAGTCAGTGTGTAGGCGTCGGCTAATATGATCCCGTTGGTTAATGTTCACTTTCTCAAATAATACTCGCGGCCTCGGAGAGTGAGTGCCGAGCCGTCTGTATATTCTTCAGCCATTGTTTTAAAAACAAAGCCAACAAAACTTCATAGCCGACGTCAACTAAAAAATGTATTCTGCCTCGACGATCCATAATCTATTCGTCTATTAAGTAGATTGAGATTAACTCTCTGAATCCTCAAAACCGGCGAATAGAAAAGCAAATTGTCTATCAACGCCAGATTTTGATCTTTCCCACAGTCAGTGAACACATCACCTGTGACAAACGCTGCAGTCAGAAAGACAGATAGAAACCCAGAAACTGTTTTTCAGAAATTGTATTTCATTAAAAAATATATATTATTAATGACATTTAAACTCTCACATCGAATAAACCATTTGAAGGGACCAGATTCTGTAAAAATCATTAAATGATGCGTTTCTCAGCACAGCTAGGAAGCCGTGATTGACTCGTCTGAGACCAACAGTCACGTGACAAAGAAATTTGTGAAACTTCGACTGAAGGCACTTAGAACAATGTTGATATATACAGTTTTCAAAGAAATTCAACTTCTATTTTTCATCATTTATGGTATTGTAACCATGATATTCTGCAAAAAAGACATGTTTAAGTTCTCTTTGCTTCTAGCCACGGCCGTGCCGTTTCCATAGAGGTGCAGGACTGACATATAGTGCAGTGGGGATGAGTCTATTTAATTAATCTGAGCAACTGAAGTCAAGACTTCCAGACCTCCGTTCCCTAACTGAGGTCGAGAGTACACGGCCCGGTTCAGGTGGGCTGCAGGCCTGATAAGAGCTGTTTGCCCTCAGGCTGTAAAGGGATTACCTTCAGCGCTGCGTTTACGAGAAGGGGAGAACACACCGACACATTAGAACGTATCTGCACTCTCGTGGCTCTAAAGACTTCATCCCAACGAGACCTGGTGAAGGTGACACACACACACACACACACACACACACACACACACACACACACACAGGAGCGAGACGTCAAACAGATGGGGATCTCCCACCATCCGCAGTCTATTGCGATAGCGCTTGCCTCACTGTTGATTTGTTGTTGCCACTTTTAGATACCGGTGTGAGGCAACGTCCCCAGGTGGCATTTTCCACATACTTGAGAAAAGTACTATTTCTTTTACTACTTTATAACGATTCTCACACATACCGTACACACACACACACACACACACACACACACAGTATTTTTGACATTCCTGTCCAGCTCTTTGTTGTTCCTTTAATGACTTTTACAGGCCGTCTGTGTCTTAGTTGTGTTTTGGAAACATTCTTGTGCTTATTGCCGAGCGTAACATTACAGTGTCTGTCTGCTCTAAATAGACGACCTCACATCCAGTTTTTTTCTTCTCGGGCCGCTGATTAGAGGCAGCGTCTCCTCTCAAGGATCATTCTCGTCTTGACCCCAAAGCTGCACGGTATTTAATTCTGAGTCAGTGGCACCATAGTTTACACAGTCAGAGACACTAGAAGGTTGGAAAAAAATCATGGCTATTAATAATGGTGCTGATGCGCTTCATACTAACAAAGGGAGGCAGCTTGACCTCAGATAGTTAGTCGTTTAAATTATAGTACAGAAACAGGTTTATGAAAACAGTTATTCTGTATTTCTCTTCCGAGATGAAAATGTTTTTAAGTTCTCGGTTTTCTTTCTTCTAAATGTTAGCACAGGAGGCGCACAAGCAAAACGCCGCTGGGAAAGAAGTTTTGTCCGATACTCGGACACCCAGGATTGTGGATTATCTTCCTGACGGGATTAAATATTATAATATTCAGTCTATATTTTATTTTATTTTACACTGCAGTCATTGTCACCAGTATTATATTTGCGTATATGTTGTGTGTATATATATATATTGTATTTTATTTGTATTTTATATTTCACTTTTTATATTGTCACTGTTTCTTATACAGGTATGTATATTTTATTCTCGTGTGTTTAGTTTATTGGTGCCACTGTAACAACAAATTTCCCCTTGGGGATTAATAAAGTATCTATCTATCTATCTATCTATCTATCTATCTATCTATAGATGGCTTCAGAGAGCGTGGAACTCGGTGAAGACGGACCAGTTTTAGTACAAAAGGAATCGCTCTCCTTCGCCTGCTGTCACAATATTGCTCAATGTGTCCGTGTGCTGATGTTTCTTTCTCCCGAGGACCACAATGGATATAAATGCTGCGGCTCCTTGATGTTCTTTTTAACTGTGTGTGACGTGTGCATTGTTGTTGTAACCATGTAAGTGTCTTTTGTTTTTTATTAACTCCCGAGTAGACAAAACATTTGAAGAGTCCTCCCCCCCAAGGAAAAGAAAGTATTTCATCTTCTTTTATGAGCTGCTTCTTCGCCTGATGTTTGTGTTTTATTAACGATAAAATCACTGATCAAGCACCGAAAACAAATCCCAGACGTAATCGTAGAGTGTGCGGGAACACACGGAGCGGAAAAGTTACTGAGAGTTAAATGAGAACATCGACATGAGGTCATGAATACGAAGCTGCAGCCGGCTAGCTTAGCTTAGCATAAAGACTAGCAGCAGAGGGAAACGGCGAGCCTCGCTCTCGCTGAAGGAAACTAACTCTGCCAAGCAGCTCGTCTAAATGCTCTCATTAGCAAAGTGTAGCTCCGTTTATAACAAGCAGTAGCTTTCTGACGCGTGAAATAAAGCCAATAATTAATGCACATTAGGTTAAGTGTTGTTTCCTGTCTTTATCAACAACAGATCACTTCTTGCCAGATCATAGTGCAATAATTGTAATAATAAGATAATAATTATCACTCACAAATTTCCCACAATTTCCCTTCGGGGATTAATAAAGTATATATATCTATCTATCTATCTATCTATCTATCTATCTATCTTATGCTAAGCTAAGCTAACTGGATGCTGCCTACAGCTTTACATTTAATATACAGAGATGGTGGCTTAATTAATGTGGCACATTGCACAATTTCCCAAAAATGTACATTCCCAACTGTTCTTGGAAGGATGCGGCGACAGATTTTGACAAATTACGAAATCTTTGGACGCACAATCCTGATGACAATGCGACTTCTTACTGTCGACTCTGATCCATCGCTCGCGAGGGTTTAGGGACTCGAATCCTACCGCGGGTTCAAAACTTTGACATCAAACACATTCAGCTCACGTATCCTCTCACAGCTTTGCACTTTGACTCCCAGATCAAATGTCTCTCTCTCTCTCTCTCTCTCTCTCTCTCTCTCTCACTGACCGTGGGCTTGGGCCGCCGAGCTGTGGGAGTAGCCGAGGGCCAGCAGCGCCGTCTCCACCAGCTGGGAGAAGAGGATATCCTTCCTGACCAGCACAAACTCGGCATGCTCCTCTCTCCCGTCGCAAACGTCCGTCTGCATCCCTCCGTCCGACTGCTCCACCACACAGAAGACTGGAATCATGAGACCTGCGAGGGAGGACCAACAAAAGAAGAAGATTATTAGTGTGATCACAACACAAGCTCATCCTCCTCAGACAGCCGACGCGTGGATCCAGCTTGTAAGTCGCTTCCTCCTTTTTCGGTTTCACACTGTTGAATCATGCAACACCTGAAGTTCCCAATGCACTCCGATCCAACCGGGGATGGAAAGATGATTACACGCCTCGACTTTAAACAGTGCCGTTCACTGTCCGCCGGACATTTTCGAGGCATTATTACGGCCTATTAGAGAGGCGGTCGAGAGAAAGGCCCCCGGACGGATATGCAAAACATGACACAAAAGACCTGCTCTGACACCAACGGCTCTTTTTCCTTATGTGTTAATAACAGGTCAAAATACTTTTTACCGCCATTTAAAAGCAAAAAGCCGTGCAGCGATGTCGCGGTGAATAAATGTAGAGGAACACGAGGCGACGTCAGACCGCGAGGTCGTCCTCAAAGACGCACGTTCAGGCCCCGTGGAAACCAAACCAGATTCTCCAGAAGACAATTTGCATGAAGCTCTTGCGCACAAACACACAAACACACACACACACACACACACACACACACACACACACACACACACACACACACACACACACACACACACACACACACACACACACCTCCTTTAGCCCGTACCTCTCTTAACCCTGCACTGCAGTACACTGTAGATTGTTTTAGTGTATTAAAACATTTACTCATAGAAGGTGACGACTTATTGAAATATGCAAACTTTAAAATACCTCCCGGTTTATGTGACAAATAAACAAACTTATACTCTGACGTTTCGGTAAAAAGAAAAGAGGAAAAAAAAGAGGGAATTAAGTTTCAAGAATATGTGTATAGCACCTAAAATCATTTAGCATGATATCTACGAATGATAGTTTGATATTTGTGGTTGGTTTAGCTCAAATATGCCCGTATGACGTCATTTCACTTGAATTCTCGACCATGTATTTATTAGCGACCCCATTAGCTCCACATCCCGAAACAAAATAGAGACGCTGAACATTTACCAAAGCATTCCAGCCCCTGCTCTTCCTGCTCAGGATTTCAACTACATTAAGTAGCTGATTCCCAGCATCCTTGTCCTTTTGGCTCCCCGTACCAATATCAATCCTTCCCCTCCAATATGCACCTTTTTCCTAAAAGGCTCTTGGTTTCGGGCCACCTGTCACCTAATTAATTAAAAGCTCTCTGAAGAAATGATGGAGTGAGAGCAATAGGCAGCGTCCCAGCACTAATAATGCAGGGCACGGCGATGTGTTTTACCGCTCGGATACCACACAATACCAAGCACACACACACACACACACGCCTTCATGGAGGTGAATGCAGCATCGCCGCCCCCCTTCTCACCCCCGATCCATCCCACCCGTTGTTTTAATCAGTCAATTCCTATATTTCTATTTCCTCCTCATTAATCACTCCGCTCCCAGTCCTCCAGGCTCTCATGGAGTGAATTACACACTGGAACACTGTGCCAATTCAAGTAAGTGAATTTCCCCCAACAGGGAAATATAACTGTCAACACAGAGCAGCTCCCTCCGACCAGTGCTTCCCCCCCCCCCTCCCCCCGCCAGCCCCTATCTCGCTCGACCCTCCCTCTCCACCTCAGTCTGTCTTCTCTTATATCCAGTGTCCTGTGATTTGCCCCGCCGACTGTGTGATCTGGTTTGGATGATGCGACGTTGCCTCAAAACCTCTAATCCCTCTAATATGTATGGGGGTGAATGAACGGGGATAGTGTGTGTGTGTGTGTGTGTGTGTGTGTGTGTGTGTGTGTGTGTGTGTGTGTGTGTGTGTGTGTGTGTGTGTGTGTGTGTGTGTGTGTGTGTGTGTGTGTGTGTGTGTGCTTGTGTGGGTGTGTGTGGCCCCCTTCTCGTGGCAGAAGTGTGGTTTGGAGGAGACACATCATGTTTCCTGTCTTCAAGGACAACCCGTCATTATTACAGACCGACCATCCGCTGAGCGCAGGAAACCCCTTCCTCCAGCCTCCTTCCCCCAGCCTCCTTCCTCCAGCCTCCTTCCTCCAGCCTCCTTCCCCCAGCCTCCTTCCCCCAGCCTCCTTCCCCCAGCCTCCTTCCCCCTTCCTCCAGCCTCCTTCCCCCTTCCTCCAGCCTCCTTCCCCCTTCCTCCTTCCCCCTTCCCCCAGCCTCCTTCCCCTAGCCTCCTTCCACCTTCCTCCAGCCTCCTTCCCCAGCCTCCTTCCCCCAGCCTCCTTCCCCCCCTCCTTCCCTTCCCCAGCCTCCTTCCCCCTTCCTCCAGCCTCCTTCCCCCTTCCTCCTTCCTCCCTTCCTCCTTCCCCCCTTCCCCCAGCCTCCTTCCCCTAGCCTCCTTCCACCTTCCTCCAGCCTCCTTCCCCCCTTCCTCCAGCCTCCTTCCCCCCTCCAGCCTTCCACCTTCCTCCAGCCTCCTTCCCCTTCCTCCAGCCTCCTTCCTTCCTCCAGCCTCCTTCCCCTTCCCTCCAGCCTCCTTCCCCCCTTCCTCCAGCCTCCTTCCCCCTTCCTCCAGCCTCCTTCCCCCTTCCTCCTTCCTTCCCCTTCCTCCTTCCTCCAGCCTCCTTCCCCCTTCCTCCAGCCTCCTTCCCCCTTCCTCCAGCCTCCTTCAACTTTTCTCACCCAGAAGTGTTTTCTTTGTTGCATTTTAAACATTTGTTCTCTCTCACGTCAACACATTACTGCTCCTTCTCCTCCTCATCGCACTGCGGTCAAATCCGAGCTCCGCGTTGATTCGTGAACTTCTTTGACTGCGGTCGAGTCCGTCGTCGCCGGGTCACAACGTGCTCACAGTTCACGACTCGCAGAAATGTATAGCTCTTATTCCAGAAAGGATCCTGGAGTTTTGCAGAAGCATTGATGAACACATCTTTTGGGTTGAAATCATATCAAAAGGGACGCACATGTCGAGAATATTTCCGTTTGACGTGACGGTGCAGATCAGAGCATCCTTGATTGAACGTTCAGAAGATATTTATCATTCTGTCAAACCGTGTAGAAATTATAAAAGAAATGTACGGTATATTAAAAGGAAAATGTCAAGACGTGTCTTTAAACATACACCCAGATAGAGGGGTTAAGTGTGCACACACACACACAGCAGGAATCGATAAGCCAGAGTGAGTTGAATAAATCTTATTTATATGGAGCAATCTGCTTTATTTGGTGGGCCGCTATTATACAGGTCCCCCCAGGCTTATAGATTAACAGTGCAGAAACAGCTCGGGTTCTCCCGGCGGCGCTGCCACGAGCCAAGCGCCGCTCGCCGCTGCAGGACGTGGAGCAGTCTCTGGGTTTGGTGCCCAAAGAAAACCTCAGAGTGCAACCGAAATGCTGTCATGTGCAATCTTGTGGTCAAGGGTTCAAGATTGTTCATTTGATACCTCAGATATTTCTGTCGTGAGCCACATTTATGGAGAAAGTATCGATTCACTTTTTATGAAACAAGTTGAAATCCATAATTTGCTCACATTTTGACAAAGTTTCCAGAGAATATGCAAAAGGGAATATTAGGAGTCGTTGGCGGACGATGTCCAGTTTGTCGTAGAAACCAATACAGATATCAAATTAAATTGGCAATAGGCCATTGTTTTTTATGAATTACAATAATGTACTTTTACATGTTGTATTTATTTGTTACATTAAGTAAAGAAAGCGATGCCCTCCTGTTACCTTTAGGGTCAATTTGACCCCATTCAATGTTTAGCGTTGATGTTCTTTGGGGTCAATTTGACCCCAGGCTGTTTTTCACTGTGTAAAACATATAAGAAATATCAACTTTTTTATATATTTAAAGTGCTATTTAGGTAGTCAACAAACAAACATAAAGTACCTCACACTTAAACTGGGGAAACAATATTAATTCTAATCATTTTCTGGAGGTTTTAATAGCTGGGGTCAAATTGACCCCGAGGGTAAAAGATAGTTAGTAAATGTGAAGGGAACAGGAGGGCTAAGCCAAGCCGATGTTGCCTGACAAATTAAAGAAGTGATGCCAGTCTCTCCTTCACAGTGACTCAAACATCCCATTGATTAGACGCTGCTGATCGATACTCAACATCAGCCCGATGCCCAAAGCCCAGGAATCGCTTTTCAGGCCTAAAATAGTAGGATGTGTGCATCCTCAGGAGCCCTGAGACCTCTGCAGAAGAAGAGGCTGCAACGAGGTGACAGCCCAAACCTCGACTGATGGAACACAGTGTAGAAAAGGTGATGGGAACCACGCCTCTCTCTCTGAGCGTGTTGCTCACCTCCGAGGGGCCTCAGAGGGGCCCCGTTGTGGCGGACCCGGGGCCCGGTGGGGCTCCCGTTGAGCTCCAGGCGGCCTTTCTTCCCCGGCGGCGCGAGGACGCCGAGGTCCGGGCTGCCCCCCCTCCGCTCAGGGCTGTCCTGGGTGATGGGACTCTCCCCTCCTCGCTCCATCCTCCTCCAGATCCCCAGAGGAGCTCCAGCCAGGGAGAACGAGTCTGGAAAACATCGAAGGGTGGACGTTGTTAACAGCGAAAAAGATTATTAAAATTGGTGGTATTCTTTTTTAAATGTTGTAATGCTGTCCACAAATCCCATGAAAATGCCCGAAACAATGCTAAACTGTAAAAGTGTAATCAAACGCAGCTGAAGTCCACAGCAAGTTCCTCCTGTTTGAGAAACATTTGCTCAAAATAAATGCCGTTTTCAGAAATGTTATTACAATTTGTATGAGTGACACATTTATGTCATCAGATGGACTTGGAGCCACAGGCTTGAACCTTATAACAATATTCAGAGCTGGACTAAGACTAAGACATCACTGGCTTTGGTCTTCATGGAATTAGTTGAAGGTGAGAAAAGTTTAAAATAACGTCCTTAACCCTCCTGTTACCTTTGGGGTCAATTTGACCCCTCTAAAAAAATGAATGACAGAATTGTTTTTGCAAACAATATTAATTCTAATCATTTTCTGGAGGTTTGAATTGCTGGGGTCAAAAAGGGTCAAGGATGTTAGTAGATTTGAAGGTAACAGGAGAGGTAAATGAAAGAATAGAAACAACAAAGACAGATAGAGACAGAAGAGGACGATGGAGAGAGAGAGACGGTCCCTATCCAGGGCGAGTTGGGAGTGTGAACTAGACGTTTGCGTTCAATATGTACGAGTAGAAAGACGTCGACACATCCGTGAGCCAAAACCTCTATTATAGGATAACGCCATTAAAAACGCTGCCAGGCCGGGGGGGGGGGGGGGGGGGGGCAGCTCGCTCGGGCCAAGTGTACGACTTTTATTTACAATATCTGCCAGCATGTGTGACCCTCAGCGGAGAGAGAGAGAGAGAAAGAGAGAGAGAGAGAGAGAGAGAGAGATATTCGAAAACTGTCCCCGGAAAAAAAAAAACATTACGGAAACGCCGAAGAGAAAAAGTATGAAAATCAAGTTAGCGAGAAGAGTTGGGAGTGGAAAAACACAGAAGGTCTCCGTACTGAGAGACGTTGGCCGGCAATCCACCAGAACAAATGAGGGAGAATCCACGGTTATTGTTTGAGAGTGGGATTTTCCACAGCGCTTGATTAGAAACTGCAACTCCCTCCCGCCCCCTCGCTTCTTAAATATTGTCTGCAGCTTTTTGCTTCCGGATCTGTCGTAACTCGGAAACAAAAACACAATGTTTCGCGTGGTGCCGTCTCTCCGTCTATCTCTCTCCACAACAACACGGCCACGGAGGAGGAGGAGGAGGAGGAGGAGGGGAAAACCTCTTGGGCAAACTTTCAAAATGAATAATGATTTAAAAGCATTAGCTTTGGCGTGATTCGAAATGTGCGGGGAGGCCAAGAGGCCAAAGAGACGTACGGGGCAGAATTTGATATTCATTGAAAGACAGAGAACAAGTTCCCGGAGCTGCTGAGTGGAAAGCAACGGGTTTTAAATGGGAGCGCCATGCGAGGCTCGCTGAGGAAGAGGGAGGCGTTGCAAATAAATCTCACCGCTGACGATGAAGAACAACGGGATGCAACGCGAGACTCTGAGGGGGGTTCGCTGGCAGCGCTGGATAACCGGGATTTGGAACGTTCCCCGCCTTGTAAAAACGTCAAGACGAAGGGACGATTCATTTTTTTTTATATTTAACAATAATCCTGCGAGGGAATCTGCCTTTGCCAGAGGCAGGTCCTAACCTGCTGCCCCCCCCCCACCCCCACAAACAAACACACACACACACACGACGATCCCTATCCGGAGACCTTTTGCCGACATCTTACCATCTAACCTGGGACACGCACACTTTATAACCGACGCTCCGTTTCCCAGCAGCATTTAATCTGTGAACACATCCTGCTTCAATTTCATTTCATTTGGTATTTGACCCAAGAGAGGAAGGATGATAATCGTGCTTCCCTCGCTCACGTGGTGCCCCCCCCCCCCCCCCTCCCCTCCCCACCCTCGAGATACTAATAAGTTTCAGGAAACATATTTTTTAGTGTTATTAATGTATTTGGCGCTCGTGCGTTGCCGAGCGCCCTGAACGTCTCCCGGTGAAAATAGGAAATTTTTCGTCGTTGGCGCGCGTTCGGCGGTTGCCCGGCAACAATAATAAAAAGGGCGCGAGGCCGTTCTATCTCTTTGCGCGTCGTCTTCCTTGGAGTGACGGCTGCGTCCTCCGCTCACAGCGGTGAAAACACAGGACGTCAACGCAGGAGACAGTTGTCCGTGTCTTGTGTTGTTTTGTTATTTAGAAGTCACAGGTGTGTGTGATGTGTTTTCTTTACTTACGTTACTTTGTTTACAATTTACTAAGTTTACATACTTATTTAAAACAATTATGTTTGGCTAAAAACCTAATAACTCCATTCCACTGCTTGAAAAGAGTCAAATGCGTACTGAACCTTTCCTTGCGTATTACCATTTAATGCTACTTTATACTTCTACTCAACTTTAGAAAGAAAGATGTTTATTTGAGAGCTTTAGCTTCTCCAACGACTTACATTTCAGATTAAGAGACGCAAATGAAATGCAACACACTGTTAAAGCTCAAACAAGTGTTTTTTTAAACATGACAGATTTCCTCTCCTACGAATCACCTCACGACCCCTCAGATTCATCTGGTGACCTTTTGGGAGGGGCCGATCCCAGAGGTTGGGAACCACTGGACTAAACTGTATTGAAAAGGGAAAACAGCTCAACCGCCGACTCCAACCACTAATTAGAGCAGGAAACAGTACGTCAATTAAAAGTTAGAAGCGATTCATCGTTTAAGTCATTATGCAAATATGTCTCAGCTCCGGCTGATCAAAGAGAACCGAATAACCTTTGTGAGGTTTTTTTCTACCATTTTCTTTTAGCAATTGACGAAAATGTCATAGATATTTCACAGAATGTAGTGAAAGTCAGTTTTAACCGCAGCTCCTCTAATATTGTTACATGTAATGTGTAAACACACACTGGGAAACTTGTACTTTTACTTTTGATACTTTAAGTACATTCAGCTGATAATATTTCTGTACTAAGTTGTATTTTAACTGCAGGACTTTTATTTATTTGTACTTACTTGGAAGTATTGGATCTCTCATTTCGGCAGCAAAGCGCTCTGCAACGTGTAGTTTTAGGAGATTAAGTATAAAGATTAGTTTATACTGTGCCGTGTAAAAAGAATACAATGACATAATGTACAGTATATGAAACAGATGAATAGTAAAATAGAGGTACATCCTGTTAATATCACCACTACGCTACGTTTGCACCACACATATCGCCACGTGCACCAACATCATGTCCATAAAGGATTCTGTATTTATTCCGATTGATTCATTGATTGAAACCCTACTCTACACTTTCTGACCTCCGATGACCTCGTCTCTTTGTTTCTTTCTGCCAGTTTTCATACCTGGCATGTAAACAATAACGTGGCCTTTCCCACAGACTGATAAATCCAAAGCTAATCTATTTCATGTCATTGTTGTGTTGAGCAACCGCCGCTTTCGGACCAGCGAGATCGCTATCACGTTCATCCCAAATCCATCCGAGGCGCATTGTTCGATAAGGCGTGCGATAGTTGAGGCTGTTAATAAAGACACGATAAGGAGAGCTGTTGATGGTCTGCTATGGAGACAAATGGGTAACAAATGTAATGTCTTTTTGATAAGAGAGGGTTTGTGACACATTTCCCAATTTATTGCCTCGCCGGGCCGACTGCCGCACCTATTCTCTAAAACCACGGTTAATCAATAAAAATAGCAAATACAAGTGAATTTATCTTGGAGACGGACGGATTCAGATGCTGGGACGACCTCTGCGTTTTCTGATGATGCGCCGCGATCGAGTTCCACGTTATTACACGTGCCAGACATAACAAATACACAGCGAGGGGACCGAGGACGAGAAAAATACAGACACACCCAGAGAAAATGGAAGAGCGGGACACGACAACAAACACACCTATAAACAACCGGTGGGGCTCAAAGACGGAGACGCACACAAACGGAGGCTAACGTGTAATTCAAAGCCAGTCTAAACTCCACAAATCAGACGGCTGACAAACTGTGATTGGTACTCGCCTTCATCGGAGAGACGGCGGCTGCTTTCCTTCAACCCATCCATCATTTAAAAAGGGAGACACCACAGGTGGAACTCATAGAAACCACCGTGAACCGTTCCCATTGATTCATCACATTGGGGCAATTCATTGAGGCGCCTTCTTTTTTTTTTTTGGTACGACAACTTTATGTTTAAATGTGCAAATGAGCTATTTTTTTCATTATGTGCGGATTTTTTTAAACACATTTTCAGAGCAGAAATGTCAACACTGGAAAAAGCCGGGCTCAAAATTGTTGTTTCATATTTTTTATGTGTTAGATTCAAAGGTTTTTTACAGGGGAGTTTATTTTATCCGTCTTAATTCAGATACTGTGAACATATATTTAAAAAATCCATGTTAATAGTAATAACTTTTGTATAAATCCGTCTACGAATGATATATAAACAAACGCTCTCTGTAGAAACCTTCAGAATACAGAGAGGAATGAAAGAGATGCTGTCTTGAAGATTTTGAGAGGGAACTCAGTTTCGAGAAAAAGGCCTTTAAAGAGACGTTTTGTTAAATTATAGACATTGTAATGACCCTTTATAAACATGAAACTTCACCAGTTCATTACTGACATTTAGGCAATTATTTATTGTATTACAGTAATTTAAAAGAAATCTACATGACACAAATAGACCATATAGTAAAATAAACAACTACATGTGTAATTTGGATGTTTTCTTTCCACTAGTTTAGAAGAAAGAAAGAAATTAAAAAAGTTCTCAGTGCATGAGAAACTATGTTTACACCTGTAGCGTGTCGCTTTGATCGTACTTTTCTTACACTCATTCTTTTATCTAAACATCTCTCTTGTGTTGTGTTTGCAACATTTGGATTTAAGTTTGGTACTAAAACCAAAAAATAAAAAAATAAACATTTACAGCTGTATCTGTGTGTTTGACCTTCGATTGAGAAAGACGTTTACAAAATATGAAGATGCAGGGGGAACAACTGGGAAAGTAAAGAAAAATGCTCCACAGTCGATAACAAAGAACACACACACACACACACACACCTCATTGTCATCCCATTGTGATAAGTGTGCAGGAAACCGAGAGCAGCGACTCACACACGTAAGCTCTGAGGTTGAGAAGGAGATGAGCGTACAGGAGGGATAATTGGGGGTGAGGAGCGAAGGCAATCAGCCGAGCAGCAGGAGGAGACGTCCCGCGTGTGAAAGCGACGACTCCCGGAGCGCGAGGAAGAAGCACAACTGACCTCTCACTCCGCAGAGCTGAAGAGCCGCATGTCCTGGTATCTCTTTTACCGTTACGATACTGCGAGTGCTGACGAAGCATGACAAAGAGAGGGACTTCGGAGAGGGGGAGAGGGAGAGAGAGGGAGAGAGAGATCTACGAGGGCATTATTAGCTCTGATAGCAGGTGGAGAGCGGCAGGGAGGCGTCACCTCTGTAGGAAAATATCCAGATACACGGACAATCTTCCTGTACGATGATCCACTTTTATAGCAGGGTTATCAAGCTATTGGTTAATGCTTGGCTCTGCAGCACAGATAAAAGAAGGCAGGAGGAGGAGGAGGAGGAGGAGGAGGAGGAGGAGGAGGAGGAGGAGGAGCAATACTAAAAGCCCTGCAGTCAACCTAAACGTGTGTGTATGCACAGGGAGAGGGTCAGGAGAGCGTCAGGTGACAGACCCCTGTCCTGCAGAGTGACCATGGTCACACACTCAGGTGCACTTTCAGTTCGGTTGTTGATTGGAATGGCAACAAAAGCAACGCTACAAAACTACTTCACGGTTTAGCTTTAGTTAATACAACATAAGTACTGAGTTAATGCAACATAAGTACTTGGTTAAAGTAACATTAGTACTTGGTTAAAGTAACATAAGTACTTGGTTAAAGTCACATAAGCAACGGTTAAAAGTCACATAAGTTTAGCTTGGTTAGTTAATACACATAAGTACTTGGTTAAAGCAACATAAGTACTTGGTTAAAGTAACATTAGTACTTGGTTAAAGTAACATAAGTACTTGGTTAAAGTAACATCAGTACATAGTTAAAGTCACATAAGTACTTGGTTAAAGTAACATAAGTACTTAGTTAAAGTCACATAAGTACTCAGTTAAAGTCACATAAGTACTCTGTTAAAGTAACATAAGTACTCAGTTAAAGTAACATAAGTACTCAGTTAAAGTCACATAAGTACTCAGTTAAAGTCACATAAGTACTTAGTTAAAGTCACATAAGTACTTAGTTAAAGTCACATAAGTACTTAGTTAAAGTAACATAAGTACTTGGTTAAAGTCACATAAGTACTTGGTTAAAGTAACATCAGTACATAGTTAAAGTCACATAAGTACATAGTTAAAGTCACATAAGTACTCAGTTAAAGTCACATAAGTACTCAGTTAAAGTCACATAACTACTTAGTTAAAGTAACATAAGTACTTGGTTAAAGTCACATAAGTACTCAGTTAAAGTCACATAAGTACTTAGTTAAAGTAACATAAGTACTTAGTTAAAGTCACATAAGTACATAGTTAAAGTCACATAAGTACTTGGTTAAAGTAACATCAGTACTTGGTTCACACAGACTAGCTCAGCGTGTTTCTTTTCACCCACATGACAAAACAAGTTTCCCCTTGAAGTGTAATTCACAACGCAGCCCTGTTGCATGATGGGAACGCCGTTGTTAGACCGAGCTGCTCGGAGGAAGCACAAACAAACAAACCTTTTTTTAAACGGCTCAAAAAGAAAATGGGGAACAACTCCAGAGGTTTTTTTTTCTTTTTTCATGTGGCTGTTTATGATAAATGATTGTTGGTGTTGGGGAAGGTTACATTGTTGTGGAATTTGCCGTTTATGGCCGTCAGATGTGTTGCTGTGATGTGGGGAAGAGTTGGTGTGAGGGGAAGACAGACCTTTATGACAAACACACAACTACTGCAGAGAGGGTCCTCGGGGTCTCACACACACACACACACACACACACACTCACAGAAAAAGGGTCGAGAAGAAAAGGCCTTCTGGCGAACATGTTTGGCTCCCTCGTAAACATCTCATTTGATAATGCGGGATGAAGAGTTAACAGCGAGCGTTTATAGCCTCGCCCTTCCAGCTAGAGGATACATGCTTAAAACACACTCATTCACACACACACACACACACACACACACACACACACACACACACACACACACACACTAACCACATTAACCACAGCCAGCACACTGCACAGACTCCCTGCTTTAACACTTACAGGGACCACACACTGACTTAGAATATACACACAGCAGGGACGAATAAGAGTGTGTGGAGCAAACACATGTGCAAGCATACAGCACACGTGTGTGTGTGTGTGTGTGTGTGTGTGTGTGTGTGTGTGTGTGTGCACATGCGTGCGTGTGTGTGTGTGTGTGTACAAAACAGCGTCATAAGCTTCAGTCCAGTGCAACTTTTGTGACGCTCTGAAGCTGCGTTGCATCATGACGTGGTCCTGGTGAGCACACACACACACACACACACACACACACACACACACACACACACACACACACACACACACACACACACACACACACACACACACACACACACACACACACACACACACACACAGCCAAACCCATCCACCACAGCTCACACCAGCCTCACCAGAGTGGGAATAACAGAGAGCTCAGGTCTCTGCAGACTCAAAAAGGAAAGAAGACTTTATTTTATCTTCGACCATCAGGAAATCCGCAGCAGGCTGGAGGGGCGACATCAGAGATCAGCGAGCGACGCCCACCGCCGGAGAGAGGAGCATCATTAGGGCCCACTGAGCTCCGCCACTATCTAATCTGCAGTTTAATAGCGCGGACACACCCACATTACGTGTGAACAGATAGCAGTTCACACAGGAAGAAGGGAGAGGGAGGGTGACGGAAATACAAAAAAAAAATGGGAGTTAAAGTTGGATTCTTGATGTATTGGTGGAAATCTTCATTTGGATTTGTTTAATTTTGTTTTTGTTTTTTGGGGGATTATCAAATGATAAATTGTCCTTGACCTTTACGAATTTCCAAAAAAATGTATAATTAAATAATATGTCATCTATATATTAATAAAATGATCTTCATTATGAACTTGCAGACCATAAATAATTTGCACATCTTTGCAGCAGGAACATGATAATAATATAAAAGGCTCACGGATTGACACTGAAGCCTTTGCATCTCAGTGAGAGCCAAAGGAAATATGATTTTACTATTTTTAATGCGCAAACTCTCTAACCCCCCCTCCCTCCTCTTCCTCGTCACGACGGAGTCTGCGCACCTTCTTCTTCTTCTTTCTTTCTTTCTTTCTTTTTGTAAACATGTGAGAAAACTTTAACCAGACAGGCCAGAAACCTTCTGGGCCGCGCGGAGTCTCCCATCACAGCAGCTGAGACGAATCCGTTTCTCCTCGCGGTTCACTCCCCCCCTAAAAAAAAAACTCCCGTATATTTTTTCTGCGTGTTATTTCTCGAATGTGACGGACGAAGAAACGGTCAAATTTCACATCAACTGATGTGCGTAAAATAAAAACGTTGCATGTCTGCTCTAAATAATAATCTAGATTACACACGTCCTCCTCGCGCACGTTAAATTAAAGGTGGCCTCTCGCAGGTGGAATAAAAAGTGGCGTCTTTGTGAACCAAAGTTGACGTTTCACAAAAAAATACGAAACATTTACGCAGTTTGAATTCCTTGAGTGAGTGTGTATGTGTGTGTGTGTATTTTGGAGAAGAGTTATCCGGCTGTTTTCTTTTTAAAAAGGTCAAAGAGATGGTTGTAGGGATGAAAGCAGGCTGCTAATGACATTTAAACAATTAGAAGAAGGAGGAGGAGAAGAAGAAGAAGAAAAAGAAGAAGAAGAAGAAAATCATGTAACTCGTTTCGTCTGTCCCGCGCGGGCCCGCACGACGCCGCGCGTTTCATTCCCCGGGACAACGGATTGCTTCTGACGTGACGCTCCGCTGCGGGACTGGTTCTCATTTGGCTTCAGTTTCAGAGAAGACCGGAGGCCCAAACTTCCGATGCGGACCTAAAGCTTCGGGATGCTCATATTTCTCACTGTCCCCCCTCTCACACACACTAACACACACACACACACACACACTGAGACACACACACTGAGACACACGTTGCCTCTGCTCCGTGTCTATGTGCTGCAGAGGTTTTAAAAGGCCCGTGTAGCTGGCCTGAAGAAGAAGAAAAACCAGCACAGCGTGTTCGACATCTCTCGTTCCCCTCGGTATGTTTTATTCATCCCCTGTCCCGTTTACCGGCAACTGGAGGCGGTGTGAAGAAGAGGAGACGAAGCAGAAGAAGAAAAAGAAGAAAAAAAGAAAAACATAAAAAACTAAACTGGTGCTGTTATTTAAATTCGGTGTTAACCAGTAACGGAAGTAACACCTCTCGCAGTTAATCGCTCATTAATTATTTCTCTTAAAAGTTAAAAAAGTTAAAAAGTCACACAGTGATGTTGGGACGATTTTCTTCATTTTCCAGAACGATTTCTTTTCACCTTATCACACACACACACACACACACACACACACACACACACACACACACACACACACACACACACACACGTGCACACATGTACATATACACACATATGAGTATTCAATCAAAATACTCATTGCCAAGCTTTCAAAATAGCTTTTTTTTAAAAGAAAGGGGGAAAAACATCCCCATAAATATTTAACTCTCAATATTCATAAACTGGTTGAGATCTTTAATAACTTATAGAAGATTTTATTTACGTATCCACAACTTGTGCATATTTAAAAACACCAAACGCCTTATATTTAGTAAATAAAACAACACTAATATAAAGGAAATGCGTTTTACTTCATTAGCAAGAAGCTGAAATAGATCACGTATACGTAAACACGACTCAATGAGTTTAAACACTTTAACAAAGTTATTGTAGCGAAACGACATGCTCACTTTGATGATGATATTAGGTATTATTGGTGTGATATTAAAATAGACGGTTTGGGTGGATTTTGTGTTAATATCACAGTAACAATATCAAATAAAAGCATTTAATAATATTAAATCCTAATAATTATATAAATGTATATTCATTATTAACTAAAGGGAACATGACAGTGATACAAAGCAAACATGTACGAGTCGAACAGCAAAAACACTGATTTTGTTTTATACATATATGACTTATAGGCCATTTCAAATACACATATTTGTAAATCCCTGGCGGGGAGCAGATGGAGCTGTGGTGTCCGCAGAACTACTCACTGTTTACGGCGTGTCGGTAGCGCTGCTGGCCGCTGAGGAGGCTCTGTCCATTGAGCAGGAGTATTGAATCCAGGGCTGGGCTGTGGCTCACACGGCGGAGCGCGCTGCACAATCTGGACTCGGGCGGAGAGAGAGCCGGACCGGAGATCCACAAGTCACTTACTGGTGGTCGGGGAGAAAGGGGAAGGGATAGGAGTGGGGACGGGGTCGGGGACGGGAGGGGGTGAGCCGGGGGGACGACGATAGCGCGCGAGGCAGCGGAGTGGAAGAGGTGCGCGGAAGATGCTCCTCTGCGGGGAAGGAGAGACTTCTGTCGTCTGCCCTCGAGTCGTGGACCGCAGCGCGCGCGAGACACAATTTAGATTCTCGGTGCACTTTTTTGTCCGCGTCCTCCTCTTTCACGCTTTAGTCAAACCTCTGGCACAAGTCTGTCTGCCCTCATCATGGCTTCATCCTCGGAGGAAGACAAAAAAGCGCAATAACTACAAGCAAACACAACAAATAAACAAAAAAACGCAGCCCGCGGGAGGACAACACGCGGACGAGAGCGGAAAGCAACCCAAACAAAACACACACACGCGCGCGCACACACTGGCGCCGGACTTTAGAGCAATAGCGGGATTTATCAGCGCAAAAAGGAGCGGGGTTCTAATCAGTGTGTCACTTTCAATCGTTCCTGTGCCAACGGGCGCACTGACTGATAGAGGGAGGAGAGAAGGGAGGAGAGACAAAGAGAGCGAGGGAAGGGAATGGAGGGAGGGAACAGAGGAGGCGTCAAAGAAAGAAGGGAAAAAAACTCATTTGACCCATGAAAGCATTGTGTGGGCCGGATCTCGCTCATACGAGGACGCGTAATGAGATAAAGAAGTGTCCGTCAAAACTTCTGTATTTATTTATGTGTTCCATGTATTTTAGAGGCGAGTCTGAACAGACTCGCGGAGGGGACGCATGCACCCGCGCGGGGATCCTTTCTTTAAAAATGTCTGTTTTGACTCCACGGGCTCCCCCATTCAACACAAACAGTTGCGTAATACTCTTCTCAATCCTATCTTGGCTGACATCTCCCCGGGCCGCATGCCGCGCGCGGCTGCCTCTCGGAGACCTTGACAGAGACGGAGAGCTCTTCTTTTTGGTTTTGTTCCCGCAGGAGAAAAAGACTATATGTGTGTTCGTCACGCAGGAACTTATCAGCTCTGACACTTTCACACATTGATGCCCTCAATGCAACTGCAGTGTTACTGTCAGTGATAAACATGACCCCCCCCCCCCTAAATATATATAACAACAAAAGTTAGAGCGACCCCCCCAGACACGCTGGATGGTCAGTGAACGCCTCATGCTTCGTGTGGTTCGGCTGCAGTGAGCTCATGCGACACGCTCAGCTGACCGGGGTCATCCTCGTGTTGTGGCACAAAACGCACGCGCATTGTCATGTGTGCGGCGTGTGTTTGTGTGTATACTGACCATGAACATATACAGAGAAATACGTCGTGCATAGGTGGTGACACGCGCACGCACCTGGACGCCTTGACCTGACTTGACAGATGTGGCGCGGTGTAATACGTAAGGAAGCCGGCGAGGGTCAAACGACATTGAGTGATTTCTGAATGCAGAAGTAATATTAATAACGAAACAGTTTAATTAATTAAATTAATGATTAAATAAGTGCTGATTTGCTGCATTCGTGGAGGGTTACAAACACGTGAACAGAAACACGTCCGTGCACGAGAGTGTTTGTTGTTTTGTTGTAACGCGGCAGAACATGTTTGACTTCTGATTTTTGATGTGATTTGGCCCTCGACTCGAGTCCCCGAGCCACCGTCTCCACTGAGGCCTCGCGCCACGCGAACTGAGACCGAGGGACTTCTTTCATGCGCGCACGCACACATGGGCACCTCACTCCTTTTTTATTTTCTTAAACGAGAGCTTGCCAAACTAATTTAGCAACAACAACTGCAGAACTGTGGCTGCGCGTGCTGCAGATGTCACGGAGCTTTGAGTTGGTGTGAGAAGAGGGTCGTGCGTGCGTCGCCAGTTCGTGCGCGTGGAGAGCTTTCCAGGAAATAGACTCGAGCGATTCAGAGGCCTGTGTGAGTTTTTCTCTCTCAGTGTTTTCCTCTCAGATCGATATCAGGTAGAACGTATATTATGATAATAAACCCAAAGTTATAAGCCTTTAAACTCACCACTTCAACTAGCTGTTTCATAGAGAACGACTCGGACTATTCACAACTTTACATTTACAGTAAAATATGAGGAATAAACTGCATTTAAAAACAACATGGACTCACCTGGATAACGCAGCGCGGGGATCGGACACCTGGCAGCTCTGCTGCCGATGAGACGCGAGAATTAAGTGGACCCAGCCGGTTCGCGGAGAGCCACTGCGCTGCTCGCTGCTCATTCGTCAATATTATTAAATATGATAATGACGGTGACGGTGATGACAGCGCGCGCGCGGGGGTTGAGGCGGCTCCGCTTGTCTTGTGCTTTACGCGCAAGGCCTATAACGCCAGAGGAGGAGCAAATTAAACAACTTCTAGAAGACAACAGCTTGTGATCCGAGCAGGTTGTCGCGAGGCAGCTCAGGGACATGTATACGAGTCGCTTACAGTTAAAAATATATATATATATTTGATCCTCAAGAGCTTATTAGAGGTTGAAGATTTCTAAGAGTGTTGCAACCCGATTATAAAGCTTTTATTTCTCAGAGGTGTTTTATTTATTTTTAAATAAGAGGACATTGGGCTGCCACTTTGGTCGAAAAGGAAGGACACATCATGTGACCTGCGGTCTCAGTGGGTTTAGGCCATCGTCTTTAAATCAATTAGACGGTTTGAACTTGAGGTGAATTCACACACACATTTCGTTCGGTTGTTGCTCCACGAGCTCCCATTATGGAGCATTTTGAATGTCGTTATTTCTGTCTGAATGCATTGAGCTCAACGAAAAATTGATTTTGCTTACATATTTAATTACTTTACGTGCACACAAAACTAAATGTCACAACCAAAACCGCACGAGGTGAACGGGAGTCACTTGTCCTCTGTGGTGGAATATTGAAACGGTTTTCTCTGAGATCTGCCTGCATGGGTCCTGCAGAGGAAGTGGACACTCGTCATATTGCATTGCACCGTATATTTACTCTAAGAAATGTTCCGTTAACACACACACACACACACACACACACACACACACACACACACACACACACACACACACACACACACACACACACACACACACACACACACACACACACACACACACACACACACACACACACACACACACACACACACACACACACACACACACACACACACACACACACACCGTGTGCATCTGGTTTCACAGCATCGTGCACCGACATTCGGCTGCAGCGGAGGCTGAATTACCGAAGCCTCGGAGCTCCTCCGCTGCATCACTTACACTGTTTATCTATTTGTCCATTTCTTTGGGGGCTCTATGGTAAACACGCAGCACAATGCCGCGAAGAACAATTACATATTGATCCAGGAAAAAGAAACACATTGAAAGGACTGGTGTGAATAATTATAATTGATGTGGATTTTCTTTTCATTTGTATTTGTGCCCGAAGCTTTGTGTCAAAACATGAATGCGGAGCATGTTGTTGAGAACACGTTTGTGCGATAGGTAAGTGTGTGTGTGTGTGTGTGTGTGTGTGTGTGTGTGCGTGTGTGTGTGCGCGCGTGTGTGCGTGTGTGCGTGTCTGTGCGTGTGTGTGTGTCTGTGCGTGTGTGTGTGTGTGGGGGCTCGGTGCTGTGACCGATCACCCCCCACCCCCTCCCCCATCTTTCTTAAGAAAGAAAAGAATAACACACTCGTATTTATTTCACATCCAGGGAGCAGACCGATTTATAAAAAGTGACCCTTTTGTGATTTGAAACAGAACTCTTGTCCACAACTCATTTAAAAATCCAAGCAAGTCAGCGGAATATTTGAGAGAAGAATGCATCTGGGTTGGATCAGGCAACAACAACAAAACTGAAACATTAATAATTGTTTTTTGTAAGTAAAGCCTCCAGCTACTTAATGGAAGTTTATAAAGAGAAAGAGATGCATGATTGGCATTTCTATGAACTATATGTACGTATACTAAATAAAATAATTCAAGGCAACAACTAGAAAGAAACGTTCTTCTTTTGAACGGGTTCATCGTGCACGAGCTCATCTTTTTCTCAGCTCTGCAGTGTCACGTGACTGCAGCTGGGACGCGGTTTGTGTACGATTTATTTCAGACTCTAATATTACAGTGTTTGAGTGAGAAACGCAGCCGGCGGCGTCCATTGTGCAAACAGCGCGGCTGTGTGGTGGAAAGAAGAGGACAAGACAGAAAGAAGACAGAAAACAAAAAATAAACAGGACAGGGAACACCACAAATACCTGTAAAAGAAAGTGTCAGAATAAATTTGATGTCTGCATCTAATATTGCCTTAAGTGTGTGAGGAAAAGGAATAACTCAAGCATGAGTCTGCATTATAATTTCCTGAACAAATTGATGCATCTTATTGGTCAAATATTTTGAATTTGGGACATAATATAATCAGATACATGATTAAATGAAGGTGCGCGTGAAGATAACAGGTCATGAGGTTGTTGTCTGCAGAAACTATCTCACGTTTTTAGTTTCATACAAATTGAAATACAACTTAAAACTTAAATATTCGATTAGGATGTCATTTGTAAGCATCGGCAATGCACGAGCGTTTCCTAATCGGATCAATTTACGAATAAATCAATCCGCCTGATTTGATTCTCGTCGGCGTTTCACAACACATGAAATTAATCATGACAATGACGGTTGTGTTACGAGCTCTATGTTGCACTGTTGGTATGAGGATGAGGATGATAAAGATAAGTGAGACAACATATCAAATAAAGAAGAGGCCGTCAAGGCCAAGAATGTGGTGTGACAAGGACACAACATATTCACAGAATCAGAAATTTGACGACGGTATATACTCAGCTCAAAATAAAGAATGAACATAATAAATATGTGTTGTAATATTTCTAACATAATTCCACCGAATTCGTCGATAGGCCTACAATACCAATCATAATAATAATACCAATACTAACAATAATAATAACGATAGCAATATTAATACGAAATGAATACGAAATAAAATTAACTAATGAGAAACTTCCTTATTTTACCCACACAATACAACTAGTAATACTACTAATTATATATATATATATATATATATATATATATATATATATATATATATATATATATATATATATATATATATATAATGATTATATGATAGTGAAAATAATTATACATTAAATAGTAAATATTTTGTCTATTTGAATAAGTAATAACAATAGATAATCAAAACATTATTGATTATAATAATACAAATAACATTAAAACATGTTCTTCTCCTTTTTCTGTAATTTCTTTGTTCCCCAGTGTTCCGCTAAATTAAACGCTCGTGCTGGTCACAATCACCTCGAATTGAAAACGAAAGTAACTAACTCATAACGAACAACAGACGCGTGATACAAAGCAGACTATTAAACAAAAACCTAGGCGAAAATAAACAGCCTATTTGTTGTTGTTGCAGAACACATATTGTCATATTTCTATTGTTTTTGCCTGAAGATAATCAGGAAGCTTTACTATGTAAAGGGTAGACGCTGACGACTTGTTTCTGTGTTGTGTTGTCCCCGCTAATACAGATGTATGGCAGGTTGTATCAGCACGTGACTGCTGTGTTCTGCGGAGTGCAGCTCTAATATCCCTCTGGTCGGATTAAAGAGTGACCGATTGGCCAAAGCCCTCCAAATGGTTGTTTTTAAAGGATGTATCTCGTTTCGGTCGAGGATTAATTTGTCTTTTACGGCCCTTTCAACTCTTTCCCCAAATTGCTTCCATGCAGAGGTCACGACTCACGAGTCCATTATTGCTCCTTCACACCATTTTTCTCTCCGCGGGCGCCGAGAAGCTCCAGAGACTCAACAGTTTGTATTTAAAGTTGTATCACCCACTATTCACTCCAAATGCAATAGCACTTAACTGACATAATTATAACAGTTATAATAATAATCATGGACATTATTTGAGTGAAAGAGCTAGGTATATTAATATAGGTTGTGCATGGTTTTAATATTTTTAATTTAGATTTTAAAAAGGAAATCGATAATATTCCTAATATTCCATATTAAATATGTTGATATTATTATATAATAAATACTAAATAATATATAAAGTTGTGAGTGTGTAACTGTTGACAATTATTCATGTTTAATTAAAAACACTTTTTAATATGAAATGGTTTACAGACCTTTCTAGCAAACAATGTTTTAAATGTTGAGAATATCAACGAAAATCTATTAATTTACAATTTATTAAGCATTTATTGATGGATTATAAGCATTATAGGATGGCATTTTTAACCACAGGAAAAATAATCTTTAACTCATAATAATTCATGAACGAAGCCGAGTTACAACGCAGACAATGCGTTATTAAAAAGTGCAGAATTATAAAGTACAGTTCCTAATTTAAAACGCAGATTTGAGATTCTTCTCCGTTCCTTATGGGCCAGAAGCACTTAGCTTCACAAGAGCTTCAGAGGTTTCACACTAACTGCAGACGTATTCTTTCAGAGCAAATGTGCGTCCATCAGAGACGCAATACGTCTCCATAGCTCAGCTTCCCCGTGGGCCCTGTGCAGCTCCGACACACCGCAGGGTCGTTTGACTTTTCGGTAAAAGCCGGGGGCTCTCGCTTTTGGCTTTAGGCCCCCAACCCACCCACCCTCCTCCTCCTCCCAATAAGTCCTTACCTGAAATCAAATCCGCCTGCTTAACGAGGAGGCCGCTCGAAGTTTCGGAGAGAGGGAGAAAGGCGGTTGTGAGCGTCAGCACTCTGCACTATGTCATCGGGCGCAAGTATTTGACAGTTGGAATTATCTGTAAATACTTCATTAAACATGTGTATGAGTTCCCCCTCCGTGTGCCTCGCGCTCCAACTTCTGGTATGAGATTTACAAACGATAACATAAACACTTTGAAAAAAGAAATTCAATTCTCATTTGAAAAGAATTTAAGAGGGAGGGGGGAGGGGGGGGGGTGGATGGGGGTCATTGGGCCTCATGAGCAACACAACAGCGGAGGTCTCTGTAATGAGGCTTTTGGAAAGTGTGTTGAGTGTTTTCGGGGGTTCGCTCGACCTGCCAGAGGATTGTCTTCCACACGTTTCCCCAAAGAGCCTCACGCTAAACGGGGTCCGCTCATCACAACAGGTGAGCCTAGAGGTCACCGAGGGGCCCTTTAATGCTCGAGGAAGTCAATTAAAACTCACACACACACACACACACACAGGACAGGAATATTCAGTAAGATTAAGAAAAAAAGGCTTTATGGCTCAAACACATAAGGCTACCGCACTCACACTCTCACACACTCGCACGTGCACACGCACACGCGTTCAGCAGGAAGTCACTCTGAATTCAACTCCGTTCCACTTCTCGTGGTCATGGTCACACGTCAGCCCGGCCAACACATGCGCTCACGTCGAGCTGTCCGTCCTCATAACCAGGCGGCCGGCCTCCTCCGTGTACCCCGAGAGCCCACACACACACACACACACACACACACGCACACACACACACACACACACACACACGCACACGCACACACGCACGCACGCACGTCAGGAGCCGGCTGATGTTCGGAGGAAACGGAAAAAAGTGATCTGGTTTTAAAAAAGTGTCGGCTCTGAGTTGAGGAGGGAGAAGAGGGGAGGAACCAAGGAAAGAGAGTTTTTAAGTGTGTGTGTGTGTGGGGGGGGGGGGTGGGGGGGTGGGGGGACGCAGAGCTGCAGATGCTGAAGCGAATAACGACAGATTTTCAACAGCTCATTTACTCCACATGATTGAGCAGGACAAGGAGAACGCATGCCTACAAACACACACACACACACACACACACACACACACACACACACACACACACACACACACACACACACACACACACACACACACACACACACACACACACACACACACACACACACACACACACACACACGTAGATCCTACCATGAAGCATGCATGGTCCTCAAAGCTTTCCGGCGGCGTCACACAACTTCTCTCCAAAACAACCCCGATACGACCGGTCACTGCACGGGACACACCGTACAGACGGCCTCGGGTGAACTAGGGTGGATGCTTTCGCTTTGAACGTCCTCCACACCAGACCCCCCCCCCCACACACACACACACACACACACACACACACACACACACACACACACACACACACACACACACCTCCCACCCCTCAGGTGGGCAGGTCCAATGCATTCAAGGTAAATGTAAATAATTCACTCTCTGACACCAATGAGGAAGCTTTTGTCTCCCAACGTAAATCCCTTTGATTTCTCCAAGGGAGTCAATGATTGAAAACGTGCATTGAGGGAAGGAGGAGGTGTGTGTGTATTGGGGGGGGGGGGATGCATACGAGCCTATGAGGGGTATTTAGTGTGTCTAGATGTGTGTGTGTTGGCTGGTCCCTCAGTGGCTGTCAGAGCGATAGCGATCTGGCCGGCTGTGTGGAGGGGTGCGGGGTCAGAGGTGACCCCGCTGCTGTGATCGTGTGTTTGTTATTGCTATGCTGCCCTTGGACGGGTTAACATAGCACACACTGCATCAGCTGGCCCGTGCACTTCCTCTGACTCACACAAACACACACACACACACACACACACAGACACACACACAGACAGAGAGACAAACAGAGATACACACCGCCCCCACACACACTGCTCAGTCAGAGGCGTCTGAGGGTCACTTCCACATGTGTTGACGGGCCCCGGGTGAACTAATCTAAACTGGTGAAGTGTTGTCCCCCTGCAGGGCAGGCCGCATCCCCAAAGTTCAGACGAACAACCACGACGTGCATGTGGCCGACGGCTCGAGGCTTTGAAGGTTACAATTAAAAATATCTATCTATATATATTATTCTTTATTGCCTGATTGGTGGGTCACAGACTGGTTCCCAATTTCCAATTTACACTTTTTTTCATTTTCTTTCCCCACAAGAGAAAGAACATTATTTTTTAATAAATATGTCTTAAATTGTGTCCTTTAACTTTCACATTACTCCCTTTAAATGTTTTGGTTCTATTGCTGAACCATTATACTTGAAACATAAATAAATAGAGAGGTAGTCTGCATAATTGTATCTTCCCTTAAATTGTAATACATTTCCTTTAATGTGGGTTCCTTGCAGACGTTAAACTGCGGGGCGTTTGAATGCAGCAGGTCGTACCAACGCTGGTGGGATCAACGTTTCCTTCTTGCAAACTCGTCATAAACTCAACGTTGTGAATCTCCGACTGCGTTACAGAGAATTTATGAAGGAGAAACCGTTGTTTCCATAGTGTTGGACTGGTTTTACTCTGTCGTTGCAGAAAGATGCACAATACAACAACAAAAACAACAACAACAACGTCACAAATATCTACAGTGAGATGTCCAATGGTGGAACTTTAATCAGCACATTTACTCTTGCGCTTTACACTACATTTGGGGTACTTGTACTTTACGTGAGTTCCTCCATTATAAGTATTGTTATACTTCTACTCTTTTACTTCTCAAATGTAAATATACTTTCACTGATGTTTGTCCATCACCTTCCTCTCCAGAGAAACCCACGGATCTCTACTTCATTTGGAAAGTTTGAGATAAACTGTGAGAAAATGTTCCTACTTCTTAAGAAGAATAAACTTATTTTAAAAGGAAGATCTTGGATCTGCTGGAAAATGCATCTTCACAAAGCTTTTCTTTTTCGGAGATACAAGGTTCTGACAGACGTGACCAACACACGATGATCTCATAGAATATGACGCTCTGCTAGATTAAAATAACCAACAGGATATAAAGGAGATAAAAAAACAACATGCGCATTAATGAAGCAGGAATATTCATCCAGAAACATTATATATGATAAAACACAGATATGGAACATTGTACTGCACTATGGATACGTCTCCTTGAAGTATATTGAGCTTGTACGTGTGAGTTGTTCCGAGGGAGGGCGTATGTGTACAGATTGTAAAGCTCTCTGAGGCTAATTTGTAATTTCGGATTTTGAGCTATACACAAAATAAACTGAATTGAAATTAAAGTTTTTAATTCTGTATTTTGACCTGGTGAAGTATATTCATTTTTAAACATCTCACATTTGCAAGAGCCTCTCATGTGGCTTTCAGACACTTTGCACGTGAAAACACAAAGTCAATATACCGATGAATTTACAGGACTTTTCCAGGACTTTTCCAGGACTTTTCCATGATCAAACTGAAATCACGGTAAAAACATGAAAAATGTAAAACATTGTTGTGCGTATAGAGAGCGTACGCCGGCTTATATTTTGAGCGCTTTTCTTTAAAAAAAAAAAAATAATAATAATTATGTCAAACTCGCCCGTAAATGAACATGTAATTATAACACATTTCCATGACTTTTCCAAAACTTTTATGATTTAAGTTTTTTCCATGACTTTTCCAGGTTTTCCATGACCGTCCGAACCCTGATATGCATAAAAAAAACTAAGCGGGTGAACGTTTTAAACATTCCTAAAACTATTCAAGCCAGACTTCGATAACGGCGTATCAACCGTAAACATATTGAGGAGATTCAGATTCTGCTGGATTCTGAAAGTCTCCGGCGTCGACGTCCTTATAAGCACGCCGGCCACGGATCTCGGAGGACTTGGTGCATTTCAAAATCGACAGGCCTCTTGGCCTCCGGATACTTCTGCGGCGTGGCCTCCGCACAGACAGAACGGGCCGCCACATCAGAGCGCTGCGGAGGCCGCTTGAGCCGCCTGCAGCGGAGCCAGCAGAGGTATGCTAATGGAGTCAGGGGATAGTGCTGTGTGCGTCACAGGGTCTGCTCGGAGCGCGGCGGTCGGATGCCCACCCACCTCCTTCATTATCATACTCCAAAACACTCAACAAAGGCCCACTAATACGGAACATGTTGAGGGACGGAGGGCTGGACGCTGAAGACGGAGGGAGAGGATGAAGAAGAGTTTCTATTATTTATGGGCCGGTGAGGATTAAAAAAATCTGCGCGTTCAGGGGGCCGAGTCTTACGGTTTTAGAACAGCCGCTAGAAAGATATGGATCCTCCGCAATCTCCTTCACATCCTCGGCTCTTTTATAAAAACATTTTTAAAAAAGGTAGATGTGCGATTGGGGCGAAGCGCAGCGCAGGAAGCGGGTTGGCGGTTCGAACCCCGCTTGCTCTCGTGTCCTTGAGCAGGAATCAGTTCCTCTGGACGGGCAACGCGTGCGGCACATTGTGAGGTGCTTCATTTGCTAAAAGGTAGAAAGACAGTATATAAATGAACGTACAATTTCACTCATAAATCCCAGCGTCTCATCATTTTTCTGAAGGGAACGCCGTGAGTGGACATTTGCTATTTTCTTTGCTGCTTTTGCATTTGATACAAGTTTCCTACTCAGGGTGATAGATGTGATGTGTGTGTGTAAATACCTGCACACTCTCACATGCACATATGCATATACTTGTGTGTGTGTGTGTGTGTCTGTCTGTCTGCGAGTTTTGTTGTTTTTTTCATGCTGTGAAATGAAAACAAATGGGAATCCTAAGCGGGCTGAACATGACGGATGAAGCTGCTGAGAAGGGAACAGAAGCATTAGTGTATATGGAGAGTGGTCTGGTTTGGCACATGGGGTGTGTTTGTGAATGTGTGTGTGAGGGGGAATAGGAGGGAGGGGTTGAGAGGGGGGGGGGCAATAGAGGAATGATAATGACAACGAAGATGAGGGGAATGGAGTCAGTGAAGGTCTGACATTGCCAGAACTTGCCATGTGCCATTGATTAACCGGGTAGAGTTGCGATGATTTAGTTGACAAAGCATCACATCATGGAAGAGGATCCAAGTGTGTGTGTGTGTGTGTGTGTGTGTGTGTGTGTGTGTGTGTGTGGAGAAATGATTCAGGGAAAAGCCACAGATACACCATTGTGATATTATGACATTCTTTTATTTCTCACGCTGCTTTTTTCCGCGTTTGTTACCAAGAACTGATTGAGTGTGTCCGTCATACTTTCCCCGAACGAGAACTCGCAAAAGTTATTCAGTGAATATTAAAACAAGGGCGGGAAAAAAAAAAAATGCAAGATTTTT
Source organism: Liparis tanakae (assembly GCA_036178185.1). NCBI lineage: Eukaryota > Metazoa > Chordata > Actinopteri > Perciformes > Liparidae > Liparis > Liparis tanakae. The sequence goes on from CM070107.1 coordinate 13,024,934, forward strand.
TATATATTAAGGATTTTACAATGTGCTATGAATGAAATGCAAAGCTTTAATTTGAAGTTTCTGAAACGCAAAGCGAGCGGCGTGCCTTTTTTAAAATCGTACGCTGGGGGTTGTTACCGGCTCCGCGGAGCTGAAGTTCACGGAGATTACTCAACTCGCGAAGGAGCGTAAAACCACTCAAATCAAGGGGAGAAAAAAACAAGGTCAAAACGACCAACAATGATGATTTAAGTTGGCAGCAGAGATCACAATGTGTGTGTGTGTGAGTGTGTGTGTGTGTGTGTGTGTGTGAGTGTGTGTGTGTGTGTGTGTGTGTGTGTGTGTGAGTGAGAGAGAGAGAGAGTGAGAGGTGAAGGGGCCATGTAGACTAGACAAGAGCAGTGGGTAAGTGAGGGAGGGACAGCGGCAGCGGCAGCCGACACTTTTCTCAAACCGAAGCCGGACCTGTTTTATCTCAGAGGGAGGAGAGACAGAGGGAGCGAGGTCTTTGCAGGGACAAGGCCGGGCTGTGGGTGGGGGGTGGGGGGAGGGGGGGTGGAGGTAGGATGAGGTTGCTGTAGGTCTGGGGGTCCGTCTGCCTGTCTGCGAGCTGTGTGGACGGCCTGCTCCTGGGGCTAACTGATTAGGCCGTAATTTGAGGGGTGTCTTGAGGGGAGCAGCCCCCGATTTTTTTTTTTAGCCCACCGCCCATGGGAGGCTGGAGGAGGTGCAACAGGACCCCGAGACGTTCCAACACACACACGCACACACACACACACACACACACACACACACACACACACACACACGCTTATGAAATGATGGATAAGCAGACGTGGGGATTGAGAACAGGAAGCGATGATTTAAACAGAGCGCCAGAGACGCCAGCAACAGAGCTACTTACCCTCCTTCTCACACACACACACACACACACACACACACACACACACACACACACACACACACACACACACACACACAGTGGCTGTAATCAATATGTCACTGGATCAAGAATAAATCACATGACTACTTGTATGCGAAAGTGTCGCAGTGATGAGCCTAAAAGAGCATCTTTTCAGCTCATAGTTCAGTTTCATCGATCTGGATCTCGGACTCAGTGAGCAGTGGTTAAATATGAGCAGGGAAGTAAAAGTATTATCAGTTGAAAAGAATTCACTCAAGTAGAAGTATACTTCTGTTAAAATGAACTTGGATAGAAAGGAAAATGTAGGTCAGTTAACTGTACAAATGTTGAATGAACACCTTTAGGCCACAAATTAAGTTGCATTAACGTGTCATTAAAGGCAACACATTCTACAGATGCAGCCAGCTGTGCACACAACCCAGTATCAATTATACATACACATCCACCTTCCTCCGTGTAGCCGCAAAACATGCACACAAAATGATACATACAAAAATGGTGGGTGGAATAAACACTATTTGATATATATATATATATATATATATATATATATATATATATATATATATATATATATATATATATATATATATCTTACTATGTCATGTGGAGACAGCCTCCAATGCAATTCACCGTTTGAAGATATATGTATTTGTTCTCCCCTATGTTGTAATAGAACAGAGGTACATATATATATATATATATATATATATATATATATATATATGCCTTTAGAGAGAGAGAGAGAGAGAGAGAGAGAGAGAGAGAGAGAGAGAGATGTAAATGTAAACAATGTAAACTGTAGGGTCTGAAGAGCCTAAAAAAAACACATATTACAGCTGTTGTGTTTACACAATGCGCGCGCACACACTGTTGTAGTTGAAGTTGGTGTGTGTGTGTTGTCTACTCGCACCTCTCTACGTCATCCTGTCCCGCTCGCGTCCACCAGTCGGTCCACTCCGGCCCCAGTAGAACCAGTCCGCCAAGCCTTTATGTCCCACTGCGGCTCCTCAAAGTGTAGCAAACAAGCCCTCTGAGGGGGATTAATGTCACAAACAGCAGGAAGTCCTGACGAAGCGGAGGAGAAACGTCAAAGAAATGATCTAAAGTTACGAACGTTAGGACGTTAGCTAGTCCCAGCATGCACCTGTTCGTGGGTGTGTTCGATTTGACTTAGCGGGCTCGCCGTCTCGTAATCAATTAAAATAGATTCAATCTTTAATTAAAATGTTTTACTCATATGACATGATTGAGATTGAATTATTTTTGTAATGTTTTACTTCTGTTCACAAACTGCTAGCATCGGCCGGGTCTCAACGGTCGCATGCTCGCCAGTGAACGTAATTACGTAAACGTCGCATCGTTGCGTCTTTTCCGGGTGTGGCGGCTACGCGCGGCGCGTTCACATCCGCCCTCGTGTGGCCACATGTCGATTAGAGGTACTTTTAGTTGTACAACTTGATTATTCCATGTCATGCGACTTTATACTTTACACATCTCAGAGGTAAATATAATACTTTTTACTAACAGCTTTAGTTACTTTACATCCTCTTCCGGTTCGGTGAAAACCACGTATCTCTAAATGTTAATTTGTAGTGAACTAAGCATGAAGTGTGTGTAAACAAAATTATCCTACTTCTCATGCCAAATAAACTATTTAAAAACACTCTGAAAAAGAATTGACTCAAAGCTAAAAACAGAGCCCTTTTTCTGAGCTCATGAAATGTTTAATACGTGGTTCTCAGAGGACAGCGACACTACAATCATAAAATGCTCTTAAAGAATATGATTTATTGTTGTGTATTAAACTAGCAACATGATAGAAAGGTGTTATGAAACATACACATTAATGCAGCAGTAATATTCATACAGAAACATCATATGTACTAGTACAATAATAATATTTTACTGCACTATGAGTATTTACATGTGTCATACTTTAAGTATATATGACAGTGATTTAGTATTTTCCCAGGTATTAGTAAAGGACTGTACTGCTGAAGCTAGCTTTTTTCTTTGGTTCCACATTCACACAATACTTTTTTACATGAGTTTGTTTCTTATGAATGCAATTTGAAATATACCAAAGTACAATACTTGTGATTTAAAACAGTAAACCTCCAACCTTGCTATAATGTCCATGTCCCGCTGCCCAGACGACACATTTATAGCGTATACCGACAGGGAATTTACCCTATTTTTTCCAATGTATCTATATCAACGAGGGTTGGATAAACAACATAAACGCCTCTCTGTATCAACAACACCCCAAACTACATCCTCTAAAATCAGCATTCAGTTGAATGAACCCCTCTCTGAAGCAGTTTCCACAAAAGCTGACATTTGGCACAAAATGAACCAAGAGAAAATGTAATACACCGGGCCATGTCAGTCCAGTCCCCATGAATGTTTCACATCCTAACCAATTCAGACAACATAATAGCTGTAAAGGCAGCGTATGATATACATTGCAGTCGCTTCGAAGCAAAGAAGCTGATATTTATCTGGTAATTACAGGTACTATAAAGCTCAGCCCTGCTTTGTTTCCCTCAGGTTGTTTGGCCATCGCCATGACGCCGTGTGCAGGTCTCTGCTGTCTACAAGCAGCCTGCAATCTCCCATTAGATCAGACACTATTAGGGCAGAGAGGAGTCACTGAGCAAACAGTCTCCCTGCCTCTAAACCGGGGTTATCTAATCTAGTCAACAGGGGATGAGCTGGACTTTGGAGTTCATAGACAGACAGACAGAGCAGTTTGTCCACAGGGATTGTTTGGCATGGAGGGAATAAAACGCCACTCAAGATCAGACGAGTCTTCATTGGTCACTTCCCCCTCCCCCCACCCCACACACACACACACACACACACACACACACACACACACACACACACACACACACACAAGACGGCCCTCCTTGAGCTTTACGAGTGGGGATCAGATAAGAGTTTGTGGAGGTACTTTGTTGAGGGTCAGATAACGTCTGGTGCTGATGATTGGAGACGTGGTCCCTCTCCAGTGGAAGCAGGTTTACGTTTTGCAGCATTAACCAAACCGGCATGCCTCGGTCAGGAGGATTATGGGCGATGTGTTTTTTCCTCCTCATTAATTAAACCGTACAAAGTGACGTCTACGAAAACGATGCACTTGTTTTTTCCTTCGCTGCATTTTGCAGTTGTTCTTCCCTAAAAAGAGCCCACGACAATGGGACGTAAGAGTGTGTGTGGACTGAAGCGTCAGCGAATCAAACAAATAAAGATATGCTGCAGCAAATGATTTGTGTTTCACGGACAGCAATTTCCTGCCGAACCTGCAGGGGAGCGATAGCAACACGAAGAGGGAAGTTGGCACTAAAAACTCGATAACTTTGAACGACACCAAACCGATTTGGAGTGATTCCCATCGGAGCGACGTGCACACGAGGACACCTGATCTCAGGCAGGAAGCCTCGGCCGTGTCTCAGTCGGTGAACCCTCTCCGCACCAATCAGACGCCAACACGCTGTTACAGTCACCTTTGTTCCCGTCTCATCCGTCCATCCTCTCCCACCTCTTTGTTTTCTTCTTTCCCCCAGCGTATACGTCTCCATCTCCTTTTCGCTGCCTCACGGCTGAGCGCGTTGGTCCGGGTGGTGTGCGCCGGCCAGGGCCCCGGGCCCCTCCCGGGCCCCCGGCCTGCCCAGCGTCAGGCTAAGTGCCTCTGACAGCCCCACCGCACAGTTATTAACTGTGATCCGCCACCGCAGGGCCCGGGCAACCCCGCTCCGAGGGGAGGCTCCACCAGAGGGCTCTGCTGACACAAAGACCGCTTTCACCTCCCGGGCTGTCTCCTCCATACCCTCCGCCGTGGACCCTAATACATATTCACGTGGTTTCATATACTATGCCTCTTTTTTTTCTAATATGGCTATATTCATGTGGGGGCTGCTGGGAAGCTGCTCTGCCAAGCGTCCAGGGCCCTGAAGCAGAGGGCCGCTGAATAGAGATGCTTTTAGGACAGCTATGAAGGCGGTTTGTTTATGGGGGGGATTGCTGGAGGACACACACACACACACACACATACAGTAACGTGCGGCCTCGGGCCTCCTCGGCTTTATGTTGCGTGAGGAATGCCGTCCATACACTCGTGGCTTTCATCCGTATAGGTGGTCTCCGGCGCTCGCCCTCCGGTGTCCCAGCCAGCCCTCAGGATGTGGGAGACCGGAGAGCTATCAGACCCCCTTCAAACAACAACGCAACACGGGTCATTAGATGGCACAATTTGGGGGGGAGAAATAAATAAATGTTAGCGAGGGGGAGGAAGAGAGAGAGAGAGTGAGATAATGACCGTTGACTATGTTTAGGCCCCAGAAAGGCAGTGAGATAAACAGCAGGTCGTCCGAGCGAACAGGAGGGCTTTAAGTTGCCGAATTGAAAACCCCCAAAGCCGCTTTTTCCTGCCCACATCGGCCATAATGAGAGCCCCGCCATTCAATTGTTGAATAGTTGAGGCTTTTTTCCCCCTTTGAGCTGACTGGCTTTAATATAGCAGCACGGCGCACACAGTGGAGCGATGGACGTCCCCAGCGTCGTTCAAAGCCGCGGCGGGGTAAGGACACGGCTGACATGCATTATTCCTTACAAAAGCCGCCCTTTGTTTGCTTTATGCTCAGATCCCACAAATTGCTGGCTTTGTCCATCAACATTTCTTATTTGGGGTATAACCCTTATTTATACCCTCCTAGAATCCCCCCCTCCTCCCTTCTCTGCTGGTGTCCTCTTCTTGGCATGTGTGTGTGTGTGTGTCGTGGTGTTGGTGATATAACTTCACACACACATTGGACACGTGTCAGATGAGCGGAGTGGTTGAGTTGATCCTGAGAGCCAATATCCCGCCTCCCTTATTAAAAGCTCTCTATCTCACTACAGTTTATTCTCATGCGGTGTTCTTCTGTCGTCACTCAACAAGAAAAAACCTAAATCATCTAATTCATGCTCTAAAAATCATCAGGTGTAGATCTAAAAATGATGCGGCTGAGAAATATAGAGTTAATTTCGTTGCCCGGGCTGACAGATAATACGACACTTTTGATGAAATCCGGCAGTTTGTCTGTAAACACATCCCTTGAACACAACCTTTCTGTGATCATGGCCATTAAGAGGAAGAGATCAGTCACTCTGCGGACTTCTCGCCATTTCTTTTTTGCGTAAAAAGATAACACACTGTTGTCAGAATAGGACATTTCTCCGTTGGGGGGTGGGGGGTTAACAGATGTAACGTTTCCACGTCCCACTCTGGCGTTGTTTTGGTGAGCTGTACTCTTTACAATCCCTGCATTTGACAGGTCAGGCACCATTACCCGAGCACACTGCCGAGTCAGAGCAGGTCAAAACATCCATTGGCGCCTCCGCTACACACACACACACACACACACACACACACACACACACACACACACACACACACACACACACAGCTCAATTAGCCTCCTTTAGCCTGCGCCTCTCTTAACCCTGCAGCTACTCTTAGAAGTCATTACTCTCAGGGTCAAGTGTGATCCCTGTGCTTATCTGCATCAACAACTGGCAAGTGCAGGCGTTCTCTTCCAAACACACACACACACACAGAACACACTACATACACACTCGTAGGCCTATACTCCTCTGGTGAGTGTTGTGGGTAATAAAAAGTGATTTAGAGAGAGATTTGATTGAGGAGGCACTACTGCCCTCATGTGCTCTGCAATTAGTAACTACAAATGGTTAGAAGATATCATTTGTAGAGGACCGGTGAACCCCCCCCCCCCCTCAACATAACTCAGCCTCTCACACACAGGACCGCGTTAGCCGGCGCTGTTGGGCCGCGATGTCTGCGAGGTGAAACAGTGAGATGTTTTTATCGGGGCCGGATCACAAAGCGTCTCCTCTCTCTCTGGAGCCTCTTCGCTCTGAAAATGACTCCGGGATGTTGTGGTGGGCCGGGGAGGAAACTCCCTTTCACCGCAGCCCTGCTATCTCTGTGGGAGTTCATTACACACACATACACACACTCACACACACCCACATTCATAAGCACATGTTGTATATGTAGGATATGCACGCATGCAATATCTATTGTGGGAGATTATTACCCGTCCCCCCACACACACACACACACACACACACACACACACACACACACACACACAGAGCCTGTGACATGAACACTGGTGGGCAGATGTGGACACCATTTACCACAATATAAACTCATCATGAATATGTTTCTGTGGACATCCCCTGCTCCACCCATGCAGACAGACTCCTCCACCCACAAGGTGTGTGCGTGTGTTTGTTGAGCTGGCAGCCGTTACTGTAAAACAGACGGAGAAGTAAAACCACTGAGGGGTCACGGGGTCAAGATGCGTTCAGGGTACTCCTCGTGTCACATGGCCCACCTACTCGTCTCTCCAGCGCCCAGCCTTAAAGCTGCAGTAAAGCTGCAGTAATCCATAATGCTAAACATTCTGACAGCAAATGATCACTTACTCTCTCTGTGGAGCGTTTTAGCTAAATGCATTTTAGAGTCGTGGTCCTCTTCGAGAAGTGTGCTTTTGTTGGCCCGTCGTTGGTGGAGAACAAACTCGAGCTAAAAGAAGAGCGAGCGTTGGTCTCACGTCCGTCGTGTAGCCAGGAACTCGAGTCGGCACGACTTGTGTAAATAGGCTTTAAGCTGAAGCTCTATAAAAGGTGATAATGTGTCAATTCAGTATTTACAGTGTATTGTTGTGTCCTCAGGTGACAACATAAATCAATGCAGACCATTAATTACCAGGTAAAATACTTCCACCCTCACAATAAAATAAGTCCTCACAAACAAAGATACATGAGCATGAAACCATTTTTGGTTTCCAGCTTAAAATAAATTGTTTACCTCGTAGACCAGTTAAAATAAATAAATAGGTGCTTTAAATGTTTTGTCTCATTGGGGGGAACATTACATTTACTGATTGTTAAAAATCCTTAATAACCATATTTCCACATATTGGAAACATTACTTTCGACAAATCTGTTGCCTATTGATTTGCATATTATGACCATAACACAGGTTATGTCTTTCAAATTAGAAATGAATCTGTTCCCCAGAATCAATGAATGTTATGAACACCTGGTGTATAGACATATTGAAGGGCGTTGTGTTGGTCAGTTAGACATGTCAGGGAAGAAAAGTCCTGCTCAACACTCACCGCACGTCAGGATTACTCCTCAATGGCCACCAACTAGACTCTGATGCCACCTGCTGGTTAATCCGGGGTTTGACATCAGCATTTGTAGAAATCTTTATTTATCTCGGCAGTCAAAAGTACATCACCCCCCCTTAAGGTCATGACACTCTCATATCATTGGGAGGCAGTGTTGCAGACCATAGTAAAAACAGAGCCAAGTGAAATCCTAAAAGTCACATTATAAACCAAATGGTTGCTGGGCAGGAGCAGCAACAGGAATGCTGATACTCTTTTGTGAGGTCCCTTTGATTTAAAAAGAGTGTCGGAGGTGTGCGAAACTAAATGTTCCTACAGTGGCGCCGGAGGACGCACCCCCATTACTCCAGAGTACGACGTCTCCGTGGAATTCAAGAGGTCAACTCTCGTCACAGGGAAGAGGGGGCGGAGCTTCTTCTCCCCGGTTGCAACGTGTAAGCAGGAGCCCACATGAAGTAGGGAAACTAAAAACGCAACAAACAGATGAGCTTTGTACTTCCCTATTTACAAAATAATTATCGAACAGGAGTCGGACCAGAACAAAGCATTACATTCGTAAAAAATAAAATAAATCAAAAAAACAATGCCTTGCTCAGGTCGAGTGGTACGGAGATCTTCTCGCTCTTCAGTAGCTCGTCGGTCAGCAGATGTCTTGGTCGACACGTCAATAGACAGTTTGTTTGACTTCACGCGGAGAAATAAAGATTTAGTTTTTTAAATACAAAATAAAAAAAGGCCTTATTACAATATAATTTGGGTACCAAAAAAAAAAGAAAGAAAAAAAATAATAAACAGAGACATGGCATCCTTTCAAATAAAACACCTGCAATTGTGCAACTGCTGTCGAAATGTAGAACATTAAAAACAAATTGGGTTCAAGCCATTCCGAGAACCATCTGAAAATAATAAATACACCCTGGCCAGAATCATGGAGCCCGGTCCTGTTGATTGAAGATGTGTGTGCGTGTGTGTGTGTGTGTGTGTGTATGAGTGTGTGTGATAGAGAGAGAGACAGAGAACTCAGTCCAGGCTGTGTCTGTGCTAGTATCCTTGGAGTCCATTATAAACCTTCTGTACAGAGCCCTGCTTCAGAAGACTCCGGATGCCTGCAACAACAGAGCAGCGACCGTTAACAGCGGCATATCAAAAACAGAAATACACACATTATCAAATACGGGGCACGAATCTATTAATTGCCGATCTCACCGTGCCCCCCAGATATTCTACATTAAATGTTGACTTAAAACTCTGGAACGAATGCTTGAAAGCGTTGAAATTATGATTTAGAGTTATTGTTTAGTTAATATGGACGACAGTAGGGTACACCACAGCATACCCTTTGTCTCCCCCTGCAGGCAGGGAGCGTAATTACACAGACACAGTCCTCACAAACGTCTCACCGTCTTTCTGCTGTTCGTTGAGCTGCGTCTGAGGAAAATCCACATCGAAGGTGATGATGAGGGAACCTCGGATGTTGATGTTGTCAAAGTTTGGCAGGCCCTCTCCCTTCTTCCACATTCGAGCGCCGGGCTTGGTGATCTTATCCCTCACGACATGGACCTGTGAGGCAAAGACGGACGCCACGACTCAATTCCACTGGCAGATTCACGTGCACCGCTTTGGTTGTTCACCAACTTTAAAAGTGCCAGGTCCAATAGAATCACAGGTTCTACAGCCGTTAAGAGACCCAGACATGTACAGAACCTTGTGTCCATCCAAATGTTCGATGTCCATCTCAAAGCCGATGAGGGCCTCCACCAGGGAGATGGTGACGTTTGTGTACAGGTCATCTCCTCTGCGTTCAAACACAGGATGTCTAAAAAGAAAGGAGAGAAAGAGTCATGTTACTGTAGGACACCGGTCTAATATTATGCAAAGTATTCAGTTGTAAATTTGGTTGTAGATCTCGGACACAATAAATACAGCTGGTTCCTACTTTAGCACTTTGATGCGGAAACGTAGATCTCCAGGTTCGCCGTCGATGTGAGGTTCCCCTGTGTCACAAATAAAGACGTTAAAGACAGGGCGCATTTAAAAAAAAATAACAATCGTTGTAGCTTTGCATAGAATTACCTTCTCCAATGAAAGGGTACTCCATTTCATCTCTGACTCCTTGTTCAATTTCTACCTCCAAGGTTCTCTCTTCATTGACCAGCCTGTGGTGAACAATAAAACAGATTAGCACTTCAGTGGCACTTATAGTATTTTTTGTAGTTTGGCTTTCTTGAAGAAATGTTACTTTCTTGATTCTTGCTGTTCTGAGTTTTTACTCATGGTTGATACACTTATTGTAAGTCGCTTTTTGCTAAAAGCGTCATCTAAATGACATGTAATGTAACAATACATAATAAACAATATGTTGTGATAACAGGTGTGTACAACATCTTTACTAAATATTATTACCCTTCTGAGATATATATATATATATATATATACACACACACACACACACACACACACACACACACACACACACACACACACACACACACACACACACACACACACACACACACACACACACACACACACACACACACACACACACACACACACACACACACACACACACACACACACACACACACACACACACACACACACACACACACACACACACACACACAGTTGTATTGTTGTATTGTCCATTTATTTGGTACAGCTAAACAAATGCAGAAAATACAGTGCGACTTTGTGCTTCTGTGTCCTGCAATACTAATATGTACAGAGACCAAACATTTGGGACCGGATCAGAAGCAAAGTGGAGACAAAAAGTGTGCCGCAAACTAAATTATCTATAAAAAAATAGCTTGTGCCGGGTCAGGCTCGATTATTGGGACCCAGAAGGACACTTCAAATCAAGCACCGTAAAAATCCGCTGCCATGATCAAGTCTGGGGTTCGTGATACCAATTTAAAAATGTGTAATATTGAGGACGGCAATGAACAGGAGCAAAGACTTACTTTATATTGGGGCACTCGTCGCACACCATCTCCTGGGTCATCTGGAAGCGGCCGGGTCCGAGCTGTGTCGTCCTCATCTCCTGTCTGCAGTTACACTTCCTCTTGCCGGGGGCTTCTTTGGCTATTGGCTTGTTACGTACGACCTGGGCGACAAAGCAGTGAGTAAATCCGACGATGAATCAGCACATTTGGCATTTCAAATTGCATTTAAATGATATCAATGCACGTCGAATTGATCCTCCCCTCACCTCGACAAAGTTCCCAGAGTACACCTCTTCAAGCATGACCTCCAGGTCTAGTATGATGTCATTTCCTCTGGGGATGTTCCTGTCCTGCTGCTGTCGATTGCCTCCGAACATGAAGCCAAAGTCACCAAAGAAGCTACAGAATGAGGACAAAGAGAGAGCAGGCCTTTTTATTTTTTCTCTCAATTAAGGTAGAAACGCAATTAAATCTTGTGATTTAAATTAGTATCATGCCAACTCCACACATATTAACAAATTAAATAAAAAGTAAATCAACGGGTAGATTTATCTTCAGAATCAGTGTCTCACTGACAAAGGAAATGTAACCCAATACTCTTGATAATCAAAGGCACACAACGTCAACAGTTTAGTTATCAACCATATATTTGGTCAAAAACAGGAACTTCATTATAAACACTTCCCAGTGATGTCGGTGGATTATTCAGATTAAGTTATGGTTTGGTTTAAGTGGACTTTACAGAAGCCATTTAACGACATTTAGTAAAGTTTCCGATTGGCTCTTGGACTATAACAAAATAAATAATTTAAGCTCAGGACACCTACCTGGAGAAAATATCGTTGTGTGAGCCGTGGTGACCCTCTTTGAGTCCATCTTCTCCATACGCGTCGTACTGTTTCCTTTTTTCCTCATCTGAGAGCACCTGAAAAAACAAAAACAACCTGTGAGTCATGGGACAAACAAATACTACAATGTTTTCTTCAATGATATACACGCCTTTGCAATACAATTGAATCCAAATGTCATGAAACTAAACCTAAAACACCATCAGACGAGTTGTATATAATAAACAGTTGTAGTTATAAAGGAGCAGTGGTAGTACAAAGTAGGAAAGAGTGTTAGTGTAAAAAATAATACACATTTAAAATAGCAATAAAAAGTGAACGCATAAATAGTAAATACAGATAGTATAAAGATGTGAATAAGAACTGCCATATAGTGACATACTTTATTGCATCATAGTGTACAGGTGTTAGTGTAATAATGTGTCCACGCTATGTACATCAAATCACACGACATATCACGGTTATGTATTTTTAGAGCAACGTGAACATCTGATAAAAACACCTGCAAAGCTGCTCTGAAGCCCCTCCCACTAACTACGTCGTGGCTTTCCTGAACGCCAGCTGTATCGCGTCACAGCCAATCAAATGCGGCCACACGGTCTAGTCGACCAATCACAGTGGCCATGCAATTTTCCAACAACAACCAAATAGCAAGCATACAAAAAAGACTTGTGTAGCCCTCTAACATCTACAGTTTCTTCGCAGTCATGCATTTAAATGTAAAACAACTTTCCCGTGCCCTCTACGCAACTCCCGCCGAGTGCACTCCATGTGTAAACTCACCTCATAAGCTGATCCCAGGTCTGCAAATTTGTCTGCAGCCTTCGGGTCGTCCTGGTTTCTGTCAGGGTGTAACTGGAGAGCCAGCTTTCTGTAGGCCTTCTTGATGTCCCTGATGGATGCACTCTTTGTCACCCCCAAGATCTGATAGAAATCTCGCCTACAAGAGAGAACAAGATGAAGGTAGGGTGTGGTAACAAGGGGGTTAGAGACGACACACAAGAGGGAGTGAAATGGACGTTACATAAAACACGAGTCACGTTTTACAGGGTGAATTATAAACAGGCAGTGGGGAGGATGCCCGTGGGTGTAGCTTAGCTTGCATGCTAGCTATCTGCTAACTAAGCTAGCTCGCCACTAAAAGAAGAAAACACACAACCGCTTCACCGACTGTAAACGCGCAGCTAGGCGTCAGCAAACCGTGAAATTTAACTCTTATGAGCGTATTACTAGCTCGGCGCGTGAATCTGATTCCGGTACACATACGTTCGGAGCTGGTCTGGACCAATCACAGTGGAACATGTGTCCCACCTGGCGATGCCGAGCGAGAACTCACCCGGCGAGCACCGCGGAGATAACGTAGAAGAGCAGGCAGCACACATTGCAGAGATTCATCGCTTTGGTCGCCATGGATCTCCCCGGGGTTCTAATGGGAAGCAGCTAAGAAGAACAGCCGGCTTTTTTGAAGGTTGGATCACCGGCTGCCCGTCACGAGCCTTCTTCCTCCTGTCAGAAAGAGCCAACCCACTGGACGGCTCCGTCACTAAACACCCCGCCCCCCATTAAAGAAACACAGTGTAGTACATATATGTTTATATATATGTAAACCGTAAAATAGTAAAACAATAATAACATAGGGCGCAGTAATTTACACAAGACGGAAAACTGTTTATTATTTCTCTCTTTACACACTCGTATAACAAATTGTTCTTATTTCCGGTGTATCCTTCACAATAAAAGCCCCAGACATAAACACTGGAACACTGATTTCTAGAGAAACTGTGTAACTCAACATAGTTTTCGTAAATAATATAGGTATGAAGTTTTATACAGCACAAATAGCACTGTTTTCAAACTATAAACAGGCGAGTTGTGTTAGTGTGGTGTATCGTTTATAATAGTAATACAGTACTAATACGGGGCGCAAGACGGCAACTACTTTATTTATCTCTTTTCACACACTCAAAGAACAATTTTCCTCTCTCCAGTTTATCCTTTCCAACAAAATACTCAGACACATGAACTAGAAAAATAATTCCTAGAGAGTTGTTAAAGTAACTTATATAACTATAGAAGTATCAAGTCAAATACAGCAAAAAAGAGCACGGTTTTCAAATTAAAACACCAGCGCGCGCCCCCGCGAGCTGCGCGCAACAGATGTCAGCTCGGAGGAGGGCGCCAAATAGAAATAACGGCAGACGTTTAGAAAGAGCCGCTTTAGTCACAACAAAGCGGGTCCACGACCCGGACCCCCGCTCGTCTTCCCGGTCCCGTATGCGCGACCCATCGAGGCGGGTCACCGCGTAGCCTGGATGACGTCACCGGCTGAACGTAAGAGCAAAAACAAGTCTTGTTTTGTGTCTGGTTTCCCGCGCTAGCTCGCCGCAGCTAAGTCGGTTCTCCATGAAGTCCACTTTGAGATAACCCAGCAGAGTGCTTCGTGCTGGCAGCTGCCACGGTAACGACCTTTCAGGTGGTGCCATTAAAACTAGGAGGGATGTTTAAGCGCGCTTAATTGTGTCGACAGGATAAGTTATTTAGTTTTTAGCTCGGCTTGGCTCGCGTACCAAACGTGGCGTTATCAGGTGTTGATGACACGAGTGGTCTGTTGTCATGGGAGCTGATCTATAAACACGTGTTTTCAGAAGGATATTTTAGTTTTTTATCAGTGCAAAAACCCTTCGACACTTGCTTACTTTTATATTACAGCGGCTGTATTTCATTGTGTACTTCGTGGCATGTTTGTTTTATTTATTTATATATATGACCAGCTTCATTGTCTTTGTGTGTTGCTGTAACTATATCATGTGCACCCATAACTTTAGTGTTTCTATAATGCAGAAACTTTACACTGTTATTATAAATTACAAATGGACATTCTTGCACGTCAGTCTATCATCTGTCTTTTTTTTTTTTAAATGTCCTTTTCTCTTCAGACATGGAGGCCGACAGTGTGAGCATATGGCCACGCATGGAACCCTTCTTACTGGGTGCCCTGCAGGTAAATATGCTCATCCCATCCATTCAATGCATTGATCTCGCCCTGTGAATGCAAACGTAGTAAAATAACTGGAATTATTGCCTCTTCCCAGGTGGCTCCCTCCTCCAAGCTCAGCTTGCACTATCTTCGCAAGATGGCGATCTACGTGCGGACGCGGGACGGCTGCTTCCCCGTTTTGGGCTGGCCCATGTGGAGACATATCGCCTGTGGGAAGCTGCAGTTTCCGGAAGACCACGCGTGGCTGTATTTCGAGACCTTTGACCTGCTGAACGGCCACACGCCAGAGGAGAGGCTGGAATGGGCAGAGTGTCTTTCCCAGTGCTCCACCAAAGATGAACTGGATCAACAAAGAAACAAGGTAAACAATTGTGCTAAAGGCTCAGGTGACCTAAGAATGTAAGGCTATCTCACTGTGACGCATGCCCCGTGTCCTGTATCACATCGGCGGCTTTGTTGTCGCTGCTCTCAAATTCAGAGTTCCACATTGATACGTGCACCTTGTCGTCCCCTTTTCACCCCAGCTGTCTGTGGACACACTGCAGTTCCTCCTCTTCCTCTACATCCAGCAGCTGAACCGAGCGTCTCTGCGCACCTCTCTGATCGGCGAAGAGTGGCCCAGTCATCGCACTCGCTGCCCCTCTCCATCCGACCGGGAGGCCAAGACCAGCTCTCAGAACAAGGTCCTCGTCAATACAAATATGAATACAAGCGCTGCAATATTCTGTTGTTCTGATTGCTACCTATTGGCCAGGGGGAAGCATCTACGTCAGGGGTCGGGAACCTATGGCTCGAGAGCCATATATGGCTCTTTCGGTGACGGCATATGGCTCTCAGACAATTTTGAGTTGAACTTATTTTCTCTCTTCTCTATAGCGCCAGATTACAGCATGTGCGTGCGCATCGGAGCCCCGTAGCATCATGCAGCACCAGAAGTCGCATTAAAATTATACGTTAAAAATACCATATGGCTCTCATTGAAATATATTTAGCTTTTATAGCTCTCCCAGTCAAAAAGGTTCCTGACCCCTGATCTTACGTGGTCCCTTTTAAAGCACACACGCGTTAGTCTTCTCTTAATCCTTCATCGTGGAGCTACTCGTGGTCCGTGTCTTATTTCTTGGCCGTTTGGTTCCACAGAACTGGGACGATCAGGCTCACCTGTCATTTGTGCAAAGCCATCTCGCTGAGCTCCTGGAGCTGCTGGTGGAGCCCGGCCAGCTGTCACAATCTGGACATGCCCTCAGAGATTGCCAGGTTTGTGGTTGTGTTTTATTATTCAAGTGACGAAGGGGGTCTTTCCTGCTATTACGACCCGAATCTGCAGCTCCTTCTGCCTCTACGTACGTTTGTTTCATGTGTGTTTTTTGCCAGATATCCCTGGAGGCTGTGCGGAGCTTGGGCCTGCTCCTGGAGGGTTCCCTCAGCCCCGGCAGAGAGGTTCAGCCCGTCCACAAGCTGCTCACCAAAGGCCTGCTCCAGATACGGACCGGCTACTCCCCCCTCAGCCACGCCTTCCCCCTGCACCAGCTCCTCTCCTGTCTCCACCAGAGCCTCACGCTCAACCCCTTTGGGATAACCGCCTGCCTGAGCTCCGGCAAGAAACTGGCCTGGGCTCAACAAGGTATGCTTCAAATCATTGCCTAGTAACAATCTGTACGGTCATTCTGAGAGGGAGGAGTTCAAAGTCAGCCGTCACTCTTTCGACCCGACTACATTTCTTTGACTTGGTTCGTTCCAGTGGAGGGCTTCATGAAGAGAGCCAAGATAGCCCGAAATACCCACACGGCCCCGCCTGGCAGTAAGATTGTGCTGATGTCGCAGGTCGTCAAACAGACGCTGGCTAAAACCTCCGACAAGCTGACTGGCGCCAACATCAAGATCCACAGATGCTCGGACGCCTTCATATACCTTCTCTCACCCCTCAGGTGCGTGTGCGTGTGCGTGTGCGTGTGCGTGTGTGTGTGTGTGTGTTTTCCTGGGTCAAAATGGGTCTTCGGTGCTCCGAAGAAGAGTTGTTGATGGGGGGAGGGGGGGCAGTGACAGTTTCTCCACTTCCTGTCTCTCCTGTCTCCACTTCCTGTCTCTCCTGCCTCCACTTCCTGTCTCTCCTGCCTCCACTTCCTGTGGTCCTCTTCACTGATTGGAGGAGCTGCTTTCACTTCTGGTCCGTGTGTTTTTATATATGATTTATCCGATGCATCGCTCTGCCGCGCGAGAAAAAAAAAGTTCACCGTAAGCAGCAGCTGGCCGACTTTTTTTTTTTTGCTTTAGGCGCTCGGGAAAACAGCTTAGGTGCGCACCCAAATTTTCTCTATGCAGGAAAATAAAAAGGTGTGTGTGAGTGACTTTTTGGGGCTCATCCGTCTGGGTCGTGTTGCTCCTCCAGATCAGTCAGTGTGGACAAATGCAGAGACTGCACGGTGGTTCTGGGTCCCGTTGAGACCAGCGTCCACGTCCACGGCTGCCAGAACCTGCGGGTGGTGTGCGTGGCCGGCAGGATCGCCGTCGGCGTCTCCTCGCGTTGCACCATCCACGCCTTGACGCCCACCCGCCCCTTGCTCCTCCCCGGGAACGTGGACATCACGCTGGGGCCCTTCCACACCGTGTACCCGGCCCTGGAGGATCACATGGCCAGCGTGGGGCTGGCCGTGGTCCCCAACGCCTGGGATCGGCCCTTGCTCCTGGGGAACGAGGGCCTCGCCAACCCCGCGCTCAACGCGTCGGCCGGCCCGGACCCCGCCTGCTACCGCCTGCTGCCCCCGGCCGAGTTCCACGAGCTGGTCGTGCCTTTCCGGACGGAGGGCGACACGTGCGAGGTGCCTGGGGGATTGCCTCCTCCGTATCAGGCGGCGCTGGACGAAAAGAAGAGGAGGATTCAGAACTGGCAGAAGACTGTGATGGAGGCCCGGCTGAATAAGTGAGTGAACAATCAGACCCTCGGACAACTTTACCTTCGCGTTGAAAATGTTTTGATCGCTGTGTGTGTGCGTGTTATTCGCATAAGTCAAAAAGTATTAAACCGAATCGCATGAAATCTGGTGGGATGATTGGTTATTATCCGGGGACTATTTGATTAGATTTTGGGATTGATCGGGTCAAAGGTCAAGGTCATGAAAAGGTCAAAATCTTTTTACCATAGAGCGGTATATTTGTATCCAATTGTCATGCAACTAGTGCCAACATGTTCATAACTCAATGCCCAACTTGTGATATGTGAAGGTATGCGCTCTACCGAGTGCCCATTCTAGTTTTTCTTTATTTTAATTAAAAAGTGGAGTCATTAGACTTTCTAATATCACTTCGACATGCATGTGAAAAATTAAATTGTTGGGGCACTTTTTGAACCAGGGGGGGAGGGGGGAATCAATCAGCATGTGAATGAGCAACTCGGCGGGTAGTTCATTAACGCAATGTTGTCAGAAAACTTTCCCGCGGGTCTCGCCACCCTAACCTGTGACGGCTCATCACAGGACGCTGTTTCGTGAGAAGAAAAGAAGGGGGCCGAAAAGATTGATCCACTCCCACGTTGCAGTATTTTAGCGCTGTACTCTCTTCCTGCTTCGTACTTCACGTGTGTTCTTACTTGTGTGTGTGTGTGCGTGTGTGTGTGTGTGCGTGTGTGCGTGTGTGCGTGTGTGTGTGTGTGTTCTCGTTCTCTCAAGGGAGCAGAAGCGCCAGTTCCAGGAGTTGGTGGAGGTCAAGTTCCACGAGTGGCTCCTGGAGACGGGCCACAGGCAGGAGCTGGACAGCCTCATCCCGCCCGCGATGGCGTCTTTGAGGGACTCCGGTGGGCCCGCCGCAGCCGAGGCGCCCCGAGTCCCCGATGCCAAGCCCATGAGGAACGGCCGGGCCGCGGGGCCGTCGCCGATG
Organism: Liparis tanakae; assembly: GCA_036178185.1. Classification (NCBI taxonomy): domain Eukaryota; kingdom Metazoa; phylum Chordata; class Actinopteri; order Perciformes; family Liparidae; genus Liparis; species Liparis tanakae. The sequence continues at coordinate 13,043,716 of CM070107.1, forward strand.
GCTTGTTGACTTGAGTCTGACATTTGTAGCGCCTTGTGTGTTTACCGGAAGTGTTAATGCACGGCACCGTCACACCGAGCGGTGGTAGGGCCGGAGCCGTCGCTCCAGCTTTCACTGGTTCTTGAGTCTGCAGTGGGCTGCTTTACAAGTCCGGCTTCAGAAGAAAGGCAGCTAAGTCCTTCGCGTGTCTAAAGCCGAGTAGGGGGTGGATTGCATGTTGTCTCTTTTGTGGAGAGCTACACAGGGTGCAGCATCTTCAGAGTCACCACCAGATTTGAGAAAGAAATAAAAAGAAGGAAAGAAACTCGGGGTAAGTCACCTTTTGGAAGACGGAAGGTCTCAATCCGAGCTGAACAAGGCACTGGACATCTGGCAGCCATGCAGACGTGCCCTAAAATGACGGTCTTTTGAAGAATTAATAGCTCTTATATGTAATAATGACTCCCGAAAGCTTTTTTGGAGCGTTTGGAGTCCATTGGCAGAGCTTGGACTCACAGCACTTATTGCATGTGGCATCACCAGCACTCTGCTCCAGGGGAAGCTGTGAAGGTGGCGGCGCTCTTCCATTAAAGCCATTTCTCCCCAAACTGTGCACACATATATGAACAATATAAAAAAAAAAGATGTAAAGATGGAGGATATAGAGGGTAAATGAATGCAGCACCTTAGGACAGATTAGTGCTCCTACAGTTACGAGCTCAGGTCATAGTATTTTTCGTGGGTGGACAGAAAATAATAAATGACAATCAGGTGTTCTCCATTATAGGGGGGCGGGGGCTAGAACTATTAACATAATTTATTGTAGGTACATGATTGTGCCGTCCAAACTATCATATTGTATGAAGGTACAACAATATTTCTACACCGCTCTGTCGAGCACCATCGATTTACTTCTCCTCTGTAGGTCTGTTTGAAGAACTGCTGCTGTTCAAATGTTTGTATTATTTCACCTGTATGAATATGTATATTATAGTAGGACTATTCTTCATAAATCTACCTGGCCTCCTGAACCGTCTTTTAGCATTTAACCTCCAAGTGTACTTCAGCCCAGCTAGCTTCCTGTTTCCATCCTTCCACTCAGACAATAGACCTGCTGCGTGTGTATTTGGGGCATTTTGATTGGTTGTTGAGAGAGAACATGTGTAGTTAAAATGCTGTTACACAACAGAATGTTACTGTAACCTTTCAGGAGTGCTGGTATGTGATTACACTGTTAAACGCCTTACTGATGGAAGACTTTGGTTTGAACACACATGCACCTCGAAGTAGTGACTACAGCATGAGCACAGTGTAGTTGGCGATTGTTAGGAAAATAAAAATGAATTAAAGTTTTGACTAAAACCAGGCTGCCTATTGTTTTGATTGGGTCTTCTGCAATATGCTCTGAATCTTTGGTCTCATGGGAATTCTTCAGTTCATAAAGTTTACCCGAGTAAAGAAATGTATACATTAAAAATTAATTCCAATCCTACAGTAGAAGTATTTGTTGAATCTGAGGTTATGTAAGTGTAAGTGGGTTTACTCTAGTATCGTACATTTTGAGGTACTTGAACTTCAGTTGAGTATTACGATTTTAATGCGACTTTATACTTCTACTCATCTCAGAGGGGACATTTTACTCCACTACATTTATGACAGCTTTATTTACTTTACAGATTATTAATACAAAACATCAACAAAGAATTTGTCTTAATATTAAAAGCTTAAGCTACTAAATAATAATAATAATAAACCTTTACCAACTGCAACATGGATGCATGAATAATAATAATCCAGTACTTTAATATAATATATCTTCTAAAATATTCTAAAATAGGGCATTTTGCTTATTGAACACTTAGTAAGTATTCAGATGCTTATATTAGTTTTTACTTTAACTCCAGCAAGATATTGAATGCAGGACTTACCTGTAAGTATTTATACACTGTAACACGTTCACCAAAGTGAAATAACTGTCTGACCTCCATCACTGCTAACATATATTTTACTTGAGTATTCTCATTTTGTGCTGCTTTGCACTTTTTTCTCCCCCAGTGTTACAACTCCCCTTGCTGTACTTGGCACTGGACCCGGCCAGTCGTGGGCTCCATTGACGCTGACCATGCCCGGCCATTATCCCGTAATCCTCCCTCGCTTTTCTGGCACTAGAATCACTGACTACATTTTTTTATCTCATTTTCATGACAAAGCGATTGCTCCCCGTTGTTGTTTATAAATGTGGTAAAGCAGGGATATAAAAAGGGACCGGTGGGGAGGCAGTACAACATCGAGACCTCAGAGGAACCAGCAGCAGCAGCAGCAGCATCGCTTAACATCACCCCACACATTGCATCCATGATGGGCAGGGTGAGTTCAGGCACAGTGGGAGTCTGTGGCATGGAGGTTAAGAGTGAACATGTGGGTTTAAAGCGGTGGTCAAAGCTGTGTACGCGACCCTCTCTTCAGGGATGTCGGGGTTTGAACCTATTTTGGTGGCGCTAGGTGTTGGTTGCTTTTCAGCTGGAGGTTAAAGCTGCACTTTGGATTGAAAAACACCACCAAAAGAATGCTTTTCAAGGATTTAAAAAAAAAAGGTTGTGTGATAAATGGTAATATCTGACTTTTCTGTGAGAGTTAAGACTCCCGTGCGTTGACCCCTCCTCTCCTAGATTGTCTTCTACGAGGATAAGAACTTCAAGGGACGTCGCTATGAGTGCGACAGCGACTGCTCGGACTTCCACGCCTACCTGAGCTGCTGCAACTCCATCCGGGTGGAGAGCGGGACCTGGGTGGCGTACGAGCGGCCCAACTACCTGGGCTACCAGTACGTCCTGACCAGGGGGGAGTACCCAGAGTACCAGCTCTGGACCGGCCTCGACGACCGCCTCAGCTCCAGCAAGATGGTCCACTTCGTAAGTCGGCCATCGCCTCTTTTATAACATGCAGTATGAACACACTTTTACTTAGTGTGCAGATCTCTTAACGAAGCACTAACAACAACAACAACAACGACTAGAACTGTTTTGGTACTTGGCATGAGAGTGTGGGGAACTGTAAATTGATGTAACTTGATATCGGATATTGTGGTAAACATCACAAAAGAATTATGTATGAACATTTGCGTTATGGTAAAAAGAAGAGTTTGACCTTTTCATGACTTTGACCTTTGACCCGATTAATCCCAAAATCTAATCAAATGGTCCCCGGATAATAACCAATCATCCCACCAAATTTCACGGATTTGTTTTTTATACTTTTTGAGTTATGCGAATAACACACATACAAATTAATAAATAAATACACAGCGATCAAAACATAACCTTCCGCAGAATGCGAAGGTAACAACAACAACAACAAATACAGCTGATGAAAGCCACAGGAGAGAAACTGATCACAGAGGTTGTGCTGTGGCGTCGGTGCTACTAGCGACTGCAGGGCTTTGTCGATGGAGACCGATACGCGGGGTCAGTCCATCAGTCGGACCGGGCCCTGGTTGAACTGACCCACAGCCTGAAGGCAGATCCAGGGACGCCACTCTCACACAAAGATCGATCCGGTTCATGCAGGCTGCAGGAGTATAGTTTTCCGCTACAATTTGTAACCCACACTAAAACCACGATGAGCATATTCATGTCTACAGATGCAAATCTCTTCCCCCACACTCTCCCACTTAACCCCCCATCCCACTACCATCTTCCCCCTGCTTCCTCCCGTCACCCTCCAGACCAGCGGGACCCAGTACAAGATGCAGCTGTACGAGAAGGCGGACTTCGGGGGCCAGGCCTTCGAGGCCACAGAGGACTGTCCCGCTCTCCTGCAGAAGTTCAACTGGAGGGAGGTCAACTCCTGCAAGATCTCCGAGGGCTGGTGGGTCTTCTACGAGCATCCCAACTACCTCGGGCGCCAGTACTTCCTGGAGAAGGGGGAATACCGCAAGCCTGGCGACTGGGGTGCCGTCAGCGCCACTGTCCAGTCCTTCAGGCGCCTCTCCGAATGATCGGACCTCCAGCCGAACGTTAAAAGAAAAATGACTTTATAAGTTGATATTTTACTTTTATTTTAATTGAATATTTTGTGATTTGGAACTGAGGTCTCACAAATAATAATAAAAAAACTGACAAGTAAGCAAACTGAAGGTTTTTCTTTGGCTTTTTCATACACACGTTGTTTTAATGTCAGCAGTTTAAATGCTACTTTTCTTTAGGAACTTTCATTTCATGTGGACTTTGGCGGTCCCTGTGGGCCGCAGTGGTACTCTCTCTGAAAACCAGAGTCCCTTTCAAAAACCTTGTATTCTACTGCAGAAGAGTTTGATAGTCTGCAATAACTACGTAGAAATAGCCGAGCTTCTCTCCGACAGTCTTGTTTAATTACGGTCACATCGAGACATTCAGCATGCTTTCACAGTCTCACAGAGACACTGTAAGCTGCTGCATCCCAGTGCAGGTCTGAGGTCCACAGTGACCGGCTGAAAGGTTGAAGCTTGTCCCAAAAGAGAATCAGTTTCCTCCCCCACCCATCAGGAGCAGCTCTGGTTCTTCAGAGTCCGTCAGCTCGGAGCAGAATGAGTGGAGCGTCAGCGGCCACGGCACCGAGGTCTAGAGACGAAAGAACACATGAGGTGTATCCGTTAGTATCTTCTCAGTGCATACATGGTGTCCATTTATCACGCCACCACTGTCCACCAGGGCCGACCACAGTACATGTGCAAAGAGATGCGTGACCCTGCTGACCTGTTGATGAGCAGGGCTCTGCTGGCCGCTTTGCACACTGAGTGTTGGAGGAAGACGTCCTGGAGGTAGCCCCGTGCTGAAGCAGACAACTTGCTCACCTGAACTGTGGAATATGCCTACTATGAACTTTTCATTAACTCTGTGATATTCATTGAATGTATTTTAACTCTAAATCGGTCCTTCTGTACACATGACATCTATTGCATCTGTCCATCCTGGAGAGGGATCCTCCTCTGTTCTCTCCTGAAGGTTTCTTCCCTTTTTCCCCCCTGAAGGATTATTTGGGAGTTTTTCCTGGTCCAATGTGAGGTTTTGGGGCAGGGATGTCTATGTGTACAAATTGTAAAGCACTCCGAGACAAATTTGTAATTTGTGAAATTGGACTATACAAATAAACTGCATTTAATTTAATTTAATTTAATTGGATCAAAACACAACAAAAACACAAAAGAACACAGCTATCAGAACTGTAATTGCAGTGATTGCCAGTGATGGAGGAATTATTCAGACGCTTTAGTAAAAGTAGCAACATCACAAAGTAAGTCTTCCACTGAAATTATTGAAAAAAACATGGTATTGTCGGCAAGATGTAGTTGGTAAAGTATCAGTTGAAGCAGATAAAGGTGTTATACTATTATCAGAATAAATTTATTGGCCATGTATTGTTTATACATACAAGGTATTTAACCCTGGTCAACATAAATTCACACAAATAAACAAAAAACAAAGGTTAGCATACACATTTATAATAATATGTACACACACATAAATATACACACACAAGTAAAACTAAATATATTATAAACATAAAACACAACAATGACAATACAAGTGCAATGATGCAGAGTGCAATGATGAATATATATGGAAATATTGTCACACGATACGTTGTGTACATGAGGTAGGTGGAATATGTATATAAATATAATTAAGAATATATTGCGACTGAATTGTTGCAAATCATTGGATGATAGTGTATTAATGTACACTACATACGTAGCATTGTTTGGATGCAGTCGGGTGAGATCAAGCATCTCTTTCAAGCATTGTAAACACTGTTTGGTAGTTTAATTTATAGCAATCCTACATATTTTATAATGTAAGACAATTTAAGCTGTCAATAAAATGTAGAAGATTGAGAAGCATGATCTCCCCCATCTGAATTGCTGAAGAGTAGAGGCATACATCGGCATGTAATGTAAATTGCATGTATGTACCTCAAGTGTTTCATACTTTTATCATGTTTTGCACTCATAGCATTAATAAATGGATTACTTACTTACCGCGGTGTCCTTTCCCCGCTTCTTTCTTTTATATATTTGCATAATATAAGCTATCTAAGGTAAACTCCAACAAACATCAGACTGTGTATTAGTTATATAAATATGAAGGTTTTTTTTGTAATAAGACAAATCCACATATCGAAATAATTCAAACATCCTTCGTGTGTAAAAGACTGGCGAGTGCCTTCGTATCTGCGCTCTAGCGCCCCCTGCGGCCTGGAGGCCACATTACGAAAACTCCTGCGGTCAATGAACGCCGTTCAGAAGCCCACTCATATTATTCACACATTAAGGTCAACTTCGCGTGAGTGCGGTGGTAAGACACGTGACAGGACCTCCATTACACCTGTTGCTGTCCATTTCACATGTCTTGTTTTCGGATGCTAAAAACAAAAGATAAAAGTGAGTCCACATGAGTTAGTTGAGTGGAAACTGAAGAATGTAAAAATGTGAAGTCACTGAATGGACCGTTGCGTTCTGGTTTGACAATGCGGCACTCAGCGCGCATGCGCCAATTTACAGGAAGTGTTAACGTTTTCGTTCTACCAGCTGATAGCCAAATTGTCAACAGTCAAGCTTGAGACACCTGCGTTGCTGAAACGACGGTTTATAAGGTGAATACATTTCTCTCTCTACAGCTTTACGCCACTTAGATCGACTCCTGGCATTTTCCTGCTTAATCGGGCGTCGAAATATTAATTCATGTTTATGTCCCGCTAGCACATAACGCAACACGATAACGGGGGTCTGGCGATGTGATAACGTTTACCGGAGGGAGTACCCTGAACGTCTCGCGGTGACATCTGCAGCAATGCCAGATGTGTTGTCATGAGACGTCGAGGTCTGAGTAGTAGGTGTCAAATGACCAGTTTGCTGCAGTGATGGACGTTATGGCATCGGTGTCTATGGGGGACAGCGATTAGAGGCGCAGCATCTCAAGTTTCTCTGCGTGATAAAGGGACCCTGCTGGTAACGGGACATGTTATTAAACACAACCGTAAATCGGTGAGCAGAGGAGACGTTCAGGGCTGTTAGATGTCAAAGCAATGCAGCTGCAAAGATCTGGCTGCCAACACAAAGCAAAACACTAATCCTAATGTTTATTTTGTATAATAATATAATAATAATAATAATAATAATAACTTTATTTATATAGCACCTTTAAAAACAATGTTTACAAAGTGCTCCACAGAGAGTCAAAGCAGAACAAGTGGAATAGTAAGAAAGCAATATTACATTTAAAATATAAATTACAAATAAAATAATAAATATAAATAAATACATTAAATTACAAATAAATTACAAATAAATAATTTATTTGGGTGGGATGTGGACACAGAAGACTATTCAAGGCTGTAAAATGTAAAATAAATAAATATGCAGTTGGATTGCACACTTGCTATTCCTTGAATTCATTTTAGATCTGCAGCTCACGCAACTCTTAATATTTGGACTTTCTTGGTGTGAAGTTGAAGTTGCATGGAGGAAGAAAATACAAGTGTGTATGAGCAAAGCCATGATGTAATCTTTCACCAAAACAAAATGTCCAATGCTTAATTTATACAGAGAAGACATCCTTCAGCGAGATTCGACGACGCTCTGGGGAGAAAAGGCAGCGCAAGTTACTGAAGCATCCCAGAAGCATCCATCTCCACCCCAGGGAGGAGGCCCAGCCCCCCACCCGCCCCCCTTCCCCTGCCGCCGACTCCTACACAGGTTCAATATGAGCTCCAGAGGGAGTGGAGGCCGCTCCAATGGCACACTACCGCAGACCAAGATCTGCCAGTTCAAGTTGGTGCTGCTGGGCGACATGGCCGTGGGCAAGTCCAGCCTGGTGCTGCGCTTCGTCAAAGGCCAGTTCGACGAGTTCCAGGAAACGACCATTGGAGGTGAATGTTTAGTGTGCGTTGGTTTGCGACACTCATCAGGTAATCTAAAGAAACGCATGTTAACCCGTCATTTCTTTCATTTCCAGCCGCGTTCCTGGCCCAGTCGGTGTGTCTCGATGACACCACGGTGAAGTTTGAGATCTGGGACACCGCAGGACAGGAGCGTTACCACAGCCTGGCTCCCATGTACTACCGCGGCGCTCAGGCCGCCATCGTCGTCTTCGACATCACCAAGCCGGTATAGTGCGAACAGATTCCAACCACTACCTGTTTGTGTAGATCTGGGCGATATTGACAACATGGAGGCGAAACACTGTTCAGGGTAAAAACAGTTTGTGTTTGTCAGACTTTTATAGTTTGTTTGAAGCAGCCAAAACAAACGCATGAAGAAGGGATTTGAATAAACTGAAACAGCCTTTACGGCAATAACTTAAATTGCAATATTATATTAAAACGGACAATCTGATATTAAACCGTAGCTGTATACCCAGCATCAACTTTAGGAGAGTATAAGAGTCAAATGCACAATTTCATTTAGTTTAAAAAGATTTAAAAAGGTAACTGAAGATAAATCTTTTTCATTATGATTTGAAAGAATGTTTAGGTCAACATATATCATTTAGTATTGTATTTAAAAGCTGAATGATTGGTCGGAATGTACGCTTCCAATCAGATGACGTCACGTCAGTCCAACACCTGCGGGTTGAATTTTGAGCTCAGAGTTGTTGAAAGCGACATCATATTTTGACCGCGTGAACATCTACGTTTTTTAGTAAACATAATTCTGTATGAAAGAACTACTTGTCTCACTCGCGTGTCAATTAATAGCTTTTTAAGATGATCTCAAAATTGTGGTCCAGAAGACCCAGAACTAGACGGAGTGCCACTACAGAGAGTCTGCCTCCTAAATGAGAAATATGCTGATGTTGCTGTATTCGCCATGCCTCTGTGACCTCTGCCATTGTTGCCTGGTATTTGCGCGTGTGTGCGTTGGTGGTTACGCTGACCTTGGCGCCGTGTTTGTGCAGGAGACCTTTGAGAGAGCCAAGGCCTGGGTGAAGGAGCTGCAGAGGCAGGCCAGTCCGAACATCGTCATTGCTCTGGCCGGGAACAAGGCCGACCTGGCGGAGAGGAGACTTGTGGAGTATGAGGTAGGCGACCAGATTGTGGGCTGTAACCTAACTAGTAACTGCTAGCTACGACAGGTAATGGATGGTATTAGTAAATATTATTGGCATGATGGATGCTTTAAGTGGCACGGGTCATGTGTAAGGCTAGTTTGTGATGTTAGAGGACAACGCCAATGCCATTTAATGAAGTTGCACTTCCTCATGCTTGTGTACTCAACTACAAAAAGATTAGATAATAGGGCACAAGGATCAGTTAATCAAGAAGTTTTTATCGTACCTATTTCGCTGCATTCAAATACTGGGGCTGAAGTCCTGATGAGTCAGCATCTACCGAAACATAAAGGTTATTTGTTGCAGAAGCTGCACGTCACAGCTCAGAGATATTCACACACTTGTAGATGGACACTATTTTTTTTTTTTTTTTTTTTATTACTGCTGATGTTGTATTTGTTTGTGTTGTATGAAAAAGGACGCCCAGACGTATGCTGAAGACACCGGCTTGCTCTTCATGGAGACCTCTGCTAAGACGGCCATGAACGTCAACGAGCTCTTCCTGGCCATCGGTGAGTCTGCTTTCATTCACATAGGGATAGAAACACAACTCTTTTATTTTGGAAGAAAATGAAACTTAAGTCATAGGAGGGAAAGGAGAATGAACAAGAGATGACATGTTGATGCTGATCAGGAGCCAAGAATCCTTGAAAGGATCACCAGACATTGGGAGATGAAAAATCAAGCACATATATTCTATTAACACACATTTAATGTCGGTTTAGATGTAAATTATGGATGTTTTTAATTGAGCTAAACATTTTTTAATATTGGATGTATCTATGAGAATCTTTCACTTTTTTGGGTGTAGATCTGAATCCAGATGTGGATACGGGGATTCAAAATGTAATTAGTCCTTTTAGTTTTTAATAATCTAGGTGGATATTTTCTCTGTCTGAGCTCTCAATAGTTACAAAGTATGTTTTTACCTTTGCATTATTTGTATGCGTGTTACTCGCATAACTCAAAAAGTATTAAACCGAATCGCATGCAATTTGGTGGGATTGATTGGTTATTATCCGGGGACCATTTGATTAGATTTTGGGATTGATTGGGTCAAAGGTCAAGGTCATGATAAGGTCAACATCTTATTTTTACCAATAGCGGTCAATTTCTATCCAATTGGCATGCAACTAATGCCAAAATGTTCATAACGCAATACCCAATCTTGTGATATGTGAAGGTATGCGGCGGCGCTCTACCGAGTGCCCGTTCTAGTTTTTAATGTAAACATATTTCTTGGTCTTTGCAGCCAAAAAGATGCCAAAAACCGACACCCAGAACCCTACACATGCAGCGCGACACCGGGGGGTCAACCTCCAGGACCCCGACGCCCACTCCACCCGAGCCTGCTGTGGTGGGAACTAGACCTCCACCAGTACTCCACCATCTGCACCACCAACTACAGCCCTTCAGCCATCCCGTCTCCTTCGGCCAATTTAAAGGGGCGGGGCCCCGATGCTGGGGAACACAGTGTCCACTCACAACCCCTTACCCTCCATTCATCCTCCTGTCAGAGCAGACCGAAGTTCAAAGGAGAGAATAAAAGGAAAGGATGAGCAAACGGGGGTCAGAGGAAGACACAAAATTGTTCCGGGTCCGAGTGCGTTTGGGGGAAAGTACAAAGAGGAAGACATAGAATGAGGAAGACAGCGGCGAGCCCGTCGTAGTATTCAGCACGCATTCGGGAAGTTTCTTTCGTGTTCATCCTGCCTTGCATCATTTCAGTCACCACCTGATTGCGTGGCAAACGGCCTAGAAAGGAGAGGAGAGGAAAGAAAAGAAGGGGCCCAGACACAAAACAAGAAAAGCCACATTTTGAGGTTGCGAATGCTTTCTTCTTCTACTTTCGTTAAGAGCTCGCACCCGCTTGCTTTGCCTCCGCCAACGCCCGAATCAATCGAACCCCGCTGTGAATAACGCCTCATAATGCACCCCTGGAATGACCCCATTTGTAATCGCCTCCCCCGATCTTCCATGAGATCCACGGCACGGTTTGCTGAGCATAACTCCATCTGTACGTATTTATTGTCCCGTTGTGTTGACTCCTCCCACTCGCGTCTCTCATTGATCTGATTTTGCTTGTTTAACGAAAAGTTGCTGGAGTGCCGTGTTCCCAAAAATATTAAGGGTTTTAATGTTTCAGTGCTCATACGGGGAAATGTGAAGCACTAATGCGGACTTGATCTGAAGTGTGTGTGTGTGTGTGGGTGAATTTAATATTATGTATGAGCAGAAAACTTCACTAATTACATCTGTAGCAGAGAACTTATCCCTCAAACACAAAGTAGTAATGCATTAAAAACAAGACTTACTAAATCGCCATTCAATAAAAAAAGATGAATCTTTCACTTTTCGGTTGTTACATAGAGCAATGGAGCTAAATGTAGGAGGAGGAAATGGGGTTATCCAGATTAAAGGACATATTGGGATAGGAATGAGATTCCTAATAAACCTGTAGAACATGTGACCATGTGGTTTCCTTCATCTGTCCTTTAGGCCTGACCCCAAGTTGTTGGTGAAATGCTTTTACTTATTAATAACTCTTCAAACAGAGCGCTGTGCTCTGGTTGCTGAAGATAATGGAGTTGATTGGTAATCTCACACAAAACAAAACAAAGTGCCTACTCCCGGGTTTCTTATTTTCTGTGAATCATGTTTGGTGTGCTTCGTAGGCAAAGTACAGGAATCCAATTTCTGACATTGGCTTGTACTCTCAACCAATAGCGTGGCACCCTGTGGGCTTTATTGTATCCACTGTTTGTATGGATGTAAAGAGAGCTTGTTGAATACACTGTATGTTGTATATTGTCTAAATTCTAATGAAAGTGTTGATTTTCGCAGAATACACCTGTGAACCTGGAATAGATCGTTTAAATAGGCCGAAATAAAGCTGTTGGATTCAAACAAATGTTGGCGTCTTGGAGAATCTTTGTGTTTTCCGATTCACAACCAGGCGTATTGATCCCGAACATGGTTAGAGGTCTCAAAACTTGGACATTTAAGTTGCAATGCTATTCCCGAGTAATATCCAAATACAGTGTTCAATAAAGCTGTGAAGGGCACTTAGAGTGCAGAACGCTGGTCACTTTTCTTTCACCTGCCTCGTGCTTCTGATGAAGTGAGACAAGACGTAACGGACACACGTGATGAGTTCCCCTTTGGGGCGTGGAGTGGCTGCACAATGACGTCACGCGTTTATTTAAAAAACAAATATTTTAATTTCTCAGCTTTTTTTTTACTCTTAAAAATGATACAAACAAATGTATTCTCACAAGGATCTATGCGTCTGCTTTTAGTGTGTTTTCATGAAGCCATACATCTCTCGTCCCCTCAGAAGTATCACAAGGCAGGAAGTAGATCCATAACAAAACAGTTTTACAAAATCAATAAAACCGAGTATTGTACACCGCGTTACAAATGGTATGAAACGAGTCCTCACTTTTTGTCCCGATCTGACCCCTGACCCCTGACCCTCACTCGTCGTCATCCTCCACGGTTGTATAGATGACCTGGTTTCGGCGTTTGATTCTGGGAGTTGTACCTTTGCTGCCAGGAGCCTCGGCTTCGTCGCTGCTACGTTTTAGGGTCGCCAATGCCGACGACGCATCATCATCACCATCGGCGACATCATCTTTGTCCTTGCAGGGTTCTTCCCCTTCTGCTCCAGAGCGATCCGCCACTGCTGGGGTCGAGTGGGACGGAGGCGGCAGGTTCATCAGCGGGGGCGGATCCGAGGTATCCGATTTGGGCGGGGGCAGAACCATTCGGCCAGGGGTTTGGACTTCTTCACCCGCAGGTCCGTCAGGGAGATTCTCTCCCCTTACTGCCGATGTGGGGTCACAGCTTCCCTCAACCTCCTCCGTTCCTTCCTCTTCCTCCCACTCATCCTCTATGGTGATCTCATCGGGATTATACGAAATCGACAATCCCGACGTGTCGGTCGGGTACTCGCTGCGTTCGTCCGCACTGTCGCCACAATCGTCGTCGTCTTCCCCTGCTGTGCCGACCTGCATTCTGCTCAGGTTGCCACCTCCCTGCAGCGCGTGGGCGTAGAGGTCGGTGAGCCCCAACGTGGCACAGAGCTCGGTCGTCTGAGGGTTGGTGCTACAGCTGAGGGCGGCATGCTGCTTGGGCCTTTTGGGGTCGTAGGGCTGCACCGTCTGGCTGAAGTTGTCTGGAATGGCGAGCTCGCCGCTGAAGTCCTTCGCCACCTGCATCATCGCTGCTTCTGACGGTCTGAAGTCCCACCTGATGGGGAAAGACGACAGCACGTGACATTGTGTTTACGTGAACTGCAAGAGTGTTCAAGAGATGCAAATGGATTAAAACTGTTTTTTTAGCGCAATCCAAAAGAACTATCCGTCTCAAGCTTGCCTTATAAGATAATAGATTAAATATGAAAAAGAGACGAGCGACAAACGCCCAATAGTTGTGACAAACACCGTCTGACCGAAAAAAAATATATAGCAGCTATTTGGACCCAAAAATATATATTTTACTTCAGAGCTGAACCTAAAAATAAAAATGTAATCGGAAAAAACACTAAAAACATTTTTTGTATTTTAGTTCATATTGCTCAATGGTGTTTTTGTTTATTTGTTTGTGTACCTGTAGTCATTGATAAATGCTTGTGTCACATCTATGTTGCTGCTTGAAAATGACCTATAGTTTCCATGAGTATCCGCGAGTCATGCATGAAGCACCCTCCGGTCCTTTTCACTCGGATGGCCGTGTTGAAAGTGACTGCATTAACTCGGACTGTAAATACATGTTTAAATGTCTGTGTACCGTTCGTGCAGGCCATTGTTCTCGGGGGGGTTCCAGGGGTGAGGGTCCGTGCTTTGGAGACTGTTGGTGGCCTTCAGAATAGCAAGCCACTCTGGATCATACTCCAGACCCTCAGAGGAACCCGGTCTCTCTGCAACATCCACAATCTGCAACACAAGCGTACAATCATCATATTAAAAAAACAACTCTCCTCAACACTTTCATCTAGAAGGTGACCTTTGTATATTTAACAACACAACTCTCTCTCACCTGTAAGAAGTCCCTGTGGGGCAGACATTTATCCAGGGACAGGAACTTGGTCACACGTGGGGTAGTATTAGGTTTCGGCTGAAGACAAAGAGTATTCACTGAGTTTGCGTAATACAGAGGTACCTAGAGTTATTAAAGTCACCATCACGAATGCATCAGCGGCCATAACTGACCATAGCAGCAGTTCGGCTGGTTGCAAAAGGCCGTCACACTCACCGGATGCTTCTTAACGGCAGCAAATTTCACGTGAAGATGCGCAGAGAACCAGTATTTGGGCTGGAGGTGAGCTAGGAGCTCCTCGGCTGCAGGACTTCCCAGAGAGTTGGACTCCACTTCCTGACGCAGAAACTTCTTCTTCCTCAACAGTTCTGCGGTACATCCGTGGTGGTAGATCCCACGAGGCCAGTCGTGGCTCATGAAGATGTCTATGGGCATCTGGAGCTTTGTGTGAATAAAGATTTATGAATAGATGGCATTTAGGTAAATAAACGCAGAATCCTTTTTTTAATACATGCAAGAGAACAAGTTGAATCCACATTTACCTGTTTCAGTTTGAACACCTCAATGTTTCGGACGTGGTATACACTTCGAAGTGTACTGTGATCGTATGGAGGGAATTCATGGTGACCTTAAAGTACAGACAATTCTCATAAATATACTGCAGAGTCTATATAACTTTAGACAGGGAAAAAAAAAAAAAAAAAAAAAAAAAAAAATAATTCTCACCCCTTCTGTAGTCATGTGATTTAAAGATTCCAGATATGCCACCAATTCGTATCCCTTTGTAGCGAACAACACCAGCATAACCTGAGGAAACATGGCCCAGTCACGTCTGGGAAGCAACAGAGAAGACAGGTGGGTAAAACAATCACGTGTACCACCTTGCTGGTCCTTACCTAGATAATAAATGTTGGGTGCCACCCAGCCGCCATACGGCAGCTCCTGCAGGTGGTTGGAAGCCTCATGGTTCCCTCCAATGAAGATGGTCAGGACGGGAGCCTTCTTCTCTCCAGAATAGTATCTGCATCAAAGACGGTAATATAAAATATGAAACGCTCTCCCTCATGTTTTTCACTCTATTTTAACTTAATTCTTTTAAAGACATAACAACAACAACAAAGAAGAACTGACTTGTAGAAGGTCTGCATCATTCTGTACTTGAGTGGTATAGCCATACAGTTCATGTCTCCTTCATTTCGAACCGCTTGGAAGTCTCCACAGCAAAGCAGCAGGTCCACTTTTACCGATTCCTTTTTCTCCAGGTAGGCGATCGTCTCGTAGATTTTGTCCAGCTCTCCATGGCAACAGCCCTCTACCGCGATCTTCATGCTGCACAGAAAGGTAAGCTGCTAATTCCCAGATGAAAATAAATAAATCATGAGGGGTTGGCTTCAATTCTGTGCCGACCGAGGGGCCGTCAGCTTCCACACACACAGGGATGTCGAGGGCGTGCTCCTTGGAACTGCGGGAACATAAACAAAACGTTCAAAACATTGATGCTATTTATTTATTAAAAAGGTGTGACAATACATTGATCATCAGGATTTTAAGGGAGTCAAGGAACTTAAGTTACTCGCAAGACTGCCAGAAAAGGTGCCTCTCGCTTCATAACAGTATTGTCAGACAATGTACAAGTGTTAAGTGTTTTTCTGTGAATACTAATGATGTTAAAATTAGTGGACATTCCTTTTAAACAAGGGTATTAATAACAACAAACGGTGTCGCGTCTCATCCTTGTAGGAGGGGTACATGTAAACCGGAACAGCACAACTGCACGTGACCACTTTTAAAAACATTTAATATTTAGTGATGCACCTGACATGAGGACACAATTAGGAAACTTGCACATTTGTATCTTTTAATATCTGACTTAAAGACTGCTGCTACTTCCATTCGGCCCCACACGCGTGTCCATAACATGCTAGCAAGGCTACGTACTTAATCCACCCGTGCGCATACAAACAAAAAACAAACCCTGTAAAACAAACAGTGTACTTACGGCGTTGTTAGAATAACTGAAGAGTATTCTCGTCACGTTTTATAGGCCGTAAAGTCACACACTTGTACTGAAAATCATATTTATGTCACGGGTACGCTGGCGTCGCGACAAAATGAATTTTCCCACCTTTCGGCTACCACTTACGCGCATGCGTAAGACGTCACCAGTTTAAGGAAAATCTACTTTCAAAATATGGCCGCAGATTCAACAAAGAAAAAGTGCAACGCCTTTTTCCATATATACTTAATATTTAGTATGCATATAGTTACATTTAAATATGTTATACAGTATGTAGTTATTATTTATGTTGTATTACATGTTTCAAATGAGTGATGTTATTTTATCGAATCTAACTCGATGAGAATTCCCCCTACGTCACATTTCTAAACACAATTTACCTCATTGACAAATCCAGTGTCTGACAGACAGCTTGCCAAGTTAGCGGCGTTGTTGTTGTTATTTTGTTGCATATCGGCTACGAGTGTTTGCAACCGAGCCCTTATTGTATTTTAACTCCAGCGAGGAGCGGGCGTGATTCTAACTGTAGTTACCTTTTTTCTTTTCTTTTTTTTAAAAAGCCGCTCGCAGCTGCTCTGGGGGGGGGCGGAGTGTCTGCAAAGTGCTGCGCCGATTGGGGCGCTCGATCAGGGGGGGAAGAGAGATGGCGTGCTTGCTGGAGGCCCCTCTCCGCATCAGTGTGCTGTCTGTGAGTGTCCCGCTCATGCTTTCACATGGCGTCGATTGAACCCAGAATAATGCGAACTCCCAAAGTGCGAGGCTCGATTCATTCGATCGTTTGGAAGAAGCTCCGAGCTGTCAAACTATGAGGGGTTTGTGGCTCCTGTTAGCCTGCAAGCTAATTTCATGGCTTTTCTACACGGTCGGTCCACTTTACGTTACGTTGGTGGGAACGTGAGTTTTGGTCACCCGCGCGGAGCGGGGACTGTCTGACCACGCAGCTGACGTGTCCGGTCGCCCCGTCGGCGTGCGACGGGAACGAAATCGAACAAACAAAGCTACCTGTCAGTGTCGCTTATAGCTATGCTAAGCTAGATAGCTTAGCTTCGCTAAAAGTGAGAGTGCTATCACTCTCAAAACACGTCCGTTTGGGAGACTTGGCTTGTTTTGTTCCAACCAGATGGTTTTATTGGCCCACATTAATTGCAGCTCGCTGATTACAACAGCAAACGTAACACCCTTAAGCCAGCTGTCGGTGTGTGCACCAAGTAACGTGGTTAACCACTAGCATATGGTTAAGCTAGCAAAGCTAACGAAACTCACTGATTGTCTACTTTTTTAGGAGTTTTCTGCTGCGTAAAATTAGCTCTGTCTGCAGACACATTATTGAAATTAATAATTATTATGGTATTGCAAATTATTTTTGCTGGTGGCAATGACTGTCAGGTGTAATTTGGCTGAATTGAACGTAAAATAAGTAGCTTAAACGAGCATGCTATAACACTGAAACGCCCCCATGCAGCAACTCACTGGCAGGATACTACACTTGTTTAATAATAATATGTTGAATATATTTAACAGACATAAGGAATAAACATCGGAATGCCTATAACTCTTTGCAAACATTTACTTTTAAATTTAACTCGCTTATTAAATTAATTAATTTGGATTGACATTATGCCTAAATAAGATATTTTAATGTATTATAGCTGCATTTTATATTTTAATTTGACAATTTTAAAGAGTTTATAGAACATTAAACATAGATGGAACCTCTTATATCATGCAATCATAAAAATGTCAATATTTAAATATTGTACAAACAACTTACTCTATTTGTATTTTTGCAGGATTGCATCGATCTACATTAATAGTAAAAGAAGACTAACAATCTCATTTGTCAGTCCAAATATTTAGTGAATTTGAGAATAGGCAGTAAGACAGTATGTCTGTATATATTGTGCTGAACAGTGTCATCAGTGTGCAGTCACCAAACGCATAATGCAGCAGCAGTGTGTTGTCGGCTTGGTGAGCTTTGCTTCACTGGTTTCATGTGGAACATTCTAGTTAAAGCTGTCAATCATATAAACACCATTTTCTGGTGTCCCATGTACTCACTGTGTGCCCTGGATAACAACCTTTTAAAGGGCCCTGCCATGAATCATGCTGCTTTATGTGTTACTAGTGAATGGGTTTATCAAGGCTTTTATTCTTGGTTAATTGATCTAAAATTAAAGACTTCAAATTGTTTTATTGTTAATTAGTTCTTATAATGCTAGCTATTGTTCGAGATTATTTAGGCATATTGTGCAACAGGTGCTTTCTCTGAGCTTTTCAATTTGTTGTTGAATTGATCCAGATGAAAGGCTGTTAAGTAAATTAAAAAGCAATCTGTATGTTTCTCTGAGAGCAAAATTCAATCGGATTAACTTTCTTACAAGACAACCCTAGCTTGAAAAATGTATTTATACATGTTGTCACTAATGTTTCTCATATGTGTGTGTGCCCATGCAGGAAGTCACTGCCACTAGTCGCCATTATGTTGACCGACTGTTTGACCCCGACCCACAGAAAGTGCTGCAGGGAGTCATGTAAGTCCAGCTGCATGTATTAGTGTTTGTGTGTGTGTGTTTATTCTACTGATATCATTCTACTGTTATTAAGCTAGTGTATTTCAACACAGCACTTGGCTTTAGCTGATATTGTTTTCTCTTAAGTCTCTACGCTGAAAGGTTGAATGGGTCACAACGCTCTCTTTCTCGATCCTTATTTTTAACTTCTGAAGGCACTAGCTCTGGTTACGGCTCGTAGCGCTCCGCTAGCCGAGCACCTGACCGACTCGCCTGCCTTCTACAGCTGTACTTTTCCATTAGCCTCACTCACCTGCTATATGATATCATCGGGGGCTGCTTGCAGAGGAGAGGAAAGACTGCATGGAAAACAAAGAAAAGAGAGTGCATGCAAATGAACTGTCTCCTTCTTTATCCAACAACAATATGTGGCACATCAGCTTGAAACATTCACTATTCCAATTTAGAAATGTCTTCCTGGCTGACCTCTGTCTACCTTTTATAGCTTCTGTCATGACCTCTGCAGACTGCCCCATGACGGTCTCTTAACCGTCTGATGACTGAGCTGAACTTGTATTATAAAAGGACACAACTGTGTTAAATGCTTATTTAATTGAAGATTACGTGCTGTAAGTAAAGCACCTTTGTTGTAGTTTTTTTAATAAAAAGAGTAATTCTGACCTGTTGCAGAGGTATAGCAACGATAATGCTTCATACAACGTCCCGCAGCATATTTGTTCCCAATTTGCAAGTGTAAAGTCAGGGAAAATAAATGCCAACTTTGTTACTCAGTAGGTCCCACTGTGACCTGCAATATTCTAAATAGTATTAATAATGTTTAGATTCCCAGATTGTAACCTTTATTCCCCAACTGCACACCTTGTACACATGAACACAATACATGCACAACAAAAGGACTCGGTACATTCTGAAGAAATATGCTGTGTGCTGCGGGCCATGATCTAAAACTTTTGCCGTTGAGAGCAAATTTCGCCTCGACCACCAAGAATGATCCTCGTCTGTTTTACCTCCGACTTCACAGCGAAATGAAGAATGCCGTCATAGGAAACAACAAGCAGAAGGCCAACCTGATCGTCCTCGGAGCGGTGCCGCGGTACGGCCCTGCACACCTTTCCACTTTGTCTCTCTTCCTACTCTTACCACGTTCAGGTAGACTCGGGACACGGGCGTGACGTTGGTGATGCACGCGCAATAAAAAGCTGTGTGGGTTTGTCCATCTGGCTGCAGGTTACTCTACCTGCTCCAGCAGAGCTCGTCCAGCGAGGAGCTACGGACCGAGTGTGCCGTGGTGCTGGGCAGCCTGGCCATGGGCACCGAGAACAACATCAAGTCCCTGGTGGACTGTCACATCATCCCTGCCCTTCTTCAAGGTTGGGAAACACACACACACACACACACACACACACACACACACACACACACACACACATACACATATATACACATACATACACTTAGACTCTTGCATGCAACTTTCTGCAGAGGACACCGTCCTGTAGAGATGTATATCCAACATCTTGTGTTTTGCGCTGGCAGGTCTGCTGTGTCCGGACCTGATCTTCATCGAGGCCTGTCTTCGATGTCTCAGGACAGTCTTCATCAGTCCAGTCACTCCTGTGCAGCTGCTCTATACTGTAGGTTGTCTGGTCCATGTCCCGCCAGCTACATACACATACTTTACACATGTGTGTTTCTGTCGCTGCACACGGTTCTAACCGTATCCATCCTATTTGGTGATGTGTTTCTAGGACCCCACTGTGATCCCCCATCTAATGTCTCTACTGAGCCGCTCACAGAGAACCCAGGAGTACATCACACAGATCTTCTCCCACTGTTGTAAGGTATTTGTTGGTATTTGTTCACACACACACACACACACACGACACACAGCGGAGTCAAACGTGCTTGTAGCCAGACCAGGATTCACTGTTGATTGGCCGTTTGTTGTCTCCAGACCCCAGAGCACCAGACGGTTCTTTTCAACCACGGTGCCATCCAGAACATTGCCCCTCTACTCATCTCCCCCTCTTATAAGGTATACGGCCGTCTCATAGTGGGTATTTCCCTGATTGCATGATCTGACCTTCCACACTCGGTTAACTGTGTCCGTCACTGTCTCCCTCCGACCTCGCGCCTCTCCAGGTCCGGATGCAGGCGTTGAAGTGTTTTTCAGTCCTTGCCTACGAGAACACTCAGGTCTCCATGACGCTGGTGAATGGTGAGTCTCTTCTCTTTCTTCTTCTCTTTCCCCATTTCTCTCTCCTCTCCTCTTTTCAACCCCAGTGCATCTACGTTTGTGTTGCCACAGTGCTGGTGGATGGCGAGCTGCTCGCTCAGGTATTTGTCAGAATGATGCAACGGGATCAACCCATTGAAATGCAACTGACCGCAGCCAAATGGTGAGTGAGATGAGACCGCTCCAACGGATACCAGTATACGAGTACATTTCCACTGTGCTTCTTCTTTGAGTGTGACGGCCTCCCCTTCCGCCCCAGTCTAACGTACATGTGTCGAGCCGGTGCCATCAAGACGGACAACGGCTGCATAATCCTAAAGGTCAGGCTTTTACGAGGCCTCCGCTATTTATTCTAGTAAACCGTGGCCCCTCTTTATTAATCGTGCCTTCCGGTTCCAGACCCTGCCGTGCCTTGTGCGGATGTGCAGTAAAGAGCATTTGCTCGAGGAGAGGGTGGAGGGCGCGGAGACGCTGGCCTACCTGATGGAGCCCGACGTGGAGCTGCAGAGGATCGCAAGCACCACCGACCACCTGGTGGCCATGCTGGCCGACTACTTCAAATACCCCAGCTCCGTGTCCGCCATCACGGACATCAAGAGGGTGGGTCAGCGGGCCTGAGCGGGCCCTCGTCCCGGGACTGGTCAGATAGCGAGGGGCTGGCGTTTAAAGTGTGTGTGCTCGTGCTTCGACGAACAAGAAGTCGTTGAGTCTACGTTGAGCTCGGTGCGGATGTCGACTGCTGATGTTCAGCAGACGTAACGTTTACAGTCGGCTCAAGTCGGTGGGAAAGTCATCAGCAACCCTTAAAACCCTAGAGACATACAGCTAGAACCACAAATTAAAGGCTATTTCTTTATCAGAATAGATATTGTTCTCAGAATTTGGCCAGTCTAGTTACGCAAATCACTAACCTTTAATCCTTAGTGTGTCTGAATGGAGTCATCTAATAAGTGACTCTAATTCTGAAGAAAAATAATAGATTGGCCATTTCTCAACTGGAAAGATATCGTCTTTTTTTGTTCTTCCCTGAAGCTGATGTGCCGCTTGTTGGCTTAATGCGCCAGCTTACTTTCTGCTCTGTCGTCCGCAGCTGGATCACGACCTGAAGCACGCACACGAGCTGCGGCAAGCTGCTTTCAAACTGTACGCCTCGCTCGGCTCCAACGACGAGGACATCCGCAAAAAGGTGACCGCTGGCCCCGGGCGGACTTTTGTTTGCATAACATAATTGCACGCGTATCTATTTATTTATATTCTAACCTGGCCTCTCCTCTGTCCCGTTTTCAGATCACAGAGACGGAGAACATGATGGACCGGATAGTCAGTGGCCTATCAGAATCCAGCATTAAAGTTCGTTTAGCCGCCGTCAGGTAAGATCCACCTGGACCGATATTGGCCGTTCAAACTCCGTTTTGTCTTCGTACCAAGAATGTAACATTTGTGACACGGCAGTTCTTTAAAATATAAATGTTGAATAACAGGCAGTATTACTATTTTTTTGGTGTATACACTACCGTTCAAAATTTTGGGGTCACTGAGAAAAAATAGCAGTGTTTTTTCCAATGAAAATGACATTAAATTAATCAGAAATACTCTCTATACATAGTTAATGTGGTAAATGACTATTCTCTGTTTTTAATGAAGTCTCTACAGAGGTGTATAGAGGCCCATCTCCATGTTCTAGTGGTACATTGTGTTATTGCCTTAGAAGACGAGCAGAGGGGTAGAACCCCCTTGAAACCCTTTTTCTTTTGTTTATAACTTTTTATTTTGCATTTTCCACAAACAGATTATTCCTTGACATTGAAACCCTTTTTATGTGAGCGCAGCTGAAAACAGTTATGCTGGTGAGAGAAGCTCTAAAACTGGCCTTCCTTTGAGCCACAAGTTTGAAGAACATTAATATTTACAATGAAAATCATTATTTCTAACCTTGTCAATGTCTTGACTATATTTTGTATTAATCTTGGATTCATTTAATAAATAAAAGTGAGTTTTCATGGAAGACACAAAATTGTCTGGATGACCCCAAACTTTTGAACAGTAGTGTATGTTCAGGGATCTGTTTTTATTAATGTAAACAAACCTTTCGGCTTTTTTAGGAACATGTGTTCATTCTGTTGAAAGCGTCGATCATATTTGTCCTGGTGTGCAGGTGTCTTCACAGTCTTTCGCGGTCGGTGCAGCAGCTGAGGACGAGCTTCCACGACCACGCGGTGTGGAAGCCCCTCATGAAGGTCAGTGAAGTTGCGTTCAGCAAAAAAACACATCTCTTGTAGGGGAATAAACTGTCGTTGACGAGAGATGTTGTGTCGCCGTTGTACGCAGCTGTTGCAGAACGCCCCGGATGAAGTCCTGGTCATGGCCTCCTCTACACTATGCAATCTACTGCTGGAGTTCTCACCCAGCAAGGAGGTGCGTGCACTCGCTCACACACACTCGCTCACACACACAGAACAGGCTGCGTTACTTCATGACCGAGACCGATTGTTTGTGTTGATCCGCAGCCCATCCTGGAGTCGGGGGTGATTGAGTTACTATGCAGTCTGACCCAGAGGGACAGTCCTGCACTGAGGGTCAACGGGATCTGGGCTCTGATGGTAAGAAGAGCATTTGTTACCTTCGCATTCCAGAATGCAGAAGGTCATGTTTTGATCGCCGTGTGTTTATTTGTATGCGAGTTATTCGCATAACTCAAAAAGTATTAAACCAAATCGCGTGACATTTGCTGGGAGTATTGGTTATTATTCGGGGACCATTTGATTAGATTTTGGGATCGATGGGGTCAAAGGTCAAGGTCATGAAAAGGTACCAAGTGCCGGTTGTAGTTTATTTTTATTTTTACACTTCTTGGCTTGCAATCATCGAAATCCTCAAACATGGATTAATATCTGTGCTTTTTAGAACTTGGGTGTATAGAAATAAACATTTTCTTCATTTTCTATTCGCACTGCAAAACATTTGCTTTAACGTAAAGTGATTCCATTGAACTCCTCTCCGTCTTCAGAACATGGCGTTCCAGGCCGATCAGAAGGTGAAGGTGGAGATCGTTCGGGGTCTGGGAACAGAACAGTTGTTCCGCCTGCTATCGGACCCCGACGGCAATGTGCTGATGAAGACCCTCGGTCTGCTGCGCAATCTGCTGTCCACACGCCCAGTGAGAGAGAGAGACACACACACACACACACACACACACACACACACACACGATAATTTAACCCTTTGGGGTCCCCATTCAATGTTTGACATCTCAAAAAAATGATTAACAGATTTTTTTGCTTCATATTTCTTGACTTTTCCAAATTTTTATGGGACAACTGGGAAAACATAACATTTGCGTGATGATATGTTTTCAATGTCCTGAATACAACTTGTACCCATCAGTGTTCTTTGGGGTCAACTTGACCCCAGGTTGTTTTTCACTGCGTAAAACATATAAGAAATCATCTTTTTTATTTATTTAAAGGGATCTTTAGGTAGTCAACCAACCAACAAAGTACCTGAAACTTAAACTTGGGAAACGTTATTAATTCTAATAATTTTCTGCGGCTTTTAATTGCTGTGGTCAAAAAGGGTAAAAGACAATAGTCAATTTGAAGGTGACAGGAGGGTTAAGTTCCTTGTGTCGATACAGTGTGTACATGGAGCAGATGTCGGTGTATACTTCCCATTCCATTACTCCTGTACCAACATATCGTTTATTATACCAGAAACAGATTTACTATGTCCCAATACAGATTCTGTCAAATGCAGTATACCAAAAATACCAGGATGTCCAACTGCACCCCGTCCCATTTGGCAGCACCTAAGCCAGTATGCTTATCTTGCAATTCTGACTCCCTCGAGTGCTCCGTACTTTCTTACCTCTGTGAACAGTAATGTGCCTGCATGTATGTGCTGAGTGGACATGGACTCTTCAGATGTGTTGACTGAGGCATGCTCACTAATTCTGTTTTTTGTTTTCGTTGCACCCTTTGACTGGCGGCAGCACATCGACCAGATCATGAGTTCTCACGGGAAGCAGATCATGCAGGCGGTGACGCTCATCCTGGAAGCGGAGCACAGCATCGAGGTCAAGGAGCAGGTGAGGCCGGGCGGCGCTGGTGGAGCTGGAAGCACTTCACAGGGAATCAATCAAACAATTTAGAGTTTTAGTTTCTGAAATAAAATGTGCACTGATGAGACGCTCTTTTGTTTTTCGCCAGACGCTGTGCATCCTAGCCAACATCGCCGACGGCAACACGGCCAAGGAGCTCATCATGACCAATGAGGACGTGCTCCAGAAAATCAAATACTACATGGTACTACACGCTCTCTACTGAAGCTCACCTTGGAGATCAGGTGGTGTGGTGGTGGTGGTGTTGCACACACTCCCGTTTCCCCTTCACTCTCGACATGTTGTGCGTTTCCAGTGGAAGTAGTTTGTGCAGTGTTTCTACCACACGCACTTCATCTGGGTTTATTACGCCCTCTGGCGTTTCAATCGATAATGCAACAAACAGCCCCGTGCATCCGCGGAGGATCGAGCGTAAACCAAAAGCTCTCGCCTCCTTCCTGATCTCATGTGACTTGTGCTTTGAAACTGTAGTTTTTCTCCCCCCCCCTCTCACTTTTGTCCAA
The DNA here is from genome assembly GCA_036178185.1 of Liparis tanakae. Taxonomy (NCBI): domain Eukaryota; kingdom Metazoa; phylum Chordata; class Actinopteri; order Perciformes; family Liparidae; genus Liparis; species Liparis tanakae. The sequence goes on from CM070107.1 coordinate 13,069,225, forward strand.
CCGTTCTGATTTCTGTTGTTCCCGCAGGGGCACTCGAATGTGAAACTGCAGCTCGCTGCCACCTTCTGCATCTCAAATCTAATCTGGAATGAGGACGACGGTAAGAGACGGGGCCGGGGTCAGAGGGGCGTGGGGGAAGCTCATGTTTTGTGTCTTTTCCGGTTAAATGTGAAATGAAATGTTCACGGCCTCTGGGCTGCAAGGTCTGCTTTGCTCAGTGCGGCGTGTCACCGCTCGCTCCGGGCCTCCCGAGTGGCGACACCGTGGCTACGACGCTGTTGTTGCTCACTGTGCTTCAGAGCTGCAAAACGCTTGTTTGTCACCTGTCTGGTCTCGGCATGAGGCCAATTTGTCATCGACCGTTCTGGAGATTCAGAAACGCAATTAATCCGTTATTTTGTCCCATCTTTCAGTTCAAGCGGTGGTCAACAGCGACTGTGCCCACAAAGGTCAGCACAGCGCCGGTGAAAGTTACACACATTTCAACACATTTTTGTATGCAAAGTGAAATCCATTCATTCCTTTTTTTTAAAAATTTCATTACATTTTTTGGAAAACATGAGTTTGGGATGATTCGTGTGATTGAATTCCGCTACGTTGCGTGTTCTCAGGTTCTCAGGAACGCCAGGACAAGCTGAGGGAGATGGGCTTTGTGGACATCCTGCACAAACTCACCCAGGCGTCTGACCCCAACCTCTGCGACAGGTGGGACCTCACAGCCAATCATAAAACTCCCGTCCTCCGCTCAGCAGGTTGGACTGATTCTCTCGCTCTCTCACTCTCTCGCTCTCAGGGCGAAGACGGCGATGCAGCAGTACCTCGCGTGACTCCAGGCGGGAGGGATTCCAGCCTAACTAACAATCACCGGGAGGGGACACCTGCCGTGGGCTCATCTGTTTCTGGTTTGGTTTAACCTCGAGGCTTGTGTTGTTGCACAAAGACTCCTACTTTTGGACCTGCGGCTGGCCTCCTTTCACCTGCCCCCTACCCACCTACCCACCCGACCCAACTCCTAACACCACGTCAACATTTGAGCTCACCTCAGAACCTCATCATGGAGACTGAGGCTGTGGTTGTTGGGAAATCAACGGTTAAGAAGGGTTCTCGTGTTTTTTGATTTGTTTCCATCAATGAAGTGATTCTTTAAAAAAAAAAAAAAAAAAGAAGTCCTTTTGGGACTTTGTGATTTGCAAATTTTAGTTTTTTTTTCCTTTTTGTTGGAGTGCGGCAGCCTGAAGCCGTCTGGACTCCGGGGAGCGGAGACTCTGGTCCCCGAGAAGCGGACTACGAGGTTTGACACGAGACTGTTGGACAGCAACGCTTCCCGGTTTTACTTTTTAATTCATTAATTTAACTAATGTTTCCTTTTTAAGGCGACGCAAGCAAGGACACATTTGGAAAAACACAGACTGCCTATCTTGACATTTTTTGTGTTTGTCTTTCTTTTCTTTTCTTTTTTTGGGATACATACCTCGTAAATATATAAATATATATAAATATAAACATAAAATATATATTTTTGGATTTTTATTTTTCCCTGACCCTCTCTTCGTTTTCATTCATTCTCTCTGACCCGGGGTTCTCGGCACAGCGGGGCGAGTCCACTGCAGTCTGATTTATGAAGTATGCAACACGGTCTCTCGAGGTGAATCAGGAAAAGAAATGCCTTTCCCTGATTTTATTTTGTTCTTCTCTTCTCAGTCGTGGTTCTGCCCGTCTTACAATCCCAATGGGACATGTAGAACTCTGACCCGCCCAGTTACTAATGAACAGGCATGAGTACACGCAAGATAAGAGGATGCATGTATCCTGACATCGTGTGTGTGTGTGTACTGTCAGTGAGCGAGTGTGTGTGTGTGTGTGTGTGTGTGTGTGTGTGTGTGTGTACTTTCTTTCCTCCGATGTGTTTGGAGGAAGCGAGTGAGGACGGAGTAGATGCGAGGAATAAAGGAAGAACTATTTGAGCCCCCCCCCGTATGATTTCCTCTCCCATCAGGATGCTTCTAGAGTTGTTCCATGACATTTCAAACGCTGCTGACACTCTGGTAGAATGAATGTTGCCATTGAAAATATATGCAGACCTGAAGAAGGATTTCTTTTGTGTTGAGTCTTATTTCTCCCTCAGAGGGTACTTGGAGTTAAAGGTGTGTGTGTGTGTGTGTGTGTGTGTGTGTGTGTGTGTGTGTGTGTGTGTGTGTGTGTGTGTGTGTGTGTGTGTGTGTGTGTGTGTGTGTAAAAACAGTCTGAACTACAGCGGAGGACTGTGGGGTTGCTTTATGGGTTTACTTCTGTGCGTCAACGTCTGCTACGGGGATTATGTGTCTCATCCACATTGTTCAAAGAGGAACCTCAGAGATGCAGACGTTTTGGTGTGTTAGTCAGAAAACTAACTTTTTTTAAATGTATTTGGTGTGTGAAGTTATTTCAAAGGGCAATATCAAGCTATCTTTGGCTCAATTGTTGAGTGTCTGTGGGGTCATATAACACACTTATCTAATAGGCCAGGAGCCTCGTGCCAAGCGGTTTACCAGTTTCAGACCTTTTGAACCTCTCGTTGTTTGTCCTGCAGCTCTTTGTTATCGAGCCCTAGTTTTATTCATCGGTTTATCTCAAAATAAATATAATAAAATGTCCAGCGATGTTGGAAAAAACGGGGAAAAAATTGCAGCTATTTCTAATTTTTGTTGGAACAATCTGGATATAAATATTTGTAGTTTGCTGAAGGACAAAAATATATTTTTGACCTGTTTTTGTCCCCAAAGACTGTAGCTGTAAATAATGGCTTTACATTCATTATTAATTAATTAATTAATTTATGTAACGTCAACTAACATTGTTAAATTAAATTATCAATGATATTATATATTTTATAAGAATGAATGAATTCATATGCTCCTTGCGTTTTACCAAAAAGGGAAAAGATGGGTAATTTTCACATTTCTCCTGCTGCAGTAATATTGTTCACACCCAGAAGGTTAGAAAACTTTCACAGTTCTGCAAATATCAGAAGCAATTTTTTGTGTACTAAAGGTCTTTCATGTCTTTTAATCCATCCCTGGTAATTAGTTCGGTATGAAATCTCCTCTCCTCTCCGCTGTGACTCATGAGGCCCAAACTGAGGCGTGTGGACCCAGAGAGTAACGCAGGACTCTTACAAAACACTTCTTTATTTGTTGTACAGTATGTAATCCTGGTAAGAGTTTTTATTTTTTTTAAATGTAACAGCAGTCTTTAATAAAACATCTGAAATCCAACAGCCTCCTCCGGGGCGGGCCGTTCGCCCATCCACCCGCCACAGCTCAAAAGCAGGCACACATTCCTCATGCAAAAAAAGCTGCGACATGCATTTAAAACCCTTTTGTGTAACCAAGACCCCCCCCCCCCCCCCCCCCCCCAGGATTCCGAATTGTCATCAATGGGAGTTGTGTGTGTGTGTGTTTAAAAGAGTCAAGGTCGTCCCTCCCTTGCCCCCGTTACAGAAAATAGAAACGAGAAATCTGACCGTCTATATTACAAGTTTCATGTGGTGCACAAAACACCTCGCGAAAGAAACATGGAGAGAAGACCTCTAGCGATGCAGCCTGGGTATTGTAGTTTTAGGGGCAGGCTGTTGAGTTGTACCAGCATTAAGCGGTTGGCAAAGAGGTTGGAGATGATGCAACGTGTGTGTGTTTCTGTGTGTGTGTGTGTGTGTGTGTGTGTGTGCTACATAAGAAATGGGCAGGTGACACGTGTGCATCCGGTTTAAGATGCTTTAAACTTGTTCCCCGACCCGTTTCTGTTACGTCATCGCCATCGTCGACAGACAGGAAAATATAAAAAATAAAAATAAAAATTCACAGCCTGAATAAATAAATAATAAATTACATTTTAGGTGTAAAGCTGCACGTGTTCTGTCGATGTGAATTTGTATCCAGACGCTGCCGGTGATGAACGGGCGAGGGACTCGAGGGAACTCTGTGTGGAGAAGGCACGAATGGCTGGATGGCTAAAGCTCAGGAGTGATGCGGGAGTCGGCTGAACAAGCTGGTTGTAAACAGTCACCTTGGTGATAAACAGTTATATTTGGATGCTGTTTATGATATTTGTGATCCTCCCCTCCACCCCCTACACTTTTTTTTATTTTTATAAATCTTGCTTTTTTTTCTTTGGCACACAACAGCTAGCTCAGGCTTTTCAGGTCTACTCTTAAATAGAAGCACTTCTTTTTCCAGGGAAATAAAATCAAGAAAGTTTGTTTTCCATGTGGCGTCGGGACATAATGGATGACCGTGTTTTTGTGTGTTTTCCTCCAGAGGAAGACTTAAAATATGTCAAAATAAATCCCAAAGCAAACTGGTGAGGTGACTGGGACTGAAAGAGGAGTTTACGTTCCCAGTCCTGACTATCTTGGGTGAAGATGTGTGTGTGTGTGTGTGTGTGTTTGTATCCGCCCTTTGAAAGAGGGAGGGACATCCATACGACGTGGGGTTTGGACAGAAGAAGAAAAAGCAACAAAAGAGCTAAATGAGGCTCCAGAGATCGATGGAACCGGTTACAACCAGTTTGTAACCGGTCCCAGTCGCTGCAGGGGTCGACTGACGCTACTGAAGTGTTGACACTGTAAGACAAGTTGTGCTGTTGTAGTTCTGTGGTGGTGTCGAAAAAAAGTACTCCTTCACACCGATTTCTCGACGGCTGGCATCGTGTCTCCCAGGTCTCGTTTCCGTCCTTCGGCACTTCCTGCCCGACGGATCATTTCCTGCCGTCTGTCTTCCTCCAGCCGCCCGCCTCTCTCTGATCTGACCTCTTGTTCCCGTCGCTTTCATTTATTTTTTCTGCTACTCCCGTTTTATTTTTGTTGCCGTCTCACAGTTTTCACCCGTTCATAGCGCTGGCTCCTCTTCGTCGATGAAGCTGATGTGCTCCGTGGAGGACTTCCCCTCCTCCGTCAGTCGCCCCCACTCGTGCAGCTCCAGCTCCTGGGGATGAGCGGCGGGTCGCTCCTCCTCCCCGCGGGGCAGCTGCGAGTTCCACCAAGGTGCATTCTGGGTATCCCTCTGCCTTCTCCTCCCACTCACGGAGTCCAGAGACGAGGGCAGGGAGACGGTGGAGGGATGGAGGGGGGCGGCGGGCGGGGAGGCGAGAGGGATGGAAAGGGAAGGTCTCTGCCGGCGGTCGCCGGGGGAGGACGTGAGCGATGGGGGAGCCGAGCAGTGGGAGGACGGCGGCGGAGGAGGAGGTGGAGGAGGTGTGTCCTGGGAGAGGGGCGGAGGGAGGAGGCCCCTGCTGGCGTGGCTGCCAGGTCGGGGTGGGTGGGAGCCTTTGCAGGGGGAGAGAGACAGCGAGGAGCAGAGGGACATGGAGAAGGAGAGAGAGGGTGAGGGGGTAGGAGACGCCAGGGGAGGTTGGTCCTGCAGATACATCCCGTTACTGGAGGAGTAAGGAAGAGCTTCCTCGGGGGAGGGAAGGTCAGGGTGGGTCGGGCTCTCGACGGTGGCCCCCGAGGGCCGAGACGGGAGCCGCGGCGACCCCGAAGAAGGCGATCGAGGCCTTTTTGGTGAATGAGGAGTCGGGAGGAGGCAGCCGGGCAGGTCCACGCCCTCCGTGTCGCCGCGGTCCAACAGGGAATGGCTGTCGGCGCCGTGGAGGGAACACTGTGTGGCGGCGGGCGGCAGCACGAGACAGGCGCTCAGCGACAGCTGGCTGGCGCTGCTCGGGGGCGGGGTTAAATTTGGCATCATGGTCATCAGGATTGGCTGCGTGGCTGTCTGGAGGAGGGGCTTGAGCAGGCGCGTCATTTCCTGCAGCTCCTGACTGAGCGTGGAGACTTGTTTAGAGAGACTGTTCATCTGAGGGACACACACACACACACACACACACACACACATGAAGGTCGGTCCATGCCGATGCTTTTTCAAGTTTCTTGTTAGAGGATAATGGATAATAAGCATATCTGACGAAGGTGATCCTTTATTGCGTAAAACAATCTGATACACACTCTGCAAACATAACTTTCACAGAGCCATGGACTAGAGGACACGCTGTGTGCTCAGATTAAATATTCACATGGAACCAAGAGAACTTTTAAGTATAAAAAAAGTCAATGATTGAGATGTGCCTGATAGATGGTCACATGGTGGTGCTTCACATCGAACACATAGCAGACGTTTTGACTTTCCAGTGTAGGAAAAGCAGGAAGATTATGATCATCATGATGATGGAGCACTCACCTCCTCAGTCAGTTTGGACACACTCTGCTTGATCTCCGAGTGCTCCTGGATCCCTACACACAGAAACATGCAATAGTATTAGTGTGTGTGTGTGTGTGTGTGTGTGTGTGTGTGTGTGTGTGTGTGTGTGTGTGTGTGTGAAGGCAAGTGCACCTAGTGGTGCTCAAGCTCCTCCCCTTTTGCTCTGGATGCAAAAAGTGCCCTTTCTGCTGGACCCACATTTGTTCTTCATTAATCAGCATTTAAGAATAAAATGTACTCTGTCATCAATTCCCCACAAATGCGTTTGGATATCTGTTGGGGCTATTGTGAAAATGTTGCCTCTAACTGCTCCGAGCCCCCGCAGAAAAAGTGTTTATTTTTCTTGCGTTTACTCTTTTCAGCCGAGCGGTCGAGTTTAGTAAGTTGTTTATTATATGGCATTTTTTTTACTCCTATTTTGTTAATCTCTCATGTCTCACGACATGATGTGTTTCAGGTGTTTCATAGCAACCAGTTACTTGCTCACTTCAAGTTGTGATCAATAGAAAAATCCTTTTGCCGATGGGTGCCCCTTGGTTTGAACACCTGCCCCCCATAATGTCTGTGCACGTGCCTGTGGCCTGTGTGTGCGCGTGCCTGATTTACCTGGGTATGGAGAGGCCGGTGCTACGGGTGACATGCTGGGACTGAACTCAAACTTCTGGGAGGAGGTGCAGTTGCTCTCCGTTTCAATGCCGTCCACGAATCTATGCACAAGAACATGTAATAAAAAAAGTTCAAAAAGACAGCACGCAGGGGAGGAATGTAAACAAAAGAGTGTGTGTGGACACCTTTTAGTGCGCGCGCGCGCGTGTGTTCTACCTGGGACTGAGCTCGGACGGCGCGCTGCAGAAGCTGACCACCGGGATCTGCAGCGTGGCGGGGCGCGAGTGCTCGCAGGGGCCGCGGAAAGGCCTCGGCGTCAGGAGCGGGGAGCGCAGCGGCGAGCTGAGGCCCCGGCCGAGGCGCAGCGGGGAGCGGGCGGCGCGCGACACCGAGTTCTGCGCCTCGTCGCCCTCCTCGTCCTCGCGGATGGACGGCAGCTTCTTCACCAGGCCGCCGTTGCTCTCCCAGTCCACCTGCGGGCCGAACGGAGAGTGGAACCCGGCGGGTTAGTGGAGGGCACGGTGTTGGTGACGTCACGGCGCAGTGACGCGGGTGCGCCGGCAGGGGGCGGTCGAGCACTACGAGTTTGTGCCATTGGATGTGCTGCACTCGCAGAGACACTCATCAGAGACACACTTCCACAACACGTACAACCACAGGGTATTCCTTGATCAATTATCACATTACTTACTTTAAACACATTTCTGAGCCTCTTTTCTTTCTTTGTTCTTGTGAGGAAAATATTGATGTGTATATAGGTGTATGATTGGACCGTTGTTTTGCTGGATTTAAAGTCTTCTTATAAAGCCTATAAAGCCTAATAATGATGAATTGTTTATTTTCACTTTAAAAATTATTTAAAAGAATATGAAAATATCAAAGTTTTATGTATTATTTAGTACACTTTCTACAGTTGCAATCACTTTTCAAACTTGCCTTGTTTTCATTCCCCCTTGCTGTATGTCATGTTGTTTTGCTTTATCTTTTATTATTAATAGTTTCATCAGTATTGTTTCTTGGTTATTACTTTATCGTGCTGCATTCCATAAAAACTGTGTTTTGTCTACCGACATACGAAGGGTGAAATAAATTAAATAAAAGTGGGAACGCATTATTGATGAGAAGGACTTAGAAGGACTTTGACCCTTGTACGAAACTTCATTGTCCCCCACAAAGGATTATTTGAGATGGGGAAATGTCAGAGGGACATCAGAGAGAGAGAGAGAAATGTAACTGTTAAATTCCAATTATTTTTTTTATCTGGTCCAGAGCGAATAATGTTATGCCTCCATCTTTGTCAGACTGCAAAAAAGAAGCTTCTCCTGCTACATCTAATACACACTACTGCTTCTGACTTTTCCCTCATCTCTTTGCTCACACACATAGACACACACAAACACGCACAGGCACGCACACACTCCCCTGGCAGTTACACTCTACTCCTCAGCGATGTCCCTGCTTACGATTTGAATAATTTAGGCCGTTTTCAGTGTTGCTTGGTAGCTGAAACTTCCAGAAATGATGAGCTAAACTAAACAGGACTTTCTGTCCGTCAAAAGTTTAGCACTAAAAAAAGTCAAAGAGAAAGCAAGAACTGGAAATATAACCTTTTGTGGCTGGATGTTGGAGTGAGTTGGTGTCGCTTAAGGTAAATAAATGTCCGAAACGTCTTGTCCTGAGACAACTCTTACACCCCCCCATACACACACACACACACACACACACACACACACACACACACACACACACACACACACACACACACACACACACACACACATCTTTTTGTTTAGTTTTATATTTAATTGAATTAATTTATAATTATTTAGGTATGCTTTTAAATAATGTTGTAAACTATTGTCTCCTTAATGCTCTTTCACGCTACACGGATTAAGATGTTTAATATAGAATAAAGTGTGTAGGAGTCTTTTAATTCCCCACATTGCCAGATCCTCAATAGTGGCTCATAAAACAAGACAATAAAAGAACAATGGAAGAGTGAGGACGAGACCTTCTGCACATGCACTGTGTCTGAAAACATGTGGCATGAGGTCTGAATGTATCAAGACACTTGCATTGCATACAAAACAAAACAAGAGCTTTAGGGATTACAGAACATATTGCTGTTCTCCTCCACCGGTTTCAAAACAACAACATCACTCGTGGCCTAGAATGAGTGAGTATGAATGTACCTCACATCTCATCATGCAGACAAGCCAACGCCCCTCCACCCCCACCACCCTCTCCTCCCTGCTCTCTCCCTCCTCTCCCTTTAATTAAGTTTCTCCTCTCTCTCTGCCTGCTCAGCACACTCTCCCCCTCCTCCTCCTCCTCCTCCTCCTCCTCCTCCTCCTCCTCCTCCTCCTCCTCTTCTTCCTCCCCCGATATCCCCCCCAACCTCCCTCTGTACCACTGTAATGTATTTTTAGCTCTCTTGTTTCTAATTTTAGCTCCCAGCTCTGGAGGAAAATCAAGGAGCGCTCTGCGATGCGGGGCCGTGGTAAGTGTGCACTTCACACATGGCGTATGCCTGCCTGTGTGAGTGTATGTGTGTGTGCGTGTGTGCGTGTGCGTGGGTGTGCTGAAGTTTGCATTTCGCTTCATGTATGTGTGATCGAGTCATGCAGCCATCTGACAGCCGGGCCCAGCATGTGACAGAGGACGTATGTAAACTGTGTGTGACAAGAATATGTCCCCGTGTTTTCAGTGCAGCGTGTGTGTGTGTGTGTGTGTGTGTGTGTGTGTGTGTGTGTGTGCAAAGTGGCACTGCATCTGTGATGGTGGTGGTGGTGGTGGAGCAATCACACACACACACACACACACACACACACACGCATGTACTGTATATATATATATATATATATATATATATATGCAAACACACTCTCCTGGGCTGCTGGTACCACTGGTTCTGCATACATAACCAGTGTGGACATCTGCAGCACTAATCAGAGATATGGTGCATCCTCTTGATACCACTACTGACACGCGCTGATACATGTGCACACATCCTGCACCACGCTCACAGAATCACACGGGTCGGCAGTGGAAAAAAAACAAACAGAGGAAAAGTAGAACAGAAAGTCCCCCCCCCCCCCTCCTCCTACCCCACCTTCGTGTCTCTCCTCCTCCACCTTTCTCTTCTCCTCGGCTGGCTGCTCTATTTATACCGAGCAGGATCCAATCTTAGCAGCAGCTGCGGGGGACAGAGCTATTCATGGTCGCCCGTGTTTCCCCCCCCCCCGCACTATTTTTAGCAACAGGACGGCTTCAAACAGCAGCACTGAGCTATTCTAGTCCCTGTGTTACGCTCCCTCTGCACTAGCTATAGAGGCCCAGGGCTGTGTGTGAGTGAGTCTGTGTGTGTGTGTGTGTGTGTGTGTGTGATGGCAGTGGTTAAGAAAAGCACTTCAAGGCTTGGCTTGTGAAATTGCTTGTGCGTGCACGGATCGGTAAGTGTGTGTAGTGTACAGCAGTGGTGGTTGAGGTCATGCACAGGTTCTGCTCTACACCTTACAATTCTTAATTTTTCGATTAGGGTTCGGAGCTATGACTCAAGAATATTTAGTTTCTCGTTTTTACAAAAATCCGCTGTGGTGTTTTATCAAACATAGTTCGGGAACGAAGGCCACGCCCCGGTCTCGGCCAATCATCTGAGCCCCAAGTACTTCAAAATCGTTCGCTCGTTCTTTGACTCCCACATCCCTCCCTACCAACCCTCCTTTGTTCGTGAATCATTACATAACCAGGTATGTTTATATATCATAATTTCCTTCTCACTAGATTCCAAGTTACTCTTATATCACAAAATGTCTATTTCACAAAACCAACGTATGTCGTTGGAAGAAGTTTGACCCTGCTGTAATCGTACACATGGCATTTATACACGTACACCATCTATGTACTAGACTAATGCCACCTGCAGGCCTTTCTTCAACCACATACTGCACCACTTCTGTTCACCCACCTTTAGCCCAAACTCAGCTTCTGATAGTGAGAAGATTTCAATAGATGACGTTGTGTCGATATGTACATGTCATGATTTCTCCACCTTCATTGTTAAATTCATCCTGCCTGCATTCTGAATTAACTTTCCTGTCATTCCAGATCCTGTCATCCTCACCTCGTTAGTCCCTCATTACCTTCACCTGGTCCTCCCGTCCTTCGCACCTGCCTCTGATCACCTCGTTAGTCCCTCATTCCCTTCACCTGGTCCTCACACCCTTCTCACCTGCAGCCCATCCCCTCGTTAGTCCCTCACTATTTAGCTCCCTCACTTCCACTCGTCCTCTGCCAGATTGTCTTGCGTTCCTGTTTTCGTGTCGTGCTTTTGGTTTCCAGTCCCTGACCCTAAATGTTTATAATTTGTAGAATATTCTTATTCCCATTGCCACGAGGTAGCAGTATGAGCTGATCAACTGAATCTAACAAGATTATTTGTCTTTAAGAAGCGATTGCAAACATAAAAAACCCTGAGCTTTGAACCGGAGGTAGACGACCGACACTGAGCGTACTCACATCCGCCCCGTTGCCCTCTCGCAGGTTGTAGGTGAGGTCGTGCTGAATCTCGCTGATGAACTTCTGGGCGTACTCGGGGTAGAGCCGGAGGACCTCGCGGAGGCCCTTGAGGCTGATGTACTGCAGGTCGCAGTAGGTCAGGGCCTTGACGTTGGCGTTGGTCTTGATCACCTGCTCCTTCGTCAGGGAGTCCGAGCCAATCAGGTCACCTTTACCTGCGCGTGCAGAAAGAGCCACGGACACATTCAAGTCTTTGAAGCGGTAGATCAGAGCGAGTGTGTTTTCGCTGGTTGTGTCCGTCTGAGGGAGTCGGAAGTTAATTAATTTCTGAGCGGCAGATCATCAAACACAGACCGAGATCAAAGGACGGACCTGCCAAGTCATATCAAAGAGATGGGAGGGAGAAGGTGTTGCACTGAATGGTGATTGTACATGATTTTTTTATATAGATATGCTGACATGCGCCAAACAGGCTTTAGCGTTATTATTACTGAACATCAAAGTTGGTAAATATCTGTATTAAAAGCTCTCAAAAGAAGAATTCCACTGATTTTTAAAATCAAGATTTCTATGCTTGTGGAAAACTATATATGTCCCCTGTTAGCTCGGTCCCACACGTCTATATTTATGTTTCCTCAGATGAGAAACAATGGAGCCAAACAAAGCTATGTGCGCTAGAGCCAGAAAAGTTAGGACAAAACAAAACTAATACAAATTATAAAAACGTATCAAACGTGATTAGACATGTATGTGCTCGACGCATATAATAGGCAATTTAAACATTTGAAATCGTCAATGATAGAAATGCGTAAAGTTGCAGTCAAAGCACTATTAGTGGAAGAAGATGGACCAGCAATTAGGATATATATATATACAATACAGTAGTGTATGAACAAAGAAACACTGCTGAGTTGCTTTATGGTAAATCTATATCCACTTCCTTTTCTTTTTCATCACATTAGTGACTTACAGGTCAAGATATCTCAGCCTCTACTTTGTGGATTCTCCCCCTCTTTTAATTGGTCTCACATGAGTCCTCTTACCTGCTGGAGGGGAAAAGCTAGATTGTTTGAATACTCATTGTGATTTCCAGTTATACTGTATATATATTTATATATATTTTGTCAATGCATTATTGCAGTGAAAAAAATGTCATCATCATGAATCAGAAGGAATTTCTCTTCCAGAGAATAAGAGAACAACAGCCATGGGACATGGACAACAAAGCTGGACAAATAAAGGTCATGACTGTGTCATACATATTGTATGAATATAAATATAAAAATGCTCTATGTGTTCTAAATAATACATATGAAGAATAATAAATACTGAATGGATATACCGTACACGGATTGGGTGGTTATGTACAGTATGTACACATACAGATGCATGTATATGGTTTATAAACCATGTAGGATTTACATGAATATATATATCATCATACAGTGAACATATGGGTGTCATTGACAGTGATGATGACTGATGTATGGCCACTATCCACCATTTCGTTCAAAGTAATCGTTTTTTAGATGATTCTTCATCTAAAAAACGCGATGAGGAGTTGTGTTTTGTCCGTAAATGCAAAGCAGTGACGCTGTCGCTCTCGCTGAAGCAAAGCCAGGGTGATATTGAAGCCCCCACACGGTGCACAGTATGTAACTGTACTGTATATATATATATATATATATATATATATATATATATATATATATATATATATATATATATATATATATATATATATATGACATCATGGCCACAGCATGATGTCTGGAAGAATGAAAAAGAATAAAGATGAAGGCAGACTTCCTTTTGTGAGGCTTATAACAGGAATGAAACAATGACGAAGTCAAACTGTGTCACAGACAGCTGAGAGAACAGAGGAGCGAGGGGGGGGGGGGGGGGGGCTGCAGAAAAACACAAGCAGAGGCGAGATGGATGGAGGCGGGGGCAAAAGAAGGGGGTGATGGTGTGTGGAGGAGGACAGCGGAGGTGGAGGAGCGACACATTGTCGGTGTGTGTTTGTGTGTGTGTAGGGTTGATTGAGCATCCCCCGTTCGTTCGCGTTCGCCTGCGCCGCGTTGCCCGATGTGCTCGACAAGTCATCTCGCACTTTTTATTAAATATTGAGCTATTCGAATAAATGAATAATCGCGACTGACGAGCTCAACCGAGCGACGCGCCTTTCAAACCCGAAACCGGCAGCAGGAAAAAATAATAATATGCGTTCCTCATGATTAGTAACGTGGTCACTGTCGCTACCTGGAGCCACTGTCACACACCGTTAGTGTAATTCCACGTCGGACATCCTGATTTGGTGTGGCGGCCAAATTGAAGGTCAATTGAAGGTCACATTAACAGGCTGAAAATGTGTCATAGCATGTTTCATGTGTCACGCACGGAACCGGGTATTTTATACCGCCTTGACAAATGATATTTACATTTTCTGATGTCGAAGAGAACGAGCAGCACTACAGCGATCACCAGCTGCAGTCTCCAAAGGCTGGTGTGTGTGTGTGTGTGTGCGTGGCCAATTGAGTGTGTTTGTGTTTCAGAATTTGTTATCATTGCATGATGCGCAAAATGCCTTCGTCAGCGACTCTAATTGACTGAACACCTGGTTGCACTGTAACACCTGGAGGTCGGTGGCGCCGGTCTTTAAGACGAGCGCGGGAAAAATCCTGGAAGATCAGGACTCAGGTTCTTGGGCCGCACCAACAGCTTCCTGGGCTCTGCTCAATCCACACACCGGCATTAATAATCAAGGTGCTTTAATAATGTAATGATCTATTCATTATTAATACCGGCACAGTACTGCATTCCGACGATTGATGCATGTGTGTGTTTGTGTGTGTGTGAGACGCACACACCATTCATTGAATACATCTTGACCTTTCGGGAAACTGTCTTTTAAGACGTATACATCAGAGAAACACACGTGAAAATCCTCCATCTGTTCTCCCTCATCTCTCTCCGTCTTTCACGTTGTCCATTACACCCCACCCCCACCCCCACACACGCACACACACACACACACACACACACACACACACACACACACACACACACACACACACACACACACACACACACACACACAACATTGCGTCTGTCCACTCGGATTCCAATTTGCAAGATTTCTTTCAGTGCCAGTTGTTTCTAACTTTTTCACTGCTGAATGTTTGTTGATTCAGATTTGTTTGTTGTTCTTTAAATATGTTGTGTGTCTGCGAACATAATTATTAACTCACAAAATACTATACAGGGTCTGGTGTTACCAGAGCCAATAAAAGCGAAGGACTCTTTCGCCAGATTCCTTTTGCAGATGTGCCACATTTTTTTATTTTGAATGGCAGCAAAACAAGGTATTTTAAAATCAAAATGTACATTATATACCTTCATGTTAAAGACAATTGAATACCTGTAGTGATCCCTGCAACCAGTAATCAGGGGCACACAAACAATACGTATTCAAGAGCGGTTAATTAATATTTACAATGAAAATAATTATTTCTAACCTTGTCAATGTCTTGAATATATTTTTTATTAATCTTGTATTCATTTAATAATTAAAAGTGTGACTTTTCATGGAAAACACAAAATGTTCTCGGTGACCCCAAACTTTTGAACGGTAGTGTATATATAATTATTGTTGAAAGCAACATCCATTTTACTCAGCATTTTTGAAGTTTGACCTTTTAAAGGATTTTTTTCTACCATAGATAATTGGGGAGTTTGTGGAGCAAAACTAACCTTTAATGAACATGTCATGCTCTGCTTTATGTGTACAGTATATGTGCCACATATATAACTGTTGGGATTGAGCAGAATGTAAATGAAGCCCGAGGAGCCGATGTGCTTCAGCCTCGTCTGGTTCTCATGTTCTCATAAGACCACGAGACGCAGCTCAACCTCACTCATTCACTCAGTCATTCGTCTCTATTTTCCGACATCTATACTCTGCCATATGTGAGGTCTGATAGCTTCCTGCATCTCTATTTACGCTGGATTTGAGGATTACTGTGTATGGCTCAGAGGCTCAACACTGTGGGGACTTTGTGTGTATGTGTGTGTGTGTGTATGTGTGTGTGTGTGTGTGTGTGTGGCAAGTCTGGTGATAACTCTTTAAAGCAGCGGAGCACAATAACAGCTGTTTATCAGCCCTCCCTCAGCCATGCCTTCCCTTTTGTTTGAGTGAAATACAGCTATAAGCCTTCATGCTTCCTTCCTCCTTCTTTCCTTCGTCTCCCTCATCAACTTAATTTCCACTAAAATCAGAATCCAGATGCTCTTCAGGTCTGATTTCGATAATGAAATCAATGGACTGAGAGGTGATCCTCTCAGTCCGTAATACAAAACGATATTTGATATTAAAAGATGCATTATCGCCATCTCGCTTCGTCTTATTAATTAATTGTCTACCAAAGCTACGGGTACTGGGTAGTTTTCATCCAATTCCGTATAAAAAAGTCACATATTTTTTGCAATTCAACAATCGGCTAAATTCATGTCATTATCAGTGCTTTTTTCTATGGCCTCTTCGTATGTTGTTGGAGTTAAGAATTCTGTCTAGCTCAGAAGTAACCTCTCTCCCTCCCTCCGGCCCCTCTCCCCATATTAAATAGATATAAATACAGGGAAATCAATACAAAGAGGAAGCAAAACATCTCCACATCACATACTGCACATAACTCTAAGGTCTCTCCAAAGTATGTTAATTTAATAACATCTCAGCTGCTCGTGTCCCTCTTTTATTTTTATATATCAAGAAGCGTTGCCCTTTTGTGGATCCACACGACTGTGAGCTTTCCTCTCTCCTCCTCCCGTCGGCCGTCGCTTACCCAGTATGGCCAGCACGGTGTTGTCCTTCAGGACCTCCATGGACCCCGAGCAGACGAAGTAGATGGCCTGCAGGGCGTCGCCCTGCCGGATGAGGAACTCGCCCGGAGCGCAGAAGGAGGTCTTGATGATGAGCGAGAGCGAGCGCAGGCAGCCCCGGCTGGCCGACTCGAACAGGGGCAGCTGCAGCAGCTCCTTGTTCAGGTGCATGGCGATGTCGGCCCTCAGCTCGTCTGGGAAGTCCTTCAGTAGCTGTCGGGCGAGAGGCGGGTCACACTTAATCACAGGTGTTCTGTGACTGTAATAACCTTATTATTACCTTCGCATTGAAAATGCGGAAGGTCATGTTTTGATCGCAGTGTATTTGTATGCGTGAGTGCGTGTTATTCACATAAGTCAAAAAGTATTAAACCGAATTGCATGAAATTTGGTGGGATGATTGGTTATTATCCGGGGACCATTTGATTAAATTTTGGGATTGATCGGGTCAAGGGTCAAGGTCAAGTTCATGAAAAGGTCAAAATCTTCTTTGAATCGCATGCAATTTTTATGTTCATAATGCAATGCCCAATTTTGTGATATGTGAAGGTATGCGCTCTACCGAGTGCCCATTCTAGCTAATACTTATTTTGTTCGCACAGAAACTGTAAACGACCAAAAGCACAGATGCTCTCCAGTATGACGGAGACTTTAGACACCAGCAGAGTGAGAACAGACAACAACGAAACCGAGGAAACGAGTGAGAGATGGGCCTTAACCACATTTATTGACCCAAATTCGAGTACATTTAATTTGTAAGAGTACATTTGATGTGTGTGAGAGATTTCGGCATTGCAACTAAGTTTAAAAAATCTGAATTCTAAAACTTTCGACGAGATTTGTCCGTTTCAGTTTATAGAGGAAGATTTTAAGTATCAAGCACCACCTTTTATTATTGAAGAGTACTATAATACTTTCTGGAATGAAGCAACCAATAAACTCCCCATTTACAACGGCACCTGCAGACCCGGTGTACGTGAACAGCCATGTGATATTCGTTCTCAGGCGTGCTAGTATCCATGGAAATAATGCAAAACCCCCTGTGTGGACAGAGATCATTTGTGTTACAACCCTAATTTTAAACTAACACGTATTAGTGAGGTTGTAGAGGATAAAACGAAGGCTTCCAAACAGCCTTTCATAAATCTGTAAGTACCCGAGACGCTCAGTAATTCCCAAACACGATATGACGAGTGAAAAGTAAAACAAGTAGAAGCCTGTCCTCCTCTAAACGCTCCGTGTTGCAGGAGAGCCTTGTGTTGTGGTTTCATTTTCACAATAGAAAGTGATAACACAAAACCTAAAAACACTGAACATCTGCTTTAAAGGGGCAGTTCACTCAACATGAGACTAACTAAAAACACATTCTCGCACTCACTCCTTTCTGTATTAACGCCCTGGTAACTGTACTTTCATTGGGAATTCTCTAATGTATGATATGATATGATATATGATATGATATGACATATACCTTTATTCGTTCCACAGTGGGGACATTTCAAAATCACAGCAGCGGTGCACATCAGAGCATCAATGAAAATAATTATAAAACACAAAACTAAATACTAAAAAACTAAATACTAAATATACACGAGTAAAACAAAGTAAAGTGCTGAGTAAAGTAAAGAAAGTAAAGTATGAAAAGGGGATAAAAAGTAAAGTAGAACATGCGGACAGCTGAAAACAGTAAGGGCTGCGCCCGGCGCCTGACAGGAGCGTGGGCGTGCTCCCTCTCTGCTCACCTCGTTGACGTCGATGCCGTTGTTGACCGACCAGGTGGTCTGGAAACACTCCAGCATGCGCTGCTCCAAGGCCTTGGGCAGCCGATGGACCCGGATGAAGTCCTTCAGGTCCTTGGTGCGGGTGTGGTAGAGCGAGCGGCGCGAGTACATCCTTTGGATGATGGCCGTCACGTTGCCAAACACCACCGCGTGCATCAGCGCTGGAGAAGAGGAAAGGTTGTGTTTTTTTTCAGTGTGATAGATTAAATTACAGGCTTGTTTTTATTGGCTCTTATCTAGAAGGCTCAAGGAAATCCCAAAAGGCTTCTGCGCGACGGCCAGCATCGTTGGACGTCTTCACAAGTTGAAGAGCGCGTGGCTTTAAAGGATTTAGGTGTTTTAAAACCTCCGCAGAGCACTGCCACGAGTGGATTATGGCTTTCAGGAAACGGAAATAGCGCGCGACTGAAATAAAAAGACGTTGAATAAATCTTCTATTGAGAAAAACACAATGAAAACAACGAATCATTTTAATCATCATTATTAAAACAGCTCTTAATCCAGTGGGAACAAACGACCCTTGGTTGTTTATATATTTTCTCAATCCTCCTGTTACCTTCAAATCTACCAACATATTTTACCCTCGGGGTCAATTTGACCCCAGCAATTAAAACCTAGAGGAAATTATTAGAATTTATATTGTTTCCCAAGTTTAAATGTCAGGTATGTTTGTTTGTTTGTTGACTACCTAAATATCCCTTTTAAATAAATAAAAAAGTTGATATTTCTTATATGTTTTACACAGTGAAAACAGCCTGGGGTCAAATTGTCCAGGACAGTGAAAACATATCATCATGTGAATTTTATGTTTTCTCAGTTGTCCCCAATAAATTAGGAAAAGTCATGAAATATGAAGCAAAAGAAATGATGTCAATGATTTTTAGAGACGTTAAACATTGAATGGGGTCAAATGGACTCCAAAGGTAACAGGAGGGTTTATAAACAGGTCGGCTTTGAATTTGAATGCAGTTATCTCATAAAGTTGCTTTCCGTTTCTCTCCCTAGATGTAGTTCTTGCCCAGGTATAGAAGTTGCTCTGACCACAGGACACCTACACAGTCCACTGACGCCCAGACTGATGACATCGTTTTAGGATGACTGCTCCCACGGGCGGAGTGACCGCCTCACATTGAGCCGAGTTAAGACGTATAAATATCTGTCAGAGCTTAAGGGAGCTCCGAACAGAACAATTCAGGGAGGTTAACGGAGCCATCGCCCCCTCTCTTTACTCTTCCTCTCTCTGCGGGGTTTAGTTAGCTTCGATAGAGGATACACACTCAAATCTCTGTGGATTCAATGTTATTAAAAATCAATGCAACACAAAAAAAAACCACTTCAAAACCCCCAAATGTATTTAAAGGGCGAGGAAAGCTTCATTCAATGTTTTTCTTACTGTCAACACGTTCCATAAAAAGACAAACTAAAACCAACAGCTGCGCTCATCAGTTCCTTCTTCTTGAGATGTTTTTTGGGGGTTTGTCGTTCTACAAGAACAATTTTAAGAAAAGATGCTTAGATGTTTGGACCATTTTTGCCAAAATGACAATTGCTTGCAGGTGCTTACATTTAAAGTGACGTCACGTGTTGGATTGTTCCCTCTGGATACATCAACACACGCCGTTGTGAGGAGGTGAGATTATAAAGCACCAAGTTTGTAACTGTGCTCAAATGTATCTGTTATAAATACAGTTGCTAAAATAACAACAACAGCAAGAGCAGTCGGATTAATTCAGCACCGCGGAGCCTCGGTTTCGTGATGTTTTTGTCTAGTCAGCACGGACTATGAATACAGCTTCATCATTTTCTGTGTATTTTTTGGTTTAATTTATAAAAACCAAGAGTACTGCAACATAAAAACAACAGGTATGAACGCATTTGGTTGGAACTATGGATTAATAGATATCTTTAAGCTCTACTAAGATAATGAAAACCAAATTCAATATTATGGATTCTAGCACAGTTGATAATAGCTAAACAAACTAAAATGTAAAAGGCTTTGGCACATATTTTAATGAGCAGGAAAATAGCAGATTGTATTACTCTATCCAGTCAATGCCGAGCACAGACAAGCCATTGTGATTTGTTACCTAAATGCGATGTGTGTGTGTGTGTGTGTGTGTGTGTGTGTGTGTGTGTGTGTGTGTGTGTGCCATGCATTCACAGCAAGTTTACATAACTACATGCAGAAAGTCATGACCACCAAAGAATTACCAAGTTATAAATTCACATTTCTTCAAGGTATAATAGTAAAAGTGTGTCTAAGTGTGTGTGTGTGTGTGTGTGTGGCCATGTTTTACCCGCCTTGTGGGGATCGCCTTCAAAAGCACATCCCCATCACGTAAATCCTTATATTCCAAGGTGAAGACTCGTTCTAAGGTTTGGCTTTGGATTAGACCGGTAGAATTAGTCTCAAGGAGATTAATGTAAATCCAGGTTATCTCCCCAAAAGTCATGAAAACACGGCTGTGTGTGTGTGTGTGTGTGTGTGTGTGTGTGTGTGTGTGTGTGTGTGTGTTCAAATTTACGGCCCACTCAATGTGCGTCAGGGCGTGAGACATCGTCACACATCGCTGTGTCCTCTGACCACAAATCACCAAGTAACCTTTCCATTTATTTCTCATTTCTTCCTGTATTGCTTTCTACCAGAACATTCAACGCTCGTCATTATGGATCAGCAAAAAAAACATCAGAATTCATAACTCAAAGAGGTATAGCAGCGTGCCGTACATGGTAACCTACCCACTCATTATCGCGGCAAACATATCGGTTCAGCTTATTGAAAATAAAACTCCATCCTCCAACACATGTTGAAGGACAGTCGGGAGGTTTGGTAAATATCGTGTGCGGTTGTATTTAAGGAACGACTTTTCCGTGATTAAGGACCCTGGTTGACATTTCACAAGGAGCCAAATGGCACATTTTGGTTTGAACTTTATTGGATGGCAGCAGCACTGTGGAGAAGTTATTCACACACACACACCAAAGTACAGGTGGCACACTCAAAGGAGCCTTCAGGAGGTGGCATATGAGTCATTTAAAAAGTTTGGATCATGTGATATTATTCTCTCTGCAGTAGTTTGTCATGTTACTGTTAGTGAAATGTCAGAATTTAAAGATGAGAAAAAAAGGTATTCATGAGAACATCATTGTTATCTTCAATGATTAGTGCTCAATTGCTCTATTTAAATCATCAAATATAATTAATAATGATATGTTTTTAAAATAAATAGTGTGTCAGATCTGCAGCATTAAATGTAGTATGTTAAATGCCTTTACCAAACATCTTCGATCAATCTTGTGATCTTCACTAGACAAACAAGTTCTGTGACACAATTCAAGTATTTCATTCCTTTCCAAGATTGAGAGTGTGTGTGTATGAAGGTGTTGATGTTATTGGCTGAAAATGTACCAATATGAGGTCATATTCTAGAAAATATAATAATCATTCAATTATCAAGCTCCTCTTTTATGGTCTGGGGGGCAGACACAGTTACCTCATGTAAGAGTGGACTGAAGACGTTCCTCTTTAATAGTGACGGCCCCCTGACTCCTGGGCCCTGCCCCATAACTCCTTGCCCCTGCTTCCTGCATCCTGCCCCTGGTCTGGCCTCCTTCCTCATTAGCCTTGCCTCCTACGTTGTGCTTCCTGCCTCGAGGGCCTGCCCTCTTTGGTCCTGCCTCTGTGGCCATGCTGATGCTTCTCCTCTCTTCCTCCTTCTGTTTAATGGATTGTGGAAATCTTGATCGTGGTCCATGTCTCCTGCTTATTGTTCATCATTTCTGTCATATTCATTGACTGTGTTGTAACTCTGTAACTCTGTTCTTCTGACACATGACATCTATTGCTTCTCTCCATCCAGGAAGAGGGATACTCTTCTCTTTTTTCCCTGTGAAAGTTTTTTTTTTTTTTTTTTGGGGGGGGGGGGGGGGGGAAGAGGGGACAGAAATGTCTGTGTACAGATTGTAAAGCTTCTCAGGTAAATTTACAAAATAAACTGAATGAAAGTGAATTGAATCAGTTTTTACATTTTTATTTGCTGAAATGTACAGTCTTTCATAAAACTACAAAAGCAAAGCTGCCTAATGCTCTAGGTTGATTTCATTATTAGCAAAAAGTGATCCAGAATCAATCTACTGTCGGATTGATTTCGATACATCCAGGTAACAAATGAACAAGCACACAGCCGAACATGTAATGAAACCCCTCAATCACGAAACAACGCACTAATGAGACGCTGAATGGATGGTTTTGCATCCATCCAGTGTGTGTCGGTGCATCTATTGTACGACATGTGCTCGTCTGTGTGTTGATGTCTGACTGGTGCCAGATAATGAGCTCAGTGAGTACTCAAGATGGAGAGGAGGAGTGACATGCACACAAAGCACCGGGCCGGTTCGATATTCGATTGAATGCACTTGTTCACTTCACAGAGGAGCATCCCCACTGGGAACGTCACAAAGGGGCCCGGGATGATGGGATGTGCACGGCCCCGACGTCATTGACACCCATCTAGATATAGATGTCTGTTCATGAATGAAACACCGGTACTCGGTACTCCGTATCTGCCGTGACCCAAAGTCCTGGTATCCGTATCGGGACTTAACCCTCCTGTTACCTTTGGGGTCAATTTGACCTCATTCAATGTTTAACGTCTCTATATAAATGATTGAGCTTTTTTTTATGCTTCATATTTCTTGACTTTTCCTAATTTATTGGGGACAACTGGGAAAACATAACACATGAACACAACTTGTACGCATTGGTGTCAATTTGACCCCAGGCTGTTTTTTATTGTGTAAAGAAATATAAGAAATATATATATATTTTTTTTTATTTAAAGGGCTATTTAGGTAGTCAACAAACAAACATAAAGTACCTCACACTTAAACTTAGGAAACTATTCATTCTAATAATTTTCTGGAGGTTTTAATTGCTGGGGTCAAATTGACCCCAATGGAAAAACATGTTAGTAAATGTGAAGGGAACAGGAGGGTTAAGAAAGTGGGATCGGTGCATCCCTGACACAGTGGAAGTAAAACACACGTCTCTCACCTCCTATGAGCATGGTGCAGATGGAGAAGATCTTCTCTGAGTCGGTGTTGGCCGACACATTTCCAAACCCCACGCTGGTGAGACTGCTCAGAGCGAAGTAGAGCGACGTCACGTAGCTGCTGCGCATCGACGGGCCTCCGCCCAGCACCCCGAAACTCGCGTCGCCGGCGCCCGTCCCCGCCGTGACCTCGCCCGCGGACGTGTTTCCATAATATTGGCTGGAGTTCCAGGAGCCCAGCCCTCCGACCTCTGACCCCGACACGTTCCACTGGCTGCCGTTGGCCGGGAAGCTGCTGACTGTGGCGGGGACCGGCGTCGTCAGGGCGGGCAGGAAGTAGGGGGTCCCCAGACGCTTGGCCAGCTCGTGGAGCCAACCTGGGAGAAAGACATTAAAGCGACACTATGTAACAATTGTACCTTAAAATAACAGCTTGAAAAAAATGGTGCCGCTACAATGACTTTTAATATGTTGATTTGCGCCTCCGCCACTGGCATCGGGGGTCTGTGGGGAGAAAACTCCACTATGTAACATTTTGTAGCCGCCCGGTACTTTGACCTGCCTTCTGTCAGTGATGACCAGCGTCACATAGTCCAGTCCACGCTCACAGGTGACTTTTTATTTGCTCCGCTACGCGACGCGTAGAGACAGAGAGACATGCTGCTGTGGAGACGATCAATAACAGACGTTTAGTTTAATAAAAGAACAAAGACGTCTTTAAGAAAGGGACCTGACATTACTTCTGCTGTCATCTGGAGGATAGAGAAAGTTACAGGGGGCGGGCGGAGTTTTTTTTTTTTTTACTCAAACTCAAAAGAGCCATATACGTCACCGTAAGAGCCATATATGGCTCAGAGCCAGAGGTTCCCGACACCTGATCTATCGTAACTGGGTATTTACAACACTGAAGTAAACATTATATACCTGAATTGGGCGCTACAAGGGAAAAACTACATAATGGGGCTTCAAATGGAGAAAAGAAAAAGACTTTATTTTACTCCAAAAAAAGGTACAACAATTCAGCACTGGCTGATCTTTTTTCAGTTACCTGTGATAAATGGACATAATAATTGTATACTATTACAAGCACACACCTTATTCATCTCAGACTGTACACGTAATTCCTGCTTAAGCTCCATTAGAGCGTGGCATTTCCTGAACTGTCCACCTCTCAGGGAAAAAGCATTGATTGGTGGCAAGTAACATTAACTCATTGTTGTTACGATTTATGGGACTATATTCTGCTCCTCCATTACATCTCAGGAGAGAAATATGTCACTCCATCTAATTTATTTAACAGCTAAATCTCTACCATTTAAAGCATACAATAAACCTGTGAAATATGATGCATAATTATAGATAAAAGACCCTGTAGAGGCGTTTTGGTGGCTGGTTAGAGCTGCTCATGTTGGAGGTAGATCAAGATTCAAATGAGGTGGCGAATAAGAAATGATAACGATGTAATGTGTCAAACAAGAGAATAATATTATCTTGTGCACATTAGATTTCTAATAATAAAATAAGAGTATTCCACACTCGTATGGCATCTACAGTTGTGCGGTGAGGATCTGGTTCTGCTCGTCTGTATTGACAATTTAAAGAACCCA
Organism: Liparis tanakae; assembly: GCA_036178185.1. Taxonomy (NCBI): domain Eukaryota; kingdom Metazoa; phylum Chordata; class Actinopteri; order Perciformes; family Liparidae; genus Liparis; species Liparis tanakae. The sequence goes on from CM070107.1 coordinate 13,093,899, forward strand.
GACATAAATATATCTGGAACATGTAGATCCAAAGTTCTTCTATTACCTTGCACACATTTATACTTGTTTTGGTGTTTTTTTTGTGAACAAATCCCCCTCCCCCCATGACTAGAACCCCATAAATGAGGATTCAAGTAAAACATTTGAAAACAAATATCAACATAGCATTCAGCTTCAGAAAAAAAGGAAGAAAAGAAGATGTCGGAGGAAGGAAGGAATAACCAAGGCAGAAAGTAAATGGATAAAGAGGAATGATGAATTATTGAAAAACTGTGTGTGTGTGTGTGTGTGAGAGTAGATGAGTGGTGAAACCCATCTGAGCCGCCAACAGCAGAATCAGAAAGACAGCAAAGGAGGGAATATGAATAATACAATGTGAATGCATCCATTCATTGATCTCTGGCATCAGACACTTCTACATTCTGTAAGCTTTGACTCTGTGTGTGTGTTTGTGTGTGTGTGTGTGTGTGTGTGTGTGTGTGTGTGTGTGTGTGTGTGTGTGTGTGTGTGTGTTCTCAGACAGTGAGACCAGAACAAATAAGTAGAAGTGACACTGGAGCAGGGAGCAGAGTCCCAGTGAAGCAGCTAAACCAACAACATTAGAGGATTTAGCGCCTGAGTAGTTTCCTAATTACTTTGTCACGAGCACACAACTTAACCTCCACCTTCCTGAGGAAATGTGGACCCGCTAAGCCGTTACATTGCAATCAGGCATGTCCGTGCCTGGAGATCAGAATATATTTTAAAAAATTAAACTACAAAGATTTTATTTGATCTTATCAGCTGTTAATATTAAATCTGATTTATTGAAGGGACCGTAATGTCTAGGTTCCGGCAGAATATCAGAAGTGAAGGCACTTTGCCTGTGAGGACAGAGAGATATTGAGTCTGCAGCTCAAGGCTAGCTACACGCCTAACAGTATTCAACATTCACACACTTGTTATCGGTATTTACATATGCCAAGAGGGGCACGGACGACAGACAGCCCCCACCCGGGGGTTGGAGTAAATTCCCATGAGAAACTAGGATGTACCTATGACGAGATCTGTGTTTTTTTTGAGAACGTGAAGGGCTTTACTAATGTCCTGCAGAGGACCAACGTGATGACAGAGACGGCTTGGAGGCGTTGGATTGGAGGTCAGTGGCTGAGCCTTTGCAAACATTTAAATAAACACTTTTTTTTTCTTCAGCCACCTAACGGATTGCATTTGTAGGTAAATCGAACGCTTTATAAAAAAGCTGAAGTTCATTTATTCCTGCTGCCCGTTATAAAATGATCAAATCAATCATCATTAGTTAAAACTCCATGGACGGGCGATGGATTTGACCTTCTTTTATTTTCAGGGAAAAAGCCCAAGACTCGAGATATACAAGCGCTCTGCCATCAGAACATTCAAACGGATAAAACTTACAACTAAAAAACAAGGTACAGCAGCTAACACTAAAGCAGTCTAACACAACAGTCCTGCTAAACATCCCTTTAAATCCCTCTAAATCTGTTGGAACTCTTCGAGAGAGGAGTCTATTTAACTAGGCAAGCGCTTTAAGTTCCCTGCGTGTAACCAGGAGCTTTCCTTGTTTGGGCTGGAAACTGTTGTCAGTGTTCCTCTGCCTCTGTCCGAGGTGCTGACCTCTCCTCAGAGCTGTCTGCGGTCCTGATCTCGGGCCTCTCGTCTCAGGGAGCAGTTGTTACTCACCTGGAGATGCCGTGTTCAGCGGATTTCTATCAACTCAAAAGTACAGGTGGCAAAGGCACATTTGTACAATGTACAATAAAGTGCATCATATCAGCTACGAGAGCTGCACTGTGGAGTCTCACCCTCCTTCTGGGGGACGCATGAGGACATGACATCACGTAGGTCCTTCCTTACCAAGGAAATGACTAACTGATAAACAACATGTGCAAACACAACTACTAATATTTTGACACCATTCTCAATATTAGTTAATCGCAAACAATTATGTTATTGAGGAAATAGAGATGGAGGAAGATATTGTCGTATTTTATTAGCTGTGATGCAACGTGCAGTTTTATGCCAAAAAATAAACTCCATAAAAGGGCAATGGTTCAGAGTCAGTCGTGAGTCAATGGGACAGATACGTCTCTCAACCAAACTTAACTAAACTGAACCCATCACGCACCTTCAATGTTAGCTATCGACAAACTCGTCGCCTCATAGGCTCCGTTACATCCCAGTGTCATGAATACTCACTATAACTAAATGTGTACAGATCCACGGCTGAAAATAATCTCCAATAAATGCACCGCTTCAACAACTACAACTAGAGTCGGCAGATATTTAAGGAAATAACTGAGGCTTTTATAATGATATTAATAATAATGATTTAAATGTGTTAGCTTTTCTTTTTATTTACACCTTTAGTAGTAACATGTGAGTTTATTACCAAATAGGGAAGTTTTAAAATGTCGGCCTGTGGTCTCACATCTCACGTCTTTCCATCAAACTCAAGTCAGAGTTTGATGGAAAAGTCAAGAAAAGTCAAGAAAAGTGCTTTAAAAATAAAAAATAAAAAATAAAAATTCCTGCTTTATCTCCTTTCCTTTTGTAAAGGATGGCCCGCTGTTCCCTATGCTAAAGGAGACAAGAAAGGAAGCAATAAGGCCTCTTTCACTAAGTTAGGAAACCTTCTGGAGCACAAACAGATATTCAACACAATTATCTTCATGGGGTTTGTTGACAGATTCAGTTTCTCGAGGAGTGATAGATGTGTTTTTTCTTTACTTTTCCCCCGAACATGTGGTTTTTCAAAATGACGGTGGAAAATATTTAAGACATGTACTTTGGGGTTGTTTGTCCGACACTGACAGCTGTGCTAGTCGGCGCCTATTTGTCTCGAAGGCCGATACAAGTTATTGCGGAAATTTGGATTTTCGGAAATCTTGCAAGACCAACAGTGAATCCAAAAGTCCCGTTAGAAACCTACATTATTCATAAATACACTACTGTTCACAAGTTTGGGGTCAATAGAAAAAAAGAAGAAAAAAACACTGTTTTTTCGAATGAAAATTACATTAAATTAATCAGAAATACACTCTGTACATAGTTAATGTGGTAAATGACTATTCTGTTTTTTAATGAAGTCTCTACAGAGGTGTACAGAAATAACTTTTGCATTTTCCACAAACAGATTATTCCTTGACATTGAAACCCTTTTTATGTGAGCGCAGCTGAAAACAGTTATGCTGGTGAGAGAAACTCTAAAACTGGCCTTCCTTTGAGCGACAAGTTTGAAGAACAAATGGAAATCATTATTTCTAACCTTATCAATGTCTTGACTTTATTTTGTATTAATCTTGTATTCATTTAATAAATAAAAGTGTGAGTTTTCATGGAAAACACAACATTTTCTCGGTGACCCCAAATTTTTGAACGGTAGTGTACATGTACCATGTCCACTCAGACTGCATCTTATGTGACGTCCGCAGCTCCTCGAGGGACTGCGAGGACATCCGTGGCTCCATCGGCCCTCGCTTACCGGTCGCCCTGCAGACAAAACTGTCCCTCTCCCGAGCGCTCGCCATTTGAGCCGGTAAACCGATGTCCATGCCGATACCGGGGCTTTATTGTGAATCTCAGTTAGTGTCACGTAAAGGTCAGACCGGTCTTTGCTGTCCCCTGAATTCCCCGTCTGTCTGAATAGTAAATTGAGCGGATGCTGACATGCATTGACTGCTGTGTTTCTGTCGTTATGTGATTTCGCTGAAAAGATAATGACAGATGTGTGAGGTCAGATCAGTCTCAATAATTGTAAACGCACACACAGACTCACAAATGACAACACAAAGAGGGGAGTCTCATAAATACGTGTGTAGCGATCCACAAACAAATGCAGTGCGATCCACAAATAAATACATGTAAATGCACAAACAAATAGACAAATCCACATTGAAATGCATAAACATATTTGTATATATACGTTTTAGGATGCATACGTTTTTAGGATACGCCACTACGCTGTTGAGACTCCGCCCACTCTTTCTTTCTACCTCCATCTGCCTGATAGATCGTGGAGGTCTCCATCGTGGAATATGCCTACTACCAACTATTCATCCACTCTGTCATATTCACTGAATGTGTTTTAACTCTGTAATAATTCCTTCTGGTCACATGACATCTATTGTTCTGTCCATCCTGGAGAGAGATCCTCCTCTGTTCTCTCCTGAAGGTTTCTTTCCTTTTTCCCCCCTGAAGGGTTGTTTGGGAGTTTTTCCTGATCCGATGTGAGGTTAAAAAGTCAGGGATGTCTATGTGTACAGATTGAAAAGCACTCCGAGACAATTGGGCTATACAAATAAACTGAATTGAATTTGTGATTTTTCTTTAGCATTTATATAAATCCTAATTTATTCACGTGTGCATTGGAATGTATTTTTAAATCGTTCCGCGTGCATTCGTACATTTAACATATTTTTGAATTGTTCTGCGCGCATTTGTGAATCTTCGTGTTTTCATCTGTGAGTCTCTGCGTGCATTTGCAATTATTGAGACTGACCTGACCTCATATAGATGGGTTGGTGCAAATCAATGCGAGAGAGAGAGAAACAGATGGAGGGAGGGCGAACGAGACAGCGAGGGAGAGAAAATGAAGGAGAACAGGCGGTGAAGTAAACATGTCATTATGGGTCCCTGGGTCGAGTCCATAGCTTAGAAAACACGCTCATTGTGGTTAACTGACTCGACACCGTGTTGACGCTTGTGTCGCCCCCCCCCCCCCCCCCCGACCACCCCCCCCACCCCCTTCGCTCCTTTGGAAACTGCCCATCTGTTTCTACAGCTTCATCAGATCGTATGCCAGACTTTCATATCACCTGCGGGATTTGAGATTCTCCTCCGAGAGATGCTCAGCAAAGCTTTGTCTTGAAAAGCATCGTCTGGGGGGGGGGGGGGGGGGCTGCGACTTCTTCATCGTTCTGCTGAGGAGTTTAAGTGCCGTCATCGATCTGTGTTTTTCCGCAAGTTGAGAGGAGTGTGCAAGCGGTGTAATCTGAACTTTCAAACTAAAACCACAGAGAGGGACTGTAATAGGATAAGAGCTCATTTCGTCTGCATTCGGGAACACTCAACATGTTTTCCTGGGAACAGAGCGTATTGCAGTGTAATTGAGAAGAGTGATGGAGTATCAAATCTTAGATTTGCTCGATTTGCCCAAAATTAAATATTGGTATCTGGCTGTGGCAGGACGTTTACTGTACAGGCACAGTGACAATTAAAAACTTGAACATGAAAAGCTTTCTACCCAGAGAAAATTGATTTTTTTCCACTCCTATCCCACAGACACTAAATACAGAGCTGAAGTGCACCGTTTACTGTAAATACTAAATAGGAACATTTCTTTTGGCCGTGACAACATAGTGAAAACAAGTGGGCTTAGTTTACTTGTAGTTTAGTTTAACCCTCCTGTTACCTTTACATTTACTAACATAGGGGCTAATTTGACCCCAGCAATTAAAACCTACAGAAAATGATTATAATTAATATTGTTTCACAAGTTTAAGTGCCAGGTACTTTATGTTTGTTTGTTGACGACCTAAATATCCCTTTAAATAAATACAAAAGTTGATATTTCTTATATGTTTTACACAGTGAAAAACAGCCTGGGGTCAAATTGACCCCAAAGAACACCGATGGGTACAAGTTGTGTTCAGGACAGTGAAAACATATCATCATGTGAATGTTATGTTTTCCCAGTTGTCCCCAATAAATTAGGAAAAGTCCTCAAATATGAAGCAAAAAAAATTATGTCAATCATATATTTAGAGACGTTAAAGATTGAATGGGGTCAAATTGACCCCAAAGGTAACAGGATGGTTACGTTTTTGCATTCAGGGAAATTGGTTTGGTGTATTGGTGCTTGTGACAGAAAATGGAATTAAATAACACACTTTAACGATCAAAAAAGGAGAGAATATGCAATGTGCAGCACCTTAAATATTTGCATTTGCATGAGATTCAATCAGAAACCACCAGTAGAGTAAACGTACCTCACACTTAAGTTCAGCTCTTGAGTGCATTTACTTCTATTTACTAATTGATGTGCTCTTGATGTGGTAAAAAGTGTGTGTACTGACCAATATCCCAGGAGCCAGAACTTTCGATTTCCTTGCGCCCGATGAAGTACCAGACGCAGGCCATCCAGTGGGCCAGCAGGGCGAACATGGACATCAGCAGAGTGAGAACCACAGCGCTGTACTGGGAGTACCGCTCCAGCTTCTGCAGCAGCCGCAGCAGCCGCAGCAGCCGCACGGTCTTCAACAGGTGGACCCCGAAGAACTGCAGAGACACACACACACACACACACACACACACACAAACACACACTCAGTCTCAGCCTCCAGGGTTTCTCATGCATATAAAAGGTATTCTTCATTTCATTCCTTCCATCATGTGCTATTAACACTGTGTGAGTGGAGGTGATGATTTTATTCAAAAGATAGATGTTATTCCTACATGTGTTATGAAACAGTTTCCTTCTCGGAATTCAAAAAATATAAACCAATGTTTGCGTGCGTATAATCCAGACCGCAGTTTTAATCTTCTTCTTTTTTTTTTACGTGGAAACAGCGGAATGGCTCGGCCCCATTTGTTTGTCTGATGATTATCAATTCTGAGGAAATGATGATATAATAACTTTACTAGGAAGCCAAGGGCATTATGCATTAATTTGGCTCGCTGCCATGGGTGTGTCAGCGAGGATAATGAATGCAGGAGACAGAGTGTATGTCCACATTGAAGTGCTTTTCTTTGCTAAAAAAACAAAAAAAACAAATGGTGAATAGAGAGGCTTGATTTGTCACACACCTAGCTGACGTGAACACACACACACACACACACACACACACACACACAGAGGAGACTCACCACGCTGATGTTGAAAGCATACAGCAGGTCAAAGGGCAGGGCGGCAATGAGATCGACAAAGAGCCAGGTGGTGACGTAGTGAACGCAGATGGAGCGGGCGTCGTACACAACCTGACCCGACGTGCTCACAAAAGTCGTTCGAAAGTTTAGCAGAATATCTGCAGAGGACGACAAGCACAGCAGAAGCTGACAGCAGGAAGCACCAGCAGGACGGTGTTACTGAAACACGAGGGTGAAGGACGTACAGTGCAGAGCGATGGTTACTCAGTGAGTCACATGCTTCTTATTGATAACAGAACAGAAAGAGGTACCAGATATGCTTATTATATATGTATAAGTACGTACACTACCGTTCAAAAGTTTGGGGTCACTTAGAAAAAAGAAAAAAAAGTACAGTTTTTTCCAATGAAAATGACATTAAATTGATCAGAAATACACTCTCTACATAGTTAATGTGATAAATGACTATTCTCTGTTTTTTAATGAAGTCTCTACAGAGGTGTATAGAGGCCCATCTCCAGTGTTCTAGTAGTATATTGTGTTATTGCCTTAGAAGACTAGCAGAGGGGTAGAAACCCCTTGAAACCCTTTTTAAAATTTGTTATATATTTTTATTTAGCATTTTTCCCCTTTTTATGTGAGCACAGCTGAAAACAGTTATGCTGGTGCAAGAAGCTCTAAAACGGTCTTTCCTTTGAGCGACAAGTTTGAAGAACAACATTAATATTTACAATGAAAATCATTATTTCTAACCTTGTCAATGTCTTGACTATATTTTGTATTAATCTTGTATTCATTTAATAAATAAAAGTGTGAGTTTTTATGAAAGACAGGAAATTGTCTGGATGACCCCAAACTTTTGAACGGTAGTGTATATGCTTAATATAATTTAAGAACGACACGAGAGGTTCAGCATGACTTTGTCTTCTGGTGTCAAACTGTACTTCATTCAAGTCATGGAAGAAAGAAAATATACTTTGAAAGGGCAAGGGGACTTTTCAACTGTTTAGGGACATCCTGTGATAAGTGGTAAAGATGTTGTCATCTTCTTTGTTAGTTTGAAAGTTGACTTAAAAACTTGAAGAAAAGAAGTGAATATAGTTACTGCTTTTAAAGATACTGAGATCTTAATTCTAAGAGTTTTGAGCATAATCTCTTCCTTCACCGATTGTTTAATAGGCCTGTTCTTCTCACTACATAGCTTTTAAATGACAGATTAAACATTAAAGAAATACTTCACCAACACATTTTGAATTTATACATACATTTTCTTGAATTCTTGCAGAAAACGTAATTTTTTTTCTTGTATATCGTCACGATAAATATAGTTGTGCGGCTCACATTCACTTGAATTCATGAAGACTTCTCTCAAATTTTATGAAGTTATCATACATTTTAAAGTAATGCAGGGGGATGGACCGATACATAAAATGTTAATTTTGGGGCGTTTAAAAGAAAAATGTATCGCGATTTTTCGTAAAAAGGCTAAAACCCGACCAAACCACCAGCACAGCCCTCATTGTAACCTGCTATGTATCGGGTCTTAATAGAAGTCTTCAGGGTGGAGTTAATTCATAAAAAACATCAGCATTTCATCAGAAATAACCGGAAGCCTGATGTCACATCTGCAGCAGCCTGAGCGAAGGTATAGATAAAACCAGGCGTGGCCTATTAGTTCTACCAAACAGGACATCCGTTGACTGTGTTGGGGCTCGTATCATTTCATTGCAGAAGTTTGTTGATGCGGGGTGTGTGTTCTCTCGTTTTCCATTAAGGCAAATTGTCCTTTGAAGAGCACTCGCACAACTCTCCCACGGTGAGAAGGACACCGGTGGGGACGGGGAGGCCCGTTGTTTCCTAGGAAATGGGTCGGCGATGAGACTTAATGATCTGTTGTGAACGGCTCACATCCCCTTCACCGCTGCGTGTGCATTGTTAAAAACTAAACTTTCATCACGATGGATGAGCCTCTTAGAGATGGGCCGTTTTCGTTGGCTCCTCTTCGGGGGGCGATTGATAAATCGAAGAACAAACAGCCGATCTTCTCGATTATTAAGTCATGTGAGCCGCTGAAAAATCTCCGATGGGAAGGAGCATTAATTGCCATTCAAATGACTTCATTAGTCTGGACACCGCGTCCCCCCCTCACCTAAAATGAACAGGATCTCCACGAGGATGTCGCTGACGCTGGGCGGGCTCCGCGGGGCGGCGCCGCTGCTGCTGCCTTCGTCCCGCCCTCCCACCACCGCGAAACACACGTTGTACGGCACGGTGACGGCCACGTAGAAGGTCGCCAGCAGGATCAGCCAATCCCAGCCGGCCTTGAAGGTGCCGTAGTGGAGCAGGATGAAGCGGGACTTCTGAATGGCTGCCACCTTGTACTCCGGGATGGGAGGCTTGTCCCCGAACATGTTCTGGATCGGACGACAGGGAGAGGGAGAGAGACAGAGAGAGAGAGAGAGAGAGAGAGAGAGAGAGAGATTTTATCACCACTGTTTCTTTCATGCAAACACTCGCTGAACCTCTTACAGCTCATGTTGATGCAGAGGCACATTAAGGAATTATTATCAAGTTTACAGTTTGCATAAAATCTATAAGGCATTATTTTCCATTTGACAACCTTTTTTCTTTTTAAAAGCATTAATTAGAAAATACAGAGCTTTAAAATATCTATTGTCTTTGTAATGATGTCAGATACTGTGGCAAATGTGTTCTTTTTATAACAAAGAGATATTAAGAAGAAAACATACTCAGTGTTTTCACTGGCATATATCTGTATGTTATAAGCGGACAATATTGTTTTATTGTTATCTTCCAATAGATGTCATGCTCTTATCAATCAAGTTGTTGTGTTTCCTGCACGAGGACCCTGGTTGTTGTCTTATTGCAATAATCAGCAAAACAAAAATTACATTATTACAGTAAGGAAAGAAATGCAAAAACCAAGGTGCTCATTAAAACAATTTGAAAGGGTTAAACTGGATACTTAATTAATATTTATATACATATACATATATATATATGTATATGTATACCTGTACATATACTGTATATACATATATATATATATATATATATATATATATAGTATATACAAACAACAAATGTATACAATATAAAAACATCCATGTCCAAGTAAATAAAACAAACTAAAATAAAGATACAGAAAAATAAATAATCCCTCAAAAATTGCACAGGTCGGCAAGTTGGATTTTTATTGCTGAGATCAGCAAAAACGCAGTTCTTTTACCCCAAAGTCAAAGAGAAGTGAGCACCCCCCCGATGCCCTTCACACCATCTGTCAGGGTGTGTGTGCTGCAGTCGATCTATTCTACAGGCTACACTGGGTGTAGTTGCTTGGTTTAAGAACACCCTGTCGCATCTTCGGAAACAATTAAACAAAAAAGTAACACAATTTATATTCACTCTGGATAAAAGAGGCTTTGAAAAATTGGGATTCTTCATTGTTGGACAACCTGTAGGGTATGTTAAAGTATTTTTAAGTATATTTATCCTTATCTCTGTGACTTGAATGTAATAATGAGTGCAACATTCTCAAAAGTAACACACATAACGATGGCATGAGAGGCCGGCTGGGGCCAGTTTGGTACGCAATCCATTTCATGGCAACCAAACATGTTGTGCCTATAATGAACTTGCAGTTGCCGAGCAGTCCAGAAGCAGATTTAAAATGTTTTTTCATCGATCGGAGTAGACAACAGACTGTGTCTGTAGATGGACGACGTGTCTCCGCCTCCTCCCACAGGAGAGGATGTAAGATGCTCGAAAATTTGACTTCAGAGTAAAGAGTTCAGTTAATATAACCCGGAGCTTTAAGCATTAAACACATTATGGGGCCCACAGATCAGGCCCACTAGCCTGCCTCCAAGCCCTCGGTCCAGCCTCGTTCTCATTCACATGAACAGAGGAAGGAAAATAACTTGGCTATTACTCATGACTTGTCGATGTCTCTTTCCCAATGTACGTCTTTATTTTTTGGGGGCCAGTTGCATCAAAAGATGAATCTGTAAGTTGTAATTCCACCATTTGGCCACTGTGTAAACTCAGCCGAAAAGTCGTCGCTCTTCCAAGAGCTTTTACAAAAAACGCTTGCTTGTTCCGGCTCTACCTTTAGAGCCCCGCATGAGCCATGAAGTTTATCGGTCACTACCTAAAGCTCACAAACATAATTTCCCATGGGCTCACATGGAAGGGGGGCGGGGTTTATGACCTCCGCCGCAGCCCGCCACCAGGGGGCGATCGAGATGTTTCGGCTTCGCTGCTTTGGCGTCCGTACGCAGAGACACTTACGTTGTTGAGCTTCAGTTTGCCCTTGTCTTGCTTCTGCAGGTGTCCCGACAGGTGGTAGAGGACCGCTCTGCTGCGGCGCCGGTTGGTGTTGAAGCCCGGAGGGCGAGTCACCTGATGCACCTTAAGGCCCGTCTCTTCATCTGTGGAGGAGAAGGGAACATGCTGAGCTGCAAATTCAGCCCAAGGTCTGTGTCTCGGGGGGGAACACATCACCGGCACCGGCTCACCTCGTGACATGTGAGCTCACACCGCAGACACCCAGGAAGACGATACAGAGCAGGTTACTATAGCAGGTTATTTGCAAATATGATTTGAGAGATGTTTGTAAGTTCACGGTACAAAAGGCTAAAAAAGGGATTAAGAGAAGATGTGAGTCCAATTATGGAATAATGTTGAAATGGATGTAAGACTGGTGAACTCCTTTTTGGTTTTCAAGGGAATTATTTATAAAACAATTCTATAAAGTTATAAATGGAATCAAAAACGTATTAATATGGAAGATGTATGTGGTAGTATATACAAATATATTTTGTTATTTACTTAGTTTCTTGCTGTTTTTTTCTTTTCTAAATTTTATATTAATTTTCTGATTTATTTAGCATTTTTTGCTTCTACCTATACCTTTTCAGTCTTTCTCTTTTGTATATTATATAGGATAATATTTTATTTGATTGACTGAATAAGATACACAAACAAACAATGAGAGCTGTGCTGGTGGTTTTGTCGGGTTTTTAGCCTTTTTACGACAAATCGCATTACATTTTTCTTTTAAGCGCCCTAAAATTACCATTTCATGTATCGGTCCATCCCCCCGAATTGCATTATGATAACTTCATAACATTTAAGAAAAGTCTTAATGAATTTAAGTGAATGTGAGCCGCACAACTATATTCACCGTGGAGGTATACAAGAAAATAGTCAAGTTTTCTTCAAGAATAAAAATTTTTTTTGGTATAAATTCAAATTTTGTTGGTGAAATATTTCTTTACGGCCTCACGTGGGTCAAATCAACTCTCTTTGTTAACTTGTGTTCCAGTGTAAGTCCCAGTAAGATATATATGAACTCTGATGTACACATGCTGCTCTCGTGTTTGTGTAAATATTTGATGCGGCATCGACCCGCTCTCTGCCTTCGCGGCTCTTCATCGACTAAACGAGGCGCTCTTTAGGTAAAATTCACCGTAGGGCTGAGATCCAGATCTGTGCATTTACAGATCGGAATCAATTATTATTATCGCCGGCACCTCATTCATGTCATCCTTCTTTGTCATTTATTGAATAATGGAAGATAAGATCAGGGAAGGGACAGCAGGAAATACAACAGGTGCATTATGGGAGTTGTTTTGTGCCAAGCTGTCGTCACAGCGGAACATCTTTTCAGGCGCTCTGCGTTTCCACTCTACATTTCCTCTTATGATTTTCCCCTCTGTCTGCCTACAATATGATGCCACGCTTGGCAACCCCTGTAACCAAATCATTTTCATATTCGACCAGTAAATTTGATTTGTTCGTGGTATCTAAGGTGGATTTCAACCAGTTTAGACGGTGCAGCACAGACAACACAACCACTGTCGCTGGGACTCTTCTGCTTCCCGAGGCCTCTCCTACGACCGCTCTTGTGGTCGGAAACACGGTGTGTGTGTGTGTGTGTGTGTGTGTGTGTGTGTGTGTGTGTGTACGTGTGTGTGTGTGCGTTTCCTTTTTGCCCCGCGGCGTCTGAATTTGCGTGAATTTTGACGGATGTACAAATGCCGTTGAATAATAAGGGTTCTTCTTAAAACTGAAGCTTTTAAACAGGAGAGAAAACCACCTCTTGTGTCATAGGAAGTGTTATATCTGGGTAGCTCCAGAACCATTTTATCCTGTGGACCTTTGACTTGCTTGATTTCTTTCATTTTTGTTTTCCTGTTTTCTATTTAATTTCATTTTTTAGCTGTTTAGCCACCAAAAAGCGTTAAACAAGTTAAACATTAAATTAAAATGGTTCCTGCTAATTTTCAAATCGGCTGAATTTAGTGTCAGTGGAGGCTGATGGGATGATAAAACGGGTGTTATTCCTGGGAAACTGTACACCTTCAGTGGTGATACAATACAATAAACCTTAAGAAATGTCCCCCAAAATCAAGCTTGTCAACAACCCAGCCTCCAGAGAACAGGTTGGTTGTTGTATGTTTCTGAATCCGCTGGATTCACTGGATGCAAAGATACGCTTCATAAACACTTTCATATCACCTGCACACATGGACAATGCCATGTGGAGAAGACTGTGAGACATTCGGTTTAGTCAGCACGACTACCTGGCTACGGTCAGACAATCTTAATCATGCTAATTAGTGACTTTATAAATGCTTAGTGACTTTTACTTTCCTCATTTTCGAGTTGTTTGTCACTTTCTCCCCTCTGTCATTTTGTTCTCACATCAATTCTTAGTTTTAAGCGATTACACACTAGCACAAACAGTTTTGAAGATTATACACACCGGCCCTTTAAGGGAGTCATCGCTGATTCAACCAGGAAAAATAGTCATCGTTCCACTTGTACCCCTGAAGGGTATTCCACTAAATCCTTGTGTCGAGAATGGTATTGCCCATTTCCACCTGTGACTGCTTCTCATGAATTTGCTGTTGGCCTATATGGGAACGTAATATATGGATCAAGGCGGTATTTACGCGCCTTAGGGTACATTCTCATGTTTGCACTGTGATTACCGATAGTGCTGGTTTCCAGAATATACAGTATGTTCTCTGGGGGACGATGTTTTTGCTAGAGGGGGAAAGGGGCTCGCTATACATTTTAAATTATTAACACAGTCAATTAACACGTACACGACTGCGTGTGTGTGAGCACATGTTTGCACATACTAGTGTGTGTCTGCTCGTAAAAGAAGTGAGTATTTGCGAGTCTCTCTCTCTTTATTTATTATTTATTTTTCCATCGTTAATATTCCCCGCGTCTTTTTCTGTCCCTCTCACTCCACGTCCAAATACACACTAAGTGCCAAAGGAGACTTTCATCCGGCCAGAAGACTCCCACTAAGGAGCAGAAGCAGGTAAATGGGATGGTTTGTGTCACATGTCAACGCCTTTCATCTCCATCATTCTCTTGTTGTTTGTCACTTTTCTCCTCTCCTCTTCATTTGTTCTCACATCAAGAGGTGCTTAATTTAGCAGAAACCCGAAAGTCATGATAATGGGTCTAGTCGTCTCGGTGACGAATCAGGAAGAAAAGCAATTTAAATATCTCTTTCTCTCTCTTTCTCTCTTTTTGTCTTTCTTTCTCTCTCTCCATTTCGTCTGTTTTCGCTGTTTGTCCTCCGTCCCCTGTGGTGTGTTCTGCACTCCAAATCTGGTAGCTTGAATTTTAAATGTAATAACTCATGCGGTTTGTGAAACACAGCCAGAGTTTATGAAAGCAGCCTTCAATCATTTCGGCAGATATTCTGCCAAATGGGCGAGTCGTGTGCAAGTGGGTGAAATTGGTTAAGTGATTTCAAACAGGTGCTCTTGGAACCAGGGAGCTGTGTAGACAGCAGCTCTAAAAGCCAATCAAAAACACTAAAATGTTAAACACGCCACTTAATCTTAAGAGTTTTGATTATTCTGCTTCTCTACACTCAACTTCCAAACTCTTTGCATTGAACTCAGCTGGCAACAGGTTTGTGATTTTATAAGTAGGAGTTTGAAATCTGTAATAGTTGCACAGTTAATTTGGAGCAAAACACGTTTGAAGGCTTATGAAATACTGACTGCAGAGTTTTTCCAACACGGATTCAAGAACTCAAAAATCCTCTCTACTTCGGTGTTGCATGCTGGGATTTCTCTCTCTGAGTGCAGAGAAACAAACAGCTAGAAACAGGCTGAATATCTTTGGGCAACAACTGCTGGAGGGCCGATCGATAATGTTTGCTCAAAGGAAAATACAACCAAGCAACCAACATTGCTATACTTTATTGATAAGATGTTATGTCAGGAAGGTAAACATACTTTCAGGTCAAGGTGGGAAACAAATAAATAAAATAGGCTGAGTTCAAGTCCTCCATATTAAAGGGAGTATAATAAGGTTCCACTAAAACGACCCAAAGAAGAGTTTTCTGATGTGATGCTTCTGTGTGATCGGAGGCACCTTTCAAAAATAAGTATTTGACGATCTATTCCTGAACTTAACTAAGTATTTGACGATCTTTTCCTGAACTTAACTAAGTATTTGACGATCTTTTCCCGAACCTAACTAAGTATTTGAAGATCTTTTCCGGAAGCTAACTCAGGAATTGACGATCTTTTCCCGAAATTACCTAAGTATTTCACTTTTTTTCCCCAAACTTAACAAAGTATTTGAAGATCTTATCCTGAACCTAACTCAGGAATTGAAAATATTTTTCCAAACCTAATTAAATATTTGACGATCTTGTTCTGAACCTAACTCAGGAATTGACGATCTTTTCCCAAACTTAACTAAGTATTTCACAATCTTTTCCTGAACCTATCTAAGTATTTGGTTGCCCAAACTTAACAGAGATTTCCTGCATGTAACAAGCGTAAATGTACACGTGTTGCTGGACTTTGGTAGGAAAGCGTTTATTGAATGAGGAATAACGTTTTATGTAAGATACACCACAACACCGTTGTATGAGGATGTGTTGTCATGGCCACAATAATAAAGATGTGTCAGCTATTAATATAAATTATAATGATAAAATAAATTCATTAACATGTATTTTTATTTTCCCAAAGTTTTCACCTTCACAAAGGTCGCGAGTGGAGTTTGCATCCTCCTCCAGTTCCCTCGCAAACACGGCGTAGTAATTTCCATTGTGACCACGTCCCTGCGTCATCACGAGCTGTGTGCCGTCTCCGGTGTCAACGGATCACCATGTGTGTTTTCTTTATAGGCATTCATTAATATCAGTGGATTATTCAAATTGAAAGACACACTTATCTAATCACGGGGAGATTTACACTGATGGAAATTGTTAATTGATGCTTGATTGTTGTTTGCTTGAAATTACAATAACTGCAGTGGCACTTAAAAGCTGCAAACGTTCTGCAGGATGTCGCCCTCTCCAAGCGGGAACGTAATTACAATGATCTTGAAACTACACGCTGCGTTGCCATTGAAGATTATGAGGAAGCCTACTGTATTTTTTCTCATCGGCATCAGCTATTGCGAGAACTGGAAACCACAATATGTAACAATTTGGACATATTAAAGATATAGAGGTCCCAGAGAGCATCTCCAACCACATTCAGTTTGTAGATGATAGGAATCTATTGATTAAAAAATATAATGAAACCCAGACTGTGACAAAATAATAATCTTTACTCAAGGTCTATTTACTGCAGAAGCATTTTATCAAGCTTTTCAACTGCCTCGCCTGGTGGTCTGCACGTATCGAATCGGCTCGGTCGTCATCCGAAGTGAAAACAACGGCGTGCCACAGGTGATAAGACTCTGAGATGCAATCGAGAGCGGACTACCAGAACTGAAAGCGGGCGCTGCCCATGTACACTCACCCGTGTCCCCTCCATGCTCGGGATCCTGGTCCTTCTTCTTGTCGGTGATGTCTTTGTGGGACACGAGGAACAGAACCACCTCGCCCTTTTCATTCTTAATGGGCACAATGTCCAGAAGACACCAGAACTGGGTTCCTGGAGAGAGAGAGAACACAAAACACACACAATCAATGTGTATTTTCTACCCAAATGTACATTAAACCGGGTATAATGATAGTTATTTATCAGCGTGCCATCTTTGTCCTTCATCCCACCTCTATATCAATGACACTACTGCATGGAGCTCTCATTAAACTTGGTTCAGACATTCGTGTTCATCTCAGAATGAACTATAACGGGCACTCTGTAGAGCGCATACCTTCGCATATCACACGATTGAGCATTGAATTATGAACATGTTGGCATTAGTTGCCAATTGGATTTAAATTGATTAACTATGGTAAAAAATAAGATGTTGACCTTTTCATGACCTTGACCTTGACCTTTGACCCGATCAATCCCAAAATCGAATCAAATGGTCCCCAGATGATAACCAATGATCCCACCAAATTGTATGCGATTCGGTTTAATACTTTTTTACTTATGCGAATAACACGCACGCACTCACGCATACAAATACGTGGTGATGAAAACATTATCTTCCGCATTTTCAATGCGGAGGTATTTATAACAATGTTGCTGAGCCTACAATACTATACAATACTGAACAATCCGCTATGTAGCAAATGGTTTCATGCTGACACGCTGAACTGAGATGGAGGCCACTGTAAACCAACTACCTGCTAGCATCACAGCACCACCACGGTGAGCGTGTTAGCTGCGCCACAGTACAGCCTCGTGTGCCAATCACAGCCTACCGGCCAAATGTTAGGCGTAGCAGGTCTGTCTGTGAAGTTAAGTAGTCAACTCATGCAGCAGGGTGCATTAACATAAAAGTGTGTGGGAGGAAGCTCGGCCAACTGGCAATGTGTGTTTGTGTCTGAGCTGTCACCTTCTGCACGTAATGTTCCTTTAGTCACGACGACTTGAAGCTGTGTTACAGCAGCAAGTCGACACAATGAAACTCCCACCTGGGAGATCAGCTGCTTCTGTACGATTCATTTAGGGGTCGTCTATGAGGGGGGTTGGTAATGAAATAACTAGCAAAAAGTAAGATAGATTTGATAATTGTCCACATGATAAACTCCTAAATAGTCGGTTTATTACAGTGATTTTTGTGTGTCAGAGCATTTGGTTTATTAATTGGTGCGTTTATGAAAACTTAAACATATCAAAAAACGATATAAATGCCATCTGTCCTTCATTTAAAATAATGGATGAGACGGAAAAACACACACACACTCACATTAGTGCACAACAAGGCTAAGTACTTATTATGCTAAATGGCTCATTTTAAGAATAGAGGGTCATATATTTCTGGATTAAAATAATCAATGCGTTCATGTGTTCATCCCTTTAATAATGCAGCCGTAGAAAGCGGAGCTCATTATAACCACTTTATATACTGCTGGGTGGCCTGTGAATTTCTCCCCAGGATGAATAAAGTATAATCTTAAATAATACAGCACCATTTATTTGTTGATTCAAATTGTTTTATTATTGATCGCAGTCTGAAAAGAGTAACTTGTGACCAAAGTTATCAAATATATGTAAAAAGTAAAACATCAGCCTCTGAGATGTAGTGCAGAACAAGTATAAAGTAGCAGAACATTTTAGGAAATGTACATAAACCTCAAAAGTGAACACAAGTGTAAATGTACTTTTAAACACCAATTGTGAACGCTAGCATGAGATTCTGTATAGAAGATACATGTGAGTGATAATATAAGGAAACCAGGCAGAGTTCTGATGCATAATTCCCTGTAATGTAAATAAAACATTTTTAAACTAGAACGGGCACTCCTTAGAGCGCATGCCTTCGCATATCACATGATTGAACATTGAATTATGAACATTTTGGCATTAGTTGCCAATTGGATATAAATTGACCGCGCTATAATAAAAAGAAGATTTTGACCTTTTCATGACCTTGACTTTGACTCGATCGATCCCAAAATCTAATCAAATGGTCCTCGGATAATAAAAAATCATCCCACCAAATTCCATGTGATTCGGTTTAATACTTTTTGACTTAAATGCATACAAATACGCGGCGATCAAAACATTACCTTCTGCATTTTAAATGCGAAGGTAACCAGCACACTGCTGTTTTTGCTTTATTTGTCGTGTTCGTTTATTTGATCTCAAACGGGATACAATTCAATTTCATCGCCAAACCATTTGTTGCATCGTGACAATTATTCTCCTTGAATCCACGAACCAACGTCTAATGGTCTGAACAGCTTTCACCAGGAGAAATCATTTTCTTTGACCAGTCCAGCGTCCGCGAGTCACGTCACGTTCATTACCTTCGCGGGTACCGAGCGCCCGCAGCTATAATAAGACATGCGTCCACAGAGGCCCTTCAGCCTGGATGAAAAGCTTGTTTCCCTTTTTTCTTCCTGTTCCATCTAATATTCCCTCATAATTCCCCTATGTGAGTGTAGGTGCAGTGTGGAGAGGAAGTGAAGGTTGACCGTGCATCAACTGTAAATCAGAATACTGCAGACAACACGCACACCTTGGATACGACTCTCCTGACCGGCCGGCAACGGGAGCTTCGGGGGCCGTGATTACATTTCCCACCGCCGCAGAACATGCATCATTCGGGCCATCTGGCTTTGTGATGATATTATTAAGAGGAGTCTCGCAGATATTCAGAGTGAGTTGGTTAAAAGATACGATACAACCATTGGACTTTAAAGAGTCATTTACCAGCAGCCTCTAAGCATCGTGTTGCTGCCCTTTCTAGCTGGAAGCAGTGGTGGGTAGTACTTTGACTCAAGTACAACTTTCACGTACTTGTACCGAGTGCCTGTTCTAGTTTTGTAAGCTTTTGTTACAAATCGATGCATTGCAGAGATTCCTGAGACAAAATGTGAATGAATTATTAAACTATGTGTATTTTAATGGATTACGCCACCTGGCAGTACTTTAAGTATTGTAGTTCTAATACACTGCACTATTACCCGCTGCAATGTAGGTAATGCACTTGAATGCATTAATAATTATAATAATCCAATAATATCATTATTTACTTTTGGTACTTTTTTGTTCCTAAATGGTAATACTTTTGTATCTTTAAGTGGTTGCACCTGTAAAACACACCAATAGTAATATCACAAAGCCAAACCACTGGAGGTTAAGCTACTCTTTAACTTTAATCCAAGTTCACAATAATTGAAGAAAAAAGAAGCATATCATTGAAAACATTGTCACACCAGCTTGGTGTTTTAACAACGATATAGCTGTCCTTATTCTCCATGCGTCTCTTATTGAAAATAACAAAACCAACCGTGTGTGAGGACCCTCAGTACTTTCTGAGTTACCTTCTTTGTGTGTGAGACCTGACCCAAAGTTCACTCTTTTTCTTCTAAAAAAATCCGGCCACACATATATAAAAGTCTAATTAAATAGAAAAATACGTTGCTTATATTTCGCATGCAAAAAGAGTACATTAAAAGACGAAATATCCTATCCAGATAGGACGCATTAAAATAAAAGCAGGGTCAAATAGATATATAAAGTGCTCTGTGCTGAGGTAGCAAGCTGCACAGGGGACTCAGTGCTTTGCCCCGAGGGCAGGAGCCGACAGAGGTGATTTAATGGATGGTTACGGTCGCCTAAGATTGTGCCCCTTTAGAATTGGACCGCTTAAGGCATGGTAAAAGGGAGTGGGGTTTGTCTGCAGACAGTAATTGGACTGCATAGTTTTAATACTTTGGAAAGCTCTGTCTTACTTTTGACTCTTCCGTAAAGTTTAAAGTGAGAATACCTTCAATTGGGGATTGGTTCACTCTGTTTAAAGTGCATTGGCTGATCAATGCAAGATTTAAATACAGATTTTAGAAAATGCTTTACTCAGCACTTTACTTTATTTCCCCCCTGTATATTTAGGATTTAGTATTAGGATTTAGTTTTTTTTGTATTGTGTTTTATGATAACATTAATTTTCATGCTTTGATGTGCGCCGCTGCTGTAAGTTTTGAAATTTCCCCACTGTGGAACAAATAAAGGAATATCATACAATATCATATGTTACATATTGCATTTGTTGGGCACCATCTCCAGCCACGGATTAATACACGTTTGATGAACAGGTGAGGACATGTGGGATTACGTCTAGTCTGTGTGTGTTCATGGTAATCATAAACTGTGTGTAGGAAGTGACCATGATTGGACTGCGGAGGAGTGACGTATATAGACATACCCTGCTTTATAGTCTATTTGACTCTAAATGGACCATCATTTCCTCAACAAACATCGTGCTGTATTGAAGAAGACTTGAAACTAGTAATTGAGATCATAAACTCATGTTTACAATGTTTACTGAGGGAATAAATTAAGAGAGGAGTGGAGTCATTTTCTTATAGACTTCTATACAACTGGTGGTCAGTGGAGGGAACACCGCTTTGAAGCTTCACTTCTCAGACCTGCAGGTTGCCAACTGATGATATCAAACAGTGTGTCCTCTTGTTATTAAACCATGTTTGGACAACAGAGGTCTCTCTGGCATTGAGGACCAAGATACATCAGACTTTGACACACACACAATCCTGGCTGGTCTTTTTAAAATGCATTGCTGGTTTTTGGGTGTTTCCATAGGATTTGTTGACATTGGGGATAAACCCAGAAGAAGATTGCCAGCCTTACCCTTTGAATGAGGGTTATCGAACGAGATAAGTGACCCCCTGCCGGCTGCTACATGAATGCATGAAATCCGGCTGAAACAAGCTGCCGGGGTTTTCCGTTACGCACCTGTAATCTCTGACCCGTGTCTTCGCGGGCTGCATGTGGCACACTGCATACGGTGTCCGGCAACCGCAAGACTAATTCCCTCCGGGGGATCATGCGATTAAATAATGCATTGAAACCAGCGAGACGACCGCCTGGATAAAAACATCGGCCATATTGATGGGACGTGTCCCCGCTTGACTGGAACGTGGCGGTAACCAATAGCGGTGCCGACATCTCATCCCCTGTCCTCGTCATGCATAACGATAGGCAAGATACGAAGATACGAAGATAAAGAATGGAAAGTTGTCTTTAGTAGATATTGACTATTCACCATATTATTATTAGAGCATTATTACTCTGAAAAGGTTTTGGGCTGTAAATCGTGTCAGTATGAATATATTATGAGTGTGTGCCGTGTGAATAAAATGCAATTTTAAAGTAGTGCCCCAGGCTTTGATCTGAGACAGGGACCTGGATATGTTTGTGTTTATTCTTTCCTTTGCTCCACTGGGGAACAGCTTACATGCTAATGTGAGCTCATAGAGAGATGATAAAGAGTATAAACACTTCTAATTTGTCATGTGTGTGTGTGTGTGTGTGTGTGTGTGTGTGTGTGTGTGTGTGTGTGTGTGTGTGTGTGTGTGTGTGTTTGGGAGAAATGTGTTGCTCTTTGTTCCAGGCTTATATCTCAGAGGACAACATGTCTCCCTTTTATTATTGATTAATAAAGAGTGGATGAATGAACTTTCGGCTCATGCTGTTCTTTCACAAACCTCTTCCCTCCCAAGACTTTTAATTTGTTCTGTCTGGATGTCACTTCCTTTCTTCTTTTTAAAACAAAGTGCTGGAGCATTGTAGTGGTTTATTTTGTGGTGAAACACACGCAGAGCAACCGTTTCCAAAGCTCTTTTGATATGTAATATATGCGAGACTCAGTGAATCACTCAGTTGACACATATGGAATCTGGCATACATATCATCCAATTTACAGCATATTACATTTTTATCAGAAGGGTTACTTAACCCTCCTGTTACCTTTAGGGTCAATTTGACCCCATTCAATGTTTAACGACGGTGTTCTTCGGGGTCAATTTGACCCCAGGCTGTTTTTCACTGTGTCAAACATATAAGAAATATCAACTTTTTTATATATTTAAAGGGATATTTAGGTAGTCAACAAACAAACATAAAGTACCTGACACCTTAACTTGGGAAACAATATTAATTCTAATAATTTTCTTGAGGTTTTAATTGCTGGGGTCAAATTGGATGGAGAGATGTAAGGGTGGATGGATGGGTGGGTGGATGAATGGATGTATGGATGTATGAATGTGTGGATGGATGGGTGGATGGGTGGAAGGATGGATAGAGATGTGGATGGGTGGATGAATGGATATATGGATGGGTGGATGGGTGGATGTATGGGTGGGTAGAGCACTAATGGACGCAGTGACTCGGACACAGTTCCCTTCCCGCCGTCTCACCTTCCTTCTTGTAGAACACCAGCTCGGTCTTGAACTCCCGCCTCTCGTCCAGCGCTCCTTGGATCTGCGCTGTGAACTGGTCGCTGGTCTCCGTGCCGTACAGGAAGTGACAGGCGCAGCTCTTCTGCATGAGCTCGGCGCGGGCGTAACCGGTGAGCTCGCAGAAGCCGTCCGAGCAGTAGACGATGGGGTAGAGCGACTGCACCTGGGCGTTCCCCAGGACAAAGTTGCTGTCTGTGAACAGAGAGGAGAGGAAGGGAGAGCGGGATCAATAAATAGTTAGTTTGATTCACCCGAGGCTTTAGCTCTGTGACGTCTGATCAAGAGTGGAGGTTCAGCACGACATCCGATATGTTAAAGATCACTCATGCATGTGCAGAAAACTGTTCTTTCAATTTGTAGTCAAAGTTTCTTGTATTTTCATGGGTTTACAAACGGTGTAAATAAGACTTTAATAGTCCTGTTGACAACTGGGAACACAGAAAATGTGCAGTTTTAGTTAGTTAACAATGAATCCAAAAAAATAAACTATCCAACCCCAATGTTTAACCACTCAAAGTAGGACTCACATGTCATATGTGTATCCCCCGTTCCTCAAAGAAACCTCTGCGTTGATTTCTACAAAAATACTCCAACGTGAAAGCAGCCTCGGTGTGAGAGCACACACACACACACACACATGCGCCTCCGGAAGGCGAGGAAGCCCGGCGGATTACTAACAAATATTGATCGTCCGAGGTAAACACCGTCAAGAGTTTCATTATTTGATGCAAATAGCACATGCGCCCTCCCTCAAGTAACAATCTTGTGTACAAGCAGGAACCATCATGATCCTGTTTACTTCTGTGTGTGTGTGTGTGGGTGTGTGTGTGTGTGTGTTTGTGTAAATACCAAGCGGAACATTTTGCCGGGCATTTAGATGAGTGAACTCTCTAAAATTGACTATTTATTACTTTGCGCTCAGGCGTTCTCATTGATCCATCAATTCCAAAAGCCTCCGAGACCCCCTAACTGAATATTTTATGGCCTCACGCAGGTGTGTGAGGTGTGTGTCTTTGTGTTTTTCTGCGTTGCCATACAAGCTCATTTGAGAGACAGCTCAACACGTTGTGGGGATGGACTTATCGAATCAGACAGAGGAAACATGAGGATGAAAGGGCGCATGTTTTCTTGGACGATATCCACATGAAAGAGGCCAGTTACGGCTGTGATGTTCGCCTATCAGTGCAGAATGTTACTCAAGCTGCATCAACACAATCCAGCTCATTAGTTCATTGCTTTCCATGTCTCACATGTAAACACTTCCGCCCTTTTTATGCTCTCCTGTGTGGATGCCAGAGATATCCGATGATGTAGTAAACAAAAACACAAAATAAAAGACATTTCATATTCCAAAGAGTCTCAGAAATGCCTTAAAACAAGCAATAGTGCTTTTGCCGGAGATTATTTGTCAGATGCAGATTAATATGCATATGTATACCAGCAGTATGGTGTATTTGGGGTTTGTTACAACCAGACCCTCTGGGTAGTTCTGTGTGCACTGTCTGTTTCCGTGCTGTTGTCTGTCACTCACCTTGTCGTTTGTTTCAGACTCCTCCCTCCTTGTGTGCCGCCCCCCTGTGTGATTGCAGACCCCGCCCTCATCGTTTCCACCTGTGCCTCATTGCCCTGTGTATTTAGTTCTGTGTCAATCTCTTGTCTGTTGGTTCGTCTCTAATCGTTGCCCAGTAAAAGTATGTTTGTTCCTGAAATCTGACTTCCTCGTTCGTGTGTCTGCATTTGAGTCCTATTTCTCCGTGGCTTCCCAGCAGTCGTGACAGGGCTTACTCAGGACAACATATGTTTCTATTTTTGGACAAAAATGTAGCTTTCTGGGACAGACAAATGATATATTAGACCACATATCTATTGTTGACAATATGAAAACGACGTATGAATATAGCGAAAGGATTATTTTTTAATTTAAGAATACATTATTCAGAGGAAATCAAGTGTCGCAGGCCGAAGAGCAGGCCTCGGGTAAATCAGTGGGAAAACAGAAGTCAGACATCTTCGAGGCACTTTGGCAGAAATTATGACGAAGTGCAAAAACACAATCTCACTCGGGTTTCAAGAAGTCATTATTAGCACTTCTCAGTCGGTTGCCAGGAAACCGTTTTCATGTGCAGCTTCCCCTAATAACTGCCCTAATCCACGTCTCTTTCTCTACCTCACTGTCACTGTCACTCCGTGCTCTCCCTCTCCCTCTCTCATTTGTTAAATAGAAGTTTAACTGCATCCTCTTGTGATTGTTCTTGACGGTTTATGCTCAGTCTCGCTCGGCTGCCTCCTCCCCGTCTCCTCCCTGCCTCAATTCTAAATTCACAGTTGGTTTTAATGAACGTCTCGCTGTCTGTCTTCCGCAGTTATGTCAGGTTCAGGGAGGCTGTCTGTCTGTGACTCAAATTACAAATGAGGGGTGCAGGATCTGACCTGTGAGGTACGGCTGCAGGATCAGGGTCAAAATCGTAAGCACAATAACTTATTTTTCAGTCCTTAAAGCCCCATTATGTAGTGTTTCCCTTGTAGCGCCCCCTTCAGGTATTTAACGTTTACTTCAGTGTCGTAAATACCCAGTTACGATAGATCAGGTGTCGTGAACCTCTGGCTCGCGAGCCATATGGCTCTTCCGGTGACGCATATGGCTCTTTTGAGTTTGAATTTTAAAAGCGGCAAAAAAAAATTCAAACTGTTATTTTAAGGTAAAATTGTTACATAATGTTGCTTTAAATCACAATTATGTATCATGATTATTCATTGATTTGAAGGACGACATATTTCCAATGTACTTTCACATTTAAATGAACGGAACACATACTGTGCTGTATGTGTGTGTATCATTGTACTTCTGCCCCTGTATGATTAACAGATGGATAAGCTTACTGCTAAAAACGTATGTAACCACTGACTAATGGCACCCGTGTTTCTTTTTAGCTCAAATGTGTCTGACACTCCTGCAAATGAATAACAAAATGTGACAAGTATTTGTGTGACGAAGACGTCGCAGCACCCAGAAAAGCTGTCTACACAGTTCCTGGACAAATCCAATGCACCCTATGCTGCCAAAACAACAAACACCTAGCAGCTAGTAAAAAGGCTTTTACTAAGAGATGGCACACGATAGCACCACTCTCACAAGATGGACGGTCGGAAATCACGACTGATATATATGATTGTGGAAGTGTTAACTTACAGAATAAGAGCTCGAAAGGAGCAATTTCGTGAGAAGTGGGAGACATGGACGATGTTTACGCGTCAACGATAAGAACACACATCTTTTTATTTAGCTTTTGAGAGGACAGAGCAAACCAGACCCCTTTTTATTTATTTATTTTTATTTCTTGTGCTGTTGTTATTATGTGTCTTTCATTTCTGTGTGGTAAAAAAGATAATAAAAAAGTATTTTTTTAAAAGCAACAAAACCTGACACATTCGTCCATTTGTAATCGTCCACCAGCTTTCTCACTGTCGGTTTGAGAGATTTTTAATTTCTTTCTTTTGTCTCTCTCTTTCGACTCTGATTGATTTGGGTTTAATAAGTCAGAGCTGGAGTGGCTCGTCGGGAGGATTAAACGGAGGTCAGAGAGGACAGTCAAGCATCGGAAATACACAAAAGGTGAGCACATTTGCTGCCAATGATTTTTGTCTCCTTAGCAACTACAAGAGTCTGAGCTAATGTCAGCGCATCCAGATCATGGTGACTCACTCGCAGTGCCTTACTGTGCACGTCAGAGTTATCAGAACTACATCTGAACTGGAGCTAAACATCACTGAATGTAGTCAATAAACACACACAAAGAAAATGTAAAAGGTAACTGAGTAGTTTACTATGATTTAAATCTCTATGCTTTGTATAAAGAAGGCATGTATGGAGTACTAAAGTATTATAAATAAATAGTAATGCATTACATAATTTATCAATGTGGGGATAATCATAAAATATAAGTGCATATACGCATTACAAAGGTTATTTTAAAGGATAAATCACACATTTGACAACTTATAAAAGTATGTTTTCATATGTGTAGTATCATAAAATAAACGTCCGTCTGTATATCACTGTATATGGAGCACTGTAATATAATAGTGACATGCCCCTTTTGAAGTGCTGCCTCAGGCACCACCGGACCCAGACAAACGACGACGCTACAGCCGTGACTGGACGTTAATGTGCGCTTGTCAGTCTCCAATCTCATCGCCTGGTCAGCAGCGTGATCCACGTCTATCTCTGGGCAACAGCTGACCGGCAGCAGGAACAGGATCATAATCACGTTGGAACACGTCCTCGGTGAGGCCTATTCCTCGGCCTATTCCTCGACCTGTTGTCGAGCCAAGAGCCCAAGTGTTGTGTGCTGTTGTTTGTCCTTTGTATACTATGTCGTTGTCAATAAATGCATGAAAAATCAATGAATCAAACTTCCAGCTGTTCTTTTTTCTTCCCATGTTTGATTTCCCAGCAACGCAAACTACCACAATGTCCCTCTGAAGTTCTTGCATGTCACATATTCTTCAGCTAACATACTGATAATGTTTGAAGTTCTTTTATATTGACTTGTTCTGCATAGGTGGAATGCAAGGTGTGTGTGTGTGTGTGTGTGTGTGTGTGTGTGTGTGTGTGTGTGTGTGTGTGTGTGTGTGTGTGTGTGTGTGTGTGTGTGTGTGTGTGTGTGTGTGTGTGTGTGTGTGTGTGTGTGTGTGTGTTAGTCACTGGAGGCACGAAACACACTTTAATCATGTCAATATTAATACCCAGTCATGATGAAAATGTGATAGAGCCGATGCTAATTTATTTCATCTTCAAGATGCTTATAGCCGGCTGTTCTGCCTTTCTGGATTATGCCATTATACGATATGTTCATCTCTTTTTTTCTCCACGTATTTATTTGAACAACATTTGAATCCAGCACGGAAATGATGGACTCCACCACGGATCTTACAAACTACTCAATTGCGATGTAGCTATATAGTTTTTACATTTAATTGCTGTATTAGAAAGAAAGCCAGGGATAAATATTACCACACATATTACAATACCTCAAAACTTAAGTGGGACCAGATGTTTTGATTGTGTATGTTTTTGACACAATGGAGTCAAGGATCTCGAAGCAATGCAAAATGTCCAACTTGGTAGTATATTATTTATACATCTTAGTGTGTGTGTGTGTGTGTGTGTGTGTGTGTGTTACCCATCTTGTGGGGACATACATCTGTTTGTAGTCACTTTGTGGGGACTATTTTGACAGAATGAGGACCTAAACGTAAATTAAGGGTAAGCTAAGGTTAACTTTGGTTGAGGTTAGGATAAGGGTTAGAATTAGTCCGATAGCCGTTGGGGTTAGGGCTCCAGGTCCTTAAAATCATAACTGTGTGTGCGTGTGTGTGTTTGTGTGTGTGAGTGAGATTGAAGGTCCACCCTAAGCAAGAGTTTAACCATGCAGCTCTTTTCTGGTTTGTACTACCACATAATAAACTGCCCTCTGGCACTCACACACACACACGTGTGTTATGAAGTGCTATGATAAACGGGTTCTACTGCACATCAAAGTACATGTGCCGGCCAGTCTGGACCTCCATCAGTTTGCATTCCCAACAGATCAACTGAGTTTAGCCTCTGCCCTCCACTCGGCCCTCACACAACTTGGAAATAACAAAACATATATGAGAAAGGTGTTCGTTGGTATCATCTCAGTATTCTCCACAATTACACCCCTGACACTGGATGGTACCCTCTTGGTCTCGCAAGCACTTTGGGCAAATGCAGATGTTTACTTTCTCTTTTTTTCCCCAACTGAAAGTAAGGCCTAGGACATAGGAAGCCCCCAGAGCCCTGTGTTTAGCATCCTCTTGGTTGCCCTTGACATCAATGACTGCATCTGATCTGGAGAGAACTCAAACTAGGATTCCAGATGACAACACACTTCCATCAGGTGGCTGGCTAACATCAGCAAGGCTTCATAGCTGGAGGAAATTTAAAAAGTTGCAAGGGTGGAGCACCGAGAACAATCCATTGTTTAACGTCAGAAGAAGTGAGGAACTGATGAGTCAAGATGCAGTAGTAGAGCGGGAGTATGTGAACGTTGGAGGTAAGTTAAAGAACCTTCTACTAATGGTGGGGGAAGCCAACTTCTCAGAGTCTTCCTGAGAGTTCCTCTCACAATTGATGTTCTCCAGCTCTTACTGGGGGAGCCCGAGGCGTTCCCAGGCCTGACGAGATGTATAATTCAAAGTCTGGTGCAAACCACCTCAGTGCTTCCCGGAGGTCCTGGTCTGAACCACGTCCTCTGGTGAGACACCGAGATGCAATTCTGAGGTTCCCAAAAGAATGGTGATGAAAGGAGGAACCCTCCACACCCTTGTTTTCCACCTTACCACACACATAAGTGTGTCTTATCCTGCACTGTTTGCTATTGTTTTGTGTTTGTTACGGTCTGTCAAGGGACTAAAGATGCAGATTAGCTGGAGCTACAATCTGGTAGAGTGCATCAATGTGACATTTATGTTTTTAACTACATGGTCCCTTTTGAATAAAGATAAGATTAGACAAAAAACAACACAAACATATTATGTTACTTTCTATTATATATTCATACTATTTCAGAGGTTTTCAATTCAAACTAAACAAAGTAAATTTAGAGAGAAATTCTTCATGCATGACAATAATGTCTAATTAGTGATTTAGTCCTACAAATAATAAAGTAGCAGTTCTCTCAATGTCTGTATGTAATTTTACTAGTTTGATATTTATTTGATTATTCAATTGAATAAAGAAAGTTTGACTGAATCATAATTGATATTTATGAGCAGTTTTAAAATTGAACTAGATGGAATATAAATAATAAATAATCTAATAATAAATACATTTAAAATACGGTATCCATTTAGGAATAACTTACATAAGAGAAAATCCTAAAATATAGTACTTAATTTTAGACACATGTATTTAACTGCATTGCTGTGCAGCTTTACATTCATTTAATTCAGGTTGAAGTGATGCACACCCAGAAAAACATGATAATATATTCTCGTCATCATCTAAAAAGATAAATGTGTTTTCAGCTCTATTTCCCTCTCTGTAAACATCTTTGTTGGTCAGTGAATTAATGTCTTAACATTCTTATCATATTCGGCTCTTAGATCATTTATTATCTGCGCCTTCATTTCGGATGTGACTCGGTACGTTTGCTCAAACGATTTGTGCTTTGTCTCGTAGCGGCGCTTCACATCGTCTCTTTTAATAATCTTCAAGGTCTCTGAACGTAGGTTTTGATCTGCCTGTGTTAAGAAAGAACATTTAGGAGTCTTTTTTGGCAATATCCTGAGCCAAAACATAAACAGTTTAGAGCAAAGCACAATGCACAGTAAAAAGATGGTGCAAAAATAAATAAACAGACAAACAGAAAAGATAAAAGTAGGCCATATAATGTTCAACTCAACCAAATGCCAGTGTAAACAGGTATGTTTTGAGATGGAGTTTAAATGATGCTGTGAAATCAGAAAACCTTTAGGCTGCAGGCAGAGTTATCCACGGCTTTGGTGCTACTGCTTCAAAAGCTCGGTCACCAGGAGTTTTAAGGCGAGTGTGAGGGACTGACAGAAGGTTCTGGAGGTTTGATCTGAGATGGCGGCCTGTTGAAAACGGGTGAAGTAGTTCAGCCACATTTGAAGAAGTCTGGCCGCGTAGAAAACTGTGAGAGTGAGGATTTTAAAGTTGATCCTCTGCTCTACAGTGAGCCAGTGGAGGGACTTGAGTGTCAGGGTGATATGAGACCGTCTATTTGTCCTTGTTAGTATTCTGGCAGCAGGAGTCTGTAGAACCTGTGTATTGCAGTAATCAATACGAGAAGGGATGAAGCATGTATGATGATATCTAATTCAGCTGCAGATAAAACAATTTGCTGATGTTTCTTGAATGGAAGAACCAGGATCTAGAGAGCTGCTTGACATGGTGTTCAAACAACAAGGATTTATCAAAAACTACCCTGAGATTAAGAAATGTAGGTGGACAGCCGAGGACAGGTGATCAATGCCCTGCTTTATCATAGGGACAACATCATCAGGGACAATAACCAGAACGCCAGTCTTATTATCATTAAGTTGTAAGCCATTTACTGCTCTCCAGTCCTTAATAGCTGTGACACAATCAAGGAGGCTGGTTAACCTGAAGGCCTCACTGGGTTTAAAGGAGATAAGGGCTTGGATGTCATCTACATATAGATGATGAGCAACATTATAGGTGTTGATGATTTTTCCCAGAGGTGATAAGTATAAAGAAGATAATAGAGGCCCCAGGACCGAGCCTGCGGTACCCAACAGGACTGGAGAGATGTCTGACACAAATGCTCTCTAAGACAGTAAAACTTCTGTTTTTGAATTATGATGAAAACCAGTCCAACTCTGTGCCTGATATGCCCACCGAGTCACGTAGCCTCTCAATCAAGATGTTATGGTTGACGGTGTTAAATGACGAACTGAGGTCAAGGAGTACCAAAAAACCTGCGTCAGATGACATTAATAAACATTGAAACATTTGAAACCCTCAGGAGAGTGGTTTCAGTTGAGTGTCGTTTGCGAAACCCTGACTGAAACTTGTCAAACATATTGTGCCTCTCAAGTGCAGCAGTTAGTTGACCGGCCATGACCTTCTCTAGAATTGTTGACAGAAAAGGTCCCTTTGATATAGGCCTGTAGTTCAGGGGCAAGGCAGGATCGAAGTTAGTTTAAAAAAAATAATGGCTGGATAGTGGCATGGTTGAAATAGGAGGGGACACTTACTGTGGACATGGAAGAATTAAGGTCAGGATTTTCTGAAATAGAGAAAATGGTATAATATCCAGAGGGCATGACGATGGTTTTGATTTATTGATTAAGTCCATCAGTTCTTGTAGGCTGTTTGGCTGGAAAGAGTCCAGAACAGGAGGAGATTGTGAGGAGCTACAGTTGGTTCAACAAATCCCAGGAGTAATACCAGACCTAATCGCCATTACCGTATCAATGTAATAGGTAAGGATTAAAAAACTGGTTTAAAAAGTCAACATCATTGAAATTTGTGTTAAAAACAAAGCTGATGTGTGTAGTAATAAGCAGAAAAGATTAAAGTTGTCAATAAAAAACACACTTCACGCTGCGTAGCATCACATGAGTAGATATAACGCATGTAGTTGGTCGGTGTGTTTACTGGACTGCAGAACGATTGATGAATCGGTTCAAATAGTACAAATGTATCTATCGGTTGTAGGTCCAGATGTCCAGATGTTCTTTCTTTCTTTGTTCACAATTCTTGCTGCACAATTACATTTAATGACAAATGAACGTTCCTCGAAATCGTTGTCCCAAGTTGTCCAAAGTAGAGCAGGATGTCTCAGGATGTGACGGATCAATCTTTTTCTGAGATACAATCCCATTAAAGCGTCTGTGCTAGTTGCTCAGATAGTTCCCAGACTTTATGAACTGTCAGAGGAAATTTATGGGGAAAATATTATTTTAACTGTTTCTTTAATTTAATTAATTTTTGAATTATTAATTTTTAACAATTTATTTAAACATAAAGAGACATTGCCAGTACTGCAGTTTATATATATATATATATATATATATATATATATATATATATATATATAACTACAGTATGTTTTTGGAACATTAAAGCACGCCAATTCTCGCAGAAACGCAAAATAAGTATGAACCTGAAAATGATGTGTCTCCTTTATGGCAATTCATTTGTGGATGCAAAGTCCACATGCAAACAATTAACGTGTGCACAAAAATAAATAATACCAAATCAAAGAAAGTAATTAAAAAAGCTACCGGTCTCTGCAGAGACCAATGCAATAACA
This sequence comes from Liparis tanakae, assembly GCA_036178185.1. NCBI lineage: Eukaryota > Metazoa > Chordata > Actinopteri > Perciformes > Liparidae > Liparis > Liparis tanakae. Next base: position 13,126,794 of record CM070107.1, read on the forward strand.
GAATCGTACAGATCGTAAAGTGCCTGGAGACCTATTAGTGATGTCAGGCTGTACAAATAAATTGAGTTTAGATCGAGGCAGCGTAATAATCTAAAACTTCCTGCCGCCTGCAACTTTTGGTAAGAGAAAGCACTTTGACAGAAATCCCTAAATGTGATTATTTGCTTTGTGATGGGTGGTGTGTGTTGGTCCTGAAGCAGAAGGACAGATGGACGGGCTGCGGATTCAGCCACGCAAACTTGCCTGAAGGCGTACGGCTTTGATGAATAATCGAACACACTTGCCTAGCAACAACCGGCGGTGGATGGGGTCTTGCACAGTGTGCACCTGCATGTGTGTACGCCAGGGAGATATGCGAGTTTGCTTATGCTGCTTGTATTGATTATTGAGCTTCTCTGTTATTGGATTACCAGGGATTGTGTGATTGAATAATTCTTCCACGCCCCTAATTTGTGATTGGATTACACAGCATCTGGAAGGCTTGAGGTGAAACAGAAAGTGCACATGTAAACAATATATATATATATATATATATATATATATATATATATATATATATATATATATATATATATATATTTTTTTTTATTATGTTAACAAGCTTACAGACTCAGATGTGTATGTGTGGTGTTGTCATTAGGGATCCCCCAAGCCAATCAATACCAGGGTCAAACCAGTCAGATCCAATATTGGTCCAATCATTTTACATTTCAACTCACGGTTAACCAGCTGTCAAAAATACCCCATTGCACCCATTAAAACGTTGCATTTGTCTCCTATTGTGTTGTGAGAAGTTGAAGTGAGCGGCCTAATGATGTGACAGCACATGTCAAGGAGCAGCACAGGTCCCCCCCAACCGTCCTGAGCACCCATGGTGTGAATGTTACGGACAAGATAACAAAACAACAAACTGTTGGATGCAGATTTGGTGTAATAATCTCGGTGGGATTAGCAGTACTGGCAATCTTTACATCGCTATCTTTAAATTCTTCTCTTGGGTTATTCTTGTCAACATCTGAGAAAAAGAAGAAGAAAAAACGCTGTATCTCAGAAATATAAATTCCTACCAATCAAACGGTGTGTGTGTGTGTGTGTGTGTGTGTGTGTGTGTGTGTGTGTGTGTGTGTGTGTGTGTGTGTGTGTGTGTGTGTGTGTGTGTGTGTGTGTGTGTGTGTGTGTGTGTGTGTGTGTGTGTGTGTGTGTGGAGTAGCAAAATCACACTTTTGAAGTGTGCGGGGAACAAGACTCGAGATAGACCTCCTGTCAAGACAGACAAAGATAGATTGACAGCAAGAGAAAGAGGCGGAGAAGACATCCGGACGAGAGCAGAGAGAAACTGAACAATAAATGACGCCACGCGGGACGGAGAGCTGAGCGATACGAGCCGCTCCCTTTCATCAGCGTCAGCTAGCTCATTAAGCTAACAGCAGCTGCATGGAATTAGTTGAGGGCGGAGGTATTTTGGTACTTAATTGATTCACCAACCACCTTTTTTTCATTTAGATTACGTTTTATTTAGCTGACGCTTTTATCCAAAGCGACTTACATACACTGTAGACACGCGACAGGGAGCGATTCAGGGTTAAGTGTCTTGCTCGAGGGCTTGCGGAGGCGGGGGATTGAACCGCTGACCCTCTGATTGAAAGACGGACCTGCCGACCCTGTTCCTCTTCCTGTTTCTGTTTCCAGGAGACAATAACGGGGCGGCACAGCTGTCATCAAACATACGTTTGTGCTGAAAGATAAAAGGAGACAAAATATTATAGACAGTTTCCGGGCTCTCAAGTTTTGAAGACAGGCAAGCGTGAGACATATCCATCATCTTTTTTTTGATTGGCTGATAAGTGGCACCTCACAGCACAACTCCAGTGGAGCGCTTGATTTCTCCACGGTGATGGCAGCGGGGCCAGCTCATGTTTGCGCTCTGCGGCACATTAAATAGCTGAGAGTTTTTTTCAGCGTGAGAAATACGATGTGTGGCGGGAGTGCGGGAGTTAAGACCGAAATGCGTGAGTCTCACTCTCAATGCGTGACAGACTTGAGAGCCCTGCAGTTTTTTCCTTCCCGTGCAGCAGTAGCTGTATTCTGTGCTGCGCACTCCACGCTGGTAGAAGACAATGGGCACAGTTGATATACGACTCGAGGCACCTTATTCACTTAAAGGGACACTATGTAACTTTTCCCCTGTAGCGCCCCCTTCAGGTATTTAACGTCTGGCTCTCGAGCCATATATGGCTCTTCAGGTGCCCTCACAGCTGATCGAACAGCTGATCAATGCAGCGCAGCAGTGCGTCTAGTGGAGCAAATAAAAAGTCACCTGCGAGCGTGTACTGGCACTATATGACGTTGGTAATCACTGCCAGACAGCAAGTTTAAGTACTTCCTGTTCCTCAACCGGAAGTACCGGGTCGTTACCAACCATCTTACATTCAGCAGTTTTCTGTCCACAGACCCCCGATGCCAGTGGCGGAGGAGCAAATCAACATATTAAAAGTCATTGTAGCGGCACAATTTTTTTCAAGCTGTTATTTTAAGGTGAAAAAGTTACATAGTGGGGCTTTAAGTTTCAGTTAACAATGACAACAAAAGGGTTCTGGAGAAAGAAACAAACGGAAATGTTTAACCCTCCTGTGATCTTAGGGGTCAATTTGACCCCATTCAACATTTTACATCTCTAAAAAAAATGATTGGCAGAATTTTTTTTTTAATTTATTTAAACGGCTATTTAGGTAGTCAACAAACAAACATAAAGTACCTGACACCTAAACTTGGGAAACAATATTAATTCTTTTGCTGGAGGTTTTAATTGCTGGGGTCTACAAGGGTAAAAGTTGTGAGTACATTTGAAGGTAACAAGAGGGTTGATGCCATCTGAATGACTGAAAAAAGACTGAAATGTCATCAGTTTTCATCAACTAAAGCAATAAAACAATGTTTTTCGTTGCCGACACCATACCTGACACACCCGCTGAGCATAGCTACGCTTGTTAAGCTTTGATTGGACAACCGCTGGCCAAAGGAGGGGTGTCCTGTACGGTCAATTTAAACCCAACTTCTCCCATGACCTCTCATAACAAATTAAGACATTTGCAAACTGAATCAAAGCCCTGAGCAAAGTGCAAGCATGACATTCAATTCCTCCCAACTCCAAAGATGCAGCTGTGCACCTGAAACTCATGAAGCTGCGTCTGCAGCGACTCCTCAAGACACTTGTGCGCTGTCTTTGCACACCAACGCGACGGCTGCACCGCTCCGATATGTAAACGATGGTGTTTTTAAAATGTGACAGTAGAGGCCCTCTGATAACCTGCTAGTTAAACTCTGATTTGATGGCGATAAGGGAGCTGCTCAATCTACTCAGCGCTGCGTCTCGGACAATGACATCTGACCTCTACGGAGGACCAAAAAACGAGCTCTCATAATAATAATAATATAATAATAATAACTTTATTTATATAGCACTTTTAAAAACAAGGTTTACAAAGTGCTCTACAGATAAACAAAGCATAAACACAACTTAAATGGCGGCAAACAAAAAAGCGGCAAACAAAAAAGACCATACCATACAAGCAGTTTTAAGAAGTGATTTAAAAGAAGTTATTGATTCTGCCAGCCTTATCAAGAGCGAATCAATCGCTAACTGTTCGCGTATATACAGTAAACACAGATACAGACATCTCTGCTTTGTATTCTCTTCCTCTGATTCTCCCGCCCTCCCTCCTTTGCCGTCAGCATCGTTCCTCTCTGTGATTTTTTTTTTTTTGCTGATTCGCAGCGAGTTACAGAGCGCCGTCTCCCTCGTAACGCTCATCGGGATCGACTGGAACATGATGCGGAGGTGTGAAAAACGTCTCTTTCCCCTTGCGTTACTGTCCGGTTTCATTGTGTGTGCTAAACTTGAGCATTATTATGCTCCCTTCACACAGACTGTGCAGAAACAAGAGATTTGCATGATGCCTTTGCATCTTGATGGTGAGTTTTCTCAGACGTGTGTGTTTGGAGGATTGTAGCTGGATATAGTTATAGGCTGTCTGATAATCAGGCTCTCTTCAAAGGCACCCTGAAGGTACCCTGAAGGTACCCTGAAGTTACCCTGAAGGCACCCTGAAGGGACCCTGGGCAGTTGCTTTGAAAGGTGGAAATGGTGGGGGATGTGTGTGTGTGCGTGCGTGCGTGCGTGCGTGCGTGCGTGCGTGCGTGTGTGTGTGTGTGTGTGTGTGTGTGTGTGTGTGTGAGTGATGCCCTTTGGGGGCTGGATAACTGTATAGCTCCACCCTTGTTTACCGCCGTAGCAGATTAGGAAGACATAATGATGAGTATTGTGTCTAAATACTTGGTAGTACGTACAGATTATAAGGAGGAGGGTTAATGTCACGTTGCCGCCGCTTTATGTGGCGAACGAGCAGCTGCGTCTTGTCGGCACCTGATTTAACAGATTTGAGGAGCAGCAGAAAGAATATCGGCCCTCATGTGGGATCAATGCAGGATTAAAAAACACATGGGACTCCTAATTTTGTGTTTTTAGAAAACCAAAGGGAGTGCACGCTGGAAAAAAAGACAAGGCAGGGAGCAGTGTGTACAATGAGGAAGGAAACAAGCACAACAGTATAAACGATGGCTGAGGAGGAAGGGAAATATGAGGGTCGTGGGAGAGAGATGGAGTGCGGAAAAATAATTGAAAAACAAAGTGGGGCTGCCCTCGTCCAGAGAGACACGAATCACTTCACTTCCGGCTCCATGATTTCTACGAGTGTTTCATAACGAAATGGGAGGAAAGTAATCTCGCAAACTCAAAATCCTCTTCAAATATAGAGTCAAATGTTCACGCAGAAATATTATTTCAGCAGCATTTATATGAGCTTCAAAGTGAATGGTGGAGCTGTTATTAGGCTCCTGAGCAGTATTTTCCACTGGTATACTTTCATCTGATAGATGATCTAATTAGGAGTAATTGTGTTTTTACACACAATCATCTTGAACATGTGCACTATCTCTACACTCGTAAAGTCTACACACTGTTCAAATGGAACTTAAAACTTGCTATCAAGATCCACATTTTTTGCCTTTGAATAATGACAGTATTGGAAACAAATAATATATATATATTGCTTTTAATTTATTTTCCAAAAAATAATAATTATATATATATATATATATCTATAATATATAATATTTTTATATATAATTATAATATATATATATAATATATATATATATATGTATATATAATATATAAAAAAAAAAAGAATGTCAGATGATTGTGTGTAAAAACACATTTACTCCCAATTAGATCATCTATCAGTCAGATGAAAGTATACCAGTGGAAAATAATAATAAAAAAAAAAAATATATATATATATATATATAATTATTTATTTTTTTGTTCAATACTGTCATTTTTCAAATGTGTGTGTGTAAACATGCATTTGTGGATATTTGTTTCACATGAAACGTATTTCAGCAGCTCAAAGAACATACGTCCTGGCAGACTCATAGTGTAAAGGATCTGAAACTGACCCTTCTCAATATATATTATGTTTTTTATTTGCGAATTTTAGGTATTTCAAAACCCCAAAAACAATGATGAATGAAAAGGGGTATAAAATGGTCGAGTGTGAACGATAAGAGTAGCTGTAAATCAGTCCATCATTCGCTCTGCTGCAGGTTCTTCCAGCCATGTGATGGGTATCTACATATCAACCTGTTGCATCTGTTGGTGTGTGACAGCGCACATGGGAGGAGGAGAGGGTGATGGTGTTGTGTGTCCAGGGACAGATGCGGTGGCTGACACCCAGCAGAACTCTACGACCTCCAGCTGAACCCGTCCTGAAGCTCGTGGTTCACTTCTCTGGTGGACACTGGCTGTCTGTGTGGTTGCAAATGGCTACGGCAAGGTTAGACCACGTATCTACTTCTCTTTAAAGGTGCAAAATGCAAGATTGATAAGGCAAGTTTATCTGTTTCACACATTTCAACAACGAGGAAATTCAAAGTGCTCCACATAAACTAGGAAAAACATCAAAACATAATGCAAAAGAAAACTAGATTTAAAAACAATTAAGAACATTCATTAAAACAAAAAGCAAGAAATCGAATAAAAAGTGCAGAGCAAAGAAATAAAATGCAGGCGTGAGATGCAGAAATTGATTGATATCCTTGAATCGGGTTCAATTAAAGGCAAAAGCAAACAGTTAAGTCTTTAATCTGGATTTAAAGGAGCTGAGGGTCCCTGAGGGTCTCAGCAGACCTGCAGCTTTCAGGGACCCCGTTCCGGATATGTGGAGCAGTGTTTAATTATGCCTCTTGGGTCAGGAAGGAGACCAGTCCCGGACCACCTGAGGGGTCGGGATGGTTCATAAGGGAGCAGAAGATCACAAATGTATTTAGGCCCTGAACCTTTCAGTGTTTTATAAACAGCATGTGATCCAGTCTCTTGGTCTTAGTGAGGAATCCAGCTGCAGCGTTCTGACTGACTTTTTACAGAGACCTGTGAACGCACCGTTACAGGAGCCAAATTTACTGAAGATAAATGCACGGATAAGTTTCTCCAAATCCTGTTGAGACATACGTCTCTAATCCTTGATACATTCAGGTGATAATAGGCTGATTTTATTGTCTTGATATGGCTCTTCGGGTTAAGGTCTGAATCTATAACTGGATTTATGACTTGGTTTGTGGTTTTTAACATCAGCAACTAGGTTTTTGTTAAAAAATCATTTAACATTAAAGACTATTTCACAGGGATCAGTGATTACAGGGAAAGTATATACTGTATATAAATATAGAATAATATATATATATATATATATATATATATATATATATATATATATATATATATACATAGATTAGATTAGATATGTACTTTATTCATCGCCAGGGTGAAATTATTGTATATATTTTACAAAAAATACTTCTTAATAATTCTTAACATGTGTATATATACAGTACATATATGTGTATATATATATATACATCTATATATATATCTATATATATATATGTATATATATGTACATATATACTGTGCATATTGTCAACACAGATACACATGCACCTACACGAGTACAACACATTGTCCAATCAGCCTCCGTGGCATCACCTTCCTCCTCCAGTGGGAGTGTGTGATGGTACAAATATAGAAAACTAAATATGTCACAGCCGTCTCCCTCTAGCAGAATGTGTGAGAATGTGGATGTGTGTGTCAGTTTCATTACAGAATGAAAAATATAGAAGCTGTTATATATCGCTTAATATTGCATAATATGACTGATCTTGGTTGAAGTAACACTTAAGTTGTCACAGAAAAAGTGGTTTTGTTTTAGGGGCATCATTTATTACAAGCTCGGCAATATTTCCAGGAAATAGCCTCATGGATGAAATATATTTTCACCTTTGGAGATGAACATTCGTACCTTTTGGGAGTCGTAGGTAATCAGATTTAGTTTTATTTCAAGTCATCTTCAGGCTCCACAAAGACAACTGTCACATTTCTGTGGTGCGATAAGTTCCAATGAATAACGAGAGAAGCCGTTATCTCACAACGCAGAATGTAGACAAGGATGTACAATACGAGCTCGATGCCGCGGATAAGAAATCCATCAGTCGCGACACACAATCAGACTTGATGTGTGTGCTTGTTCTTCAGAAGCGCTGAAGGGCTCTGCAGCTGGAAAGGCTGCGCAAAAAAATGTGAAACCGACCACCTCTGTGACATTTGATAACGGCATGTGTGTGTGCGCGTGTGTGTGTGTGTTTGTGTGCGTGTGTGTGCGTGTGCGCGTGTGTGCGCGTGTGTGTATCTATTCCCTACCAGCAGCTCTGTGTCCAAAAAATACTGGGCAATGTTGCCAAGCGACAGGTACCAATTGTGTTGCGTTTCCGTGGAGACAGCGGGGAGGGTGGGGCTTTGATGAGAAGAACACAGTGTTTCTGACTCCCTCATTTTTTATCATGCACACACACACACACACACACACACACACACACACAGTAATGAGCTACATTAGACGATATGCAGCAGTAGATCTGAATGGAGCCCAAAATCCCCACTAACATTACAATGCCTGCTCACATAACTGATAACAGCTGACATGGAAGAAACACACACAAACACCCCCCCCCACACACACACACACACACAGATCTAAATGGCCCCGCTATTTTTTACAGCCACTGACAAAATATGTTGGTTCAGAGAACTCAAAGCAAAAAGGAATAGTTCAAATCGTCGGTCCTAGAGAATAACTTCCAGTGCTTAGTTTACTCATCGTCTCAGTCTCTCTATATGCAATCACATCACACGTATTTCCCTGTGAAGATGCACGGGCTCTTTAACTTTGTTTTTGTAGATTCATACTTTATTATTATAATATCAGAGCTATTAAATAAAATGACTGCCAACGCAAACCGAAGATTTCCTACCGCTGCTCGTCTTTGTTAGCAGCACTCGACTGGCGTAACACAGAGTAGCTCCATGTATTTATCACCGAGGTGTAAAAATGTGTTAAAAAATGGATTTATTTAGTTAGTGGATCAGTTTTTAATCTTGCAGGGAGTAATGCACTGCCCACATCCGACTCCTTAAGTGGAAAGCTACTGGTGCAACATGAAATACGATCGCTGTTGCATGTTACAATGGATAAGCGTTGATTATTGACAGACTTCGTTGTTACCTACCTTGAAAATGCGGAAGGTTATGTTTTGATCGCCGTATATTTATTATTTATTTGTATGCCTGTTACTTGCATAACTGAAAAATTATTAAACCGAATCGCATGGAATTTGGTGGGATGATTGTTTAATATCCGAGGACCATTTGATTAGATTTTGGGATCCATAGGGTCAAAGGTCAAGGTCAAGGTCAACATCTTCTTTTTACCATAGCGCGGTCAATTTCTATCCAATTGCATGGAACTAATGCCAAAATGTTCATAATTCAATGCCCAATCTTGTGATATGCGAAGATATGCGCTCTACCGAGTGCCCATTATAGTTTAAAACTATGTGAGGAGGGCTGCAACGAATCATTACTTATGATAACCAATTTATTAAATAATCTTCCTACTAATTTTCTGCTTAATTGATTCGTAATTGTTTGCATGAACTGGCAGAACACTGATATGAAAATGACATCAAAACCAGGAAGGTATTTGACATTTAGAATACGTAATGATTTAAAGGCACAGTGTGTGGGATCGGGTGCCATCTAGAGGCGTGGATGCAGATTGCAACCAGCCAAATGTTAAAAAGAGCCTGTGTTTGATATGTCCGATCTGGGCGCTGCAACGAGTAATTGTATGAATATAAAAGTCCATTTCATATAATAAAACCTCTTAAAAAAAATAATAATAATTGTTCCAGCAGCAGTTGCTCCTCTGCTGTTTATATTTGACAAAGTAGCTGCTCACTGTTTCATTTTTTCTCTTTCATTAAACCTCGTCCGCCGTTGCCACGGTAACCACAAGACCCCTAGAAGGAAGAGACATTTTATTATTAATATTTTATTTATTGATTCATTCATTACTCTAATCAAGCCACGGTATAGTAAAACGGTAATAAACATAGAAGACCTCACTGGTGATGATCGTCTTTAATTTGAAGCGCTGCTTATTGTGAGGACACGCTCATCAGCAGCAGAGGAGGAGTCTCATGTGGAAGACTTAATTGCACTGACTGTCAAATTGTCTATCAAAAAAATATTATATACATTCATCACAGAGAGCAAATTGTATTTGGCTATTTAAGAAGAAGTAATCATAATAATATCAATTGTGACTGTTTCTTTAATCATAGATTTAGGTTGTACAAAGCCAGTCACAGAGAGAACAGTGCAGGGATCAAGGGGGATTCGTCACAGTTCTTGTAGTTCTACAGTCTGTGGCCAGTGGACTACAAACAACACATTGGAGATCACATATTCACAACTTATATCTGCTTTTGTGTTTAACTACCTTTATTCTTAGAATACCTTTTATCCCCTTTTCATGTTTTCGAAATAGTTTTCTCCTTCACAACCTCCTGAACTTCACTGAAGCTGGGCTCCTGGTACAGACCTGACCTTTACTGATATTGTTTAGCCAACCGTTTACAGGGAGAACTGGCTTCACGGGCACATCTACAACTTCTTAAACCCCATTTTATATTTTTAACAGCTTTTAAGTGATTTAGTCTTTTAATGAGTTTAGTCTGGTACTAAAATCCAGCTGCAAATAGATACTCCAGTTCACCTTAAAAGAACCCTGGCAGAGCGTACACAAATACACACACACACACACACACACACTCACACACATACACACACACACACACACACGCTCATCAACATGTCTTGCCAAACTTCTTTAATCATGAATCTTGGAATAGAACTTACAATTAAGCCCAAGACTCTGGCTACTACTGCCCGTGTGTTTACTGTGTTTACTGTGCGTGTGTGTGCGTGTGTGTATCGGTGCAGTGCGAGTGTGTGCCTTTGTGAGCCCCATGCTAGCTCAAATACATGGCAATAGGAGTATGAGAATAATAAGACCACGAGAGAGGCACAGCAAACACTTTCCACATTCAGGCTCCTCTTTGCATCCTTTGGCCCTGACCCAATCACAGAGCTAATGGCTCATTAGGAAGTAGTCGAGCTGTAAAAGGAAGTTGATCATTAACCCACCCCCGCCCCCCACCCCACCCCACTCTCCCCACGTGCTGCGTTCACCTGTCGTCATAGTAACTTGTCTACACAAGCCGAGCGGTGGCAAAGGTCGAGCTCCCGTGTTGCCAACGCATCGAAAAAAGAGCCCAATATTGTTCCAGTGTATCTAACTCTATTACATCACATGTGTTACATTTGCTATAAGAGGCTGTTCACACCATAAATCCCACTTTCTCTTGCACCCCGCAATCTCCCAATGCACACACATTATCACCCGGCCATAAAGTGAAATGACTTCCCGGGGATGACCTCGGAGTGCAGGATTGCGGGCATTGTGCATTCATTTGACGGATTCCCGCAAACCTAGGACGGATCATATCGTGTTCTTAGAGAGGCGATGAAAACACGGACCGCTGTTCAAGTCGGCATCATCCGAAGTGAAGAGAAACACCGGAATACGAAAGGACCGAGGTTCGGCCGCCGGTCGAGCCCGCGATGAAGGAGCGATGCTGGGTTCCTCAGACCGGGAGACGTGAACGTTACGAACATCAACCAGTTGGCTCGAAACTTTCTGTAGATTTTTTTTTCTCGGCAATGTAGAAAAAGAAGAAGAACGCACTGCTCCATGTGTGCTTTTTTACACACCGTCGCCACGACACGTCAACTTTAAACCGGCACTCATGCAGCAGAGATCAGGAGCTTTCTCAATTCAAGCGATGACTGTGAAGTCGTGGGAATGTGAACTCAGCACAAAAAAAGAGATTTTAAACTAAAAACTCTTAAAATATGTTTACAGATTGTAAAGCCCTTTGAGGCAAATTTGTTATTTGTGATATTGGGCTATACCAAATAAACTGAATTGAATTTAAATTAATTAAAATGTGTGATATACACCTCACCGTTCAGATGGTCATTTCAGAGTCTTCCCCTCCCCAAAGAGCAGATATATATATACATATATATATATATACATATATACATATATATATATATATTTCCTTTTACAGAGCTGTGGAATGAGATGAAATGAAGGAGACGGAGGGCAGCGAAAGAAGAACAGAGCATGGAGACGAGAGAAGGAGCGCCATCAAAAGAAAGAACGAGGACACAGAGGGAAGGAGAATCCTTTCAGTCGGAGGAGAGTAGTGGAATGAAATCTGAGGTCAGAATAGCGAGACCTGTGGTTAGGATCCCTCACCGTGATGCAGCATCGCCTCACATACTAATACTCTCCACTATATGATGTGCCGACTATAACCCCGCAGTTACATTGAATCACAGTTGTTGAAGGATTATATGTATGAGAAAGTGTGAGTGTGCGTATTAGAGAGTATATTGTGCTGTGTGGGACTATGATTACTTTTTTTACAACTCAAATCAAATAACCTCTTAAATCAAGGAGCTTTATTTATTTATGTTTTCACCCAAGACAAAAGTTGTGGATAAAAAACTATTTGTAACTATGTTTTTTCTTTTTTTTTCTTGGTCGCCGTTTGTTAGAAACAATGCACGGAGAACATTTACGACCACATCCTTTTGCCGACCGACACAGAAGCCTGAAAAGCCCCGGAGGCAGAGAAGCGGAGCACATCGGGGTCTTTTCGTATTTGACTTTAAAAAACCCAGAAATGTGTCACAATAAAACTGACAGGGTTGTTATTGTGCAGATTCTCTCTACTAAAATATTGATGATGCCCACTGCAATTGCTCACTGATTGGCTTATCAGAGGCGTCTCACGATACGGCGAGCCTCCACCTCAGCGGCGCCGCTCGCTGAGACCCGCCAGGTGTTTCACTGCTGTGATTCTCTCATGAAAAACAAAATTAGGGAAATTGCTTGTGGGGCACCGCCGAGGCAATAAAACAGAGGAAAAGGGAATTGAAAGAAGGGGTGGGGGGAATTAAAGAAGGATGGATGGAGAGTTTCTCAGTCAGTCAGTGTATAACATTGAAGTTTCCCCTCTGCGTGGGTGTCCACTAATAACGACGCTTCCCCTGTTGGTTGTGTGACTGTGTTGCAGTTTTGTTCACATTCTGCAGGGCAGTAAAATAACGGAGGGGCCGATCACGCCGAGACGCCTCCCTAGAAACACGTCACCTCCATGGAACGTGTCGGCAAAATAAAATTGTTTGTTTTGCTGCTTCTGGCGCCTGGAATGTGGGGATTTCGTCCGTTTCACATATCGCTGGATTGCGTGCCACTCAAGTAATTCAAAATATTTTAAGTCATGAGCTTGAGCTCGAGGGAAACTGAGATTTTAAACATATTTCAAACATTTCCAAGGACAAAACAAGCAATTGTTTGATCGATAAAAAAAATATCATCCGTAGATTAATAATGGTGTTTCTTGTTTTTGAAGTACTACGACGACTCGTGTGTGGATTCATCGAGTCATCCGTAGGTTTTATCTGTCCATCCACCTGTGTCGTAAGAAAAGAGGGAAGAGAGGGGAAAAACAGAAAGAGACCCAATCATCTCTCATTGGTAACTGGCCTGAGGTGGCGATGACAAATGCGCCATGAATAGAGCTATGTGTTAAAATCACCCACCGTTTCTTTTTTCTCTAAGGCTAAGCATAGCAATCACACGGGCTGCTCAGGCAGCAGAGACGGGGGCTTTTTTGTAAATCAAGATCTCCGTTCTCTGTCATTCATTGGGGGCTTTCATCAAATGATACACCTGACAATACGGTTTGAACACGACTGCGGGACGAGAAGGAACAAGAGGAGGATTGAGTTGCATTTTAACCTGAATTAAGCTTTTTTTCTTCTTCAATATGTCCCTCTTCTCATCTGCTACATCACAGCATGAGACCAGCGCTCAATGGCGTACCCGCTCTCAACCATGTTCAAGGTTCAAGTTTTTTTAATTTGCCATCTGTGCCTAGACCAGCAGTCCAGACACGGAACGGATCGAAATTATTTTTGCAGGGCTCTCCGAGTCAGCAGAGGTACAACACAAACACACTATAATAATAATAATAATAATAATAATAATAATAATAATAATAATAATAATAATAATAATAATAACAGTAATAATAATACAAATATGAAAAAATATATGTCTCCCCAAAACTTTTGTTTCAGTGGTCAACACCCTGTTTAGTACGGCGAGGGTGGTTCTTTGCAGAACGGGGGATGGGGAGTCAGTCCCTCATCCGGCGACGCTTTAAAGTTTTTTTTTGTAACGCTGTCTGAAGCGAGGTGTGTCGAGATGGAGAACCTGAAAGCCTTTTGCCGGGTCGGTGGATGTTCAAAGAAAGGTCATGCTATGGCAGCGGAAGAGAGAAGAAAAAAAAAACACTCCTGACCTTTGTATCAATGTCCGTGGATGATTGTGGTCCTCTGAGGGAGAGACGGATAAAATAGCAGCTCGGCCAGGCAGACACACTGTCACAGAGCGAGCAGATGGACTTTGAGATCTATAATAGTGTACGTATCTATATAAAGTGCACAGGGATTATAATCGCTTGTCGGCGTCAGTGGGAGCGGCGCTTTAGAGGCCGGCTGCTGCCGGTAAAAGAGGGTCTCCTGCGGCCTTTTGGCGGCCTCATTATTGCACGGGGCTCTGGCGTGCAAAGAGCGCTCCTCATATAACATTGTCAGACTCGCAATGGGGCAGTTTACAAAAGAATAAAGAATCAATGGAGCAGAACCATAGCTGACGTCTATATTATTGCACACATTTGTCTTCCTTGTCGAAAAACCTGCCGCGTACGTTACCCACAATGCCACTTGTTTGTCCGGAGATTGTGGCGTTAGATGCTCGGTGGTGCTCATAATGTAGCCCGGAGCCTGGAGCAGAGACGTGAAAACTCCTGTGGGAGTCACAACCGACGCCCCACTCAGGTGACACCGCTCGAGGCAACGCATCCGATTTGGCACAGGAAAAACTCTTTTTTCCTCCCCATTAACGGCAGCAGCCCCCGTGACCTGTAAACACACTTTCATCCGTATCGCTTTCCTCCACAATAGCGTGAAAGAGGTCAGAGGTACGCATCCTCCTCCTCCTCCTCCTCACCTCCTCCTGCGGGTGCAGCTGATGCTCGTTGGCCCTGATCAAACGTTAGAACATCCGCAGCATTACGCCACAGACACTGAAGTGCATCTGGCACATCTGCAATTGGCCACGGATACACCGGACGAGTCTTTCACGACCTTCGGCAGGTGGCCGTGGAGTTCACCGCCTTTTCCTGCGCTCTCTTCGACCTTCTCCAGTGTCCTCTATCCGTTAACTTTCATCTCTGCTGTCTTTCATAATGTATTTCTGTGTCTCCGGGGACTCAAAACCACCTCCACCAACCTCCCAGAACAAGTCACGCTCCCCTCTTCCGGCCAAATGGACAAGAGGACGTGGAAGTCGGCGACGGTGTTTCCAGATGAGAGGAAACATGTTTGCAAAATTCTAAAATTAAATCAAAGACTATAGGTTTGTGTATAAAAAGCACTGGACTGGATTTTTATTACACAAGGAGCAGGAAAAACAATGGGTAATTGCCGCTGTAATCAGTACTGAGGTGGAAAATAACACTTAAAATCAATGACCCGTGCCTGTGATGTTAAAACCACCCTGGAGAGACATAAATTTAGTCCGAATGAGGCTTTAGAGTATGCAGGTCTGCATTATGTGAACACTTGTAAATGAAGGTCTAAAAGAAGGATTATCCGACTCAATAATGCAGCACACTTAGAACAAAATGACAAAGACTCAAAAAAGGTAAGAACCACTTTCTGTCTGTCTGTCTTGGTTTCAGAGGATTTTTTTATCAGGGACATAATCTCAGTCGAGGCGTATTTATTTGACCTTCAACACGGCGACTGCCTTTTTTACACACAAAATAAAAGTTGAACAAAGTGCAGTGCCGCTCTATTAGTCCCAGCCTCCTCCCCGGTCCTATTGAAAGTGGCACCTTTTGTTACCTGAAGCTGACATTCTTCACAATTGGACTGATCTTTACAGAGGGAGAGGAACAACTGCCCTTATCGTTCCCCCTCCAGACTGACTGAGTCTGCCCCTGAGATTCAGGGTATGACATGAAAAGAACAAGTATCTATCAATACAACTGGACATGGTATGCATCCAAATATGAAAAAGAAGAGAAACTAGAACGGGCACTCACATACCTTCGCATATCACAAGATTGGGCATTGAATTATGAACATTTTGGCATTAGTTGCATGCCAATTGGATATAAATGGACCACTATGGTAAAAAGAAGATGTTGACCTTTTCATGACCTTGACCTTTGACCCGATCGATCCCAAAACCTAATCAAATGGTTCCCGGATAATAACCAATCATCCCACCAAATTTTATGCGATTCAGTTTAATACTTTTTTACTTATGCGAATAACACGCACACACACACACGCATACAAATAGAGACTTTATTACCTTCGTATTTTCAATGCGAAGGTAATAAAGTCTCAAGGCCTCCCAACACTAAATGGTTTACAGACCACATGCAACACGTTGTTCCACTCAGGTTGAAACACACACGGACTGCGAAGCCTCTCGTTCACCCACGCACACTCTCGGAGCGGCTCGGTCATTGAGGACAATTTGGGACGTTCAGTCACAGCCACGAGAGCAGCGACTCTGTAGTGCCGTGCAATTTGATTTCCCCTTTCCAGCTTGCAAAACAAACTGCTGCTGCTGCCTAATAAGAGGCGGAAAAAAACGAGTGGAACATGGAGAGGAGAAGGAAAGATTGAAAAGGAAGGAGCATCCTTCAACAGCCTTCTGAAGATCAGACTCCATATAGGGTGAATTGTGTTTCAAGATACAACACAAGGTGAATGGCAGACAACAAGGCGATCCCTCTTTGCTTTCACAGCTCATAAAACAGTCACATCCTATTGACATCATACTGATCTACGCTGTGGAGGTTTATAGACACTGGAAGACAAACTGCACACTAACTGCAGTCTTAACCTTTTGGAAATCATTTCCTGCCGAATCAAAACTGAGTTTTTTTTTTTTTTTTTACATTTAACAAAAGTTCAAACTTCAACTGCAACCATGACACCAGATAGTGTTTTCTTATTTAATTTGTCTGTTAAAATGTTTTGTGTTTTTGAGAATATGCACTGTTAATATTAGTATTTTTAATTGTACGGGTTGATTGGGTTTTATCATAGTAATATACACAAATATAAACAAAACAAATATAGAAATAAATACATAACAGGCAGGTTACCAAACCGGCATTGATATAGGAAAGATACTTTTTTAGTTACAATACCATAGTGGACATTAATGCATTAATAACACTGTACTAAACATATGCATTAAGGCATTAATAACATTGTACTAAACATAAGCACTTATTTTTCAGATTTTAAACCCAAACATGAATAACATGAATTATTATGATTATATTAATTACTTAAACTCTGGTGTTGGACATCATCTTTGTTATATACACATGCAGTACATCAGGACGCTGCTTCTGCAACTGTTAAAGTTTATCCGATACTTGTCCCTTATAAATAAACATTTAAATAAAATATCCGGAGCCATCTTTCATGCACAAGTTGTGTGTGCACTTGTATACTGTAATATGGACTCATTGGGTGCTTTTACTGCTAGGAATACACAAACTAAATGTTTAATTTTCTGATGTACAACCATTTCATTGTGACGCAGTGTCCAGCCTCTTAAGCACGATTAGTTCCGTACTCAGAAAACCTGCCTTGGATTCCAAATAAATTGCACACGGAAAACATTGAAATGAAGCCACATTGACATGTGAGAACTATGCCAGGTTGCGAAGCCTTCTGCACACCTGTATGAATATGACGATTGCATTTGGGCGCTAATGCATCGACGAGACAGTGACGAGGAAGCAGTAATGCAACGCTAATATCGAATCAGCTGCTGCGAGCACATCTCCAGTGGTGTAATGGAACTAATGCTCCATTAATTGCGTTTCAACATAATGTCGACGCTGGAAGAAAACAGAGAAAACAGGAAGAGGGGCGAGAGACGTCACATTGAGTAGAGTATAGATAGAGAATGAAACAGGACCAGCACTGAGGATGGAGCATGGGCACATGGGAAGGGAATCAGGAGAGGTTACGGGGAACAGCACTGTCACATGCACTGTATCCACAGTGCTTTAGTTTTGGTGTGTGGGTTGTTGGGTTGGGCCTGCTGGTTTGCACAGTAAAACATAATGAGTACATGCCACTGAAATGCACTAAAAGCACTGTGGCCATGAGGGCATTCATGCGAGTGGAGGCTCTCTTTGTCTCGATCCCTCACTCACACATTGTCAGGTTGTTTTCGTAAAGACATTCATCCACACAAAGAAACGACTGAATCCGTCATTATTCATTATCTTTTGGTTGGAACATTTCAAAAAATCGGAGCCTCCATCTGATCGGGAGTGGGCCACATAGTCTTGTTTGAATAACTGTCATATATTTCTGTTTTTATTTAACCAAGAGAGACTTATTTGTTATTAAACTTTGATGAAAAAGTCTAATTTGAATACCGAATATACACCAAATATACAAAACCACCAGTGAGAAGATCTGATATTTCTATACGGTTATTCCTAACGCTGGTGCCAAGGACAGACCGGGATCCGACTACAGTCAGGAGCTCTGGAGGGAGGAAGAGAGCTCAGCTCCAGCCAGCAACGCCTCCTCCTTCTCCTCTCTTCTCCTCCGGTCTCCGCTGGGAGCCCCACCAGACGTGACGGGAGAGACTCAGGCTGCATTGCTGGGCCCACTAGAGGGAAGGGAGGCTCAGGAGTACCAGAACCAAGACCGAGCTGCACAGACTGTCAGACCCGGCTGCAGTAAAATGAGAGGTCTTCTTCTGCGTTATCTAAACCCAAACATTGACTTCTTTGCTACACGTTCTCTGTACTTGTAAGACCACTTCTGCAGTTATTTTAACCCGAGCCACAATCATTTCTTAAACCGCATCAAGTAGGTTTGTCTAGTTAACAAAGCAGGGCTTGCGTAGGCGCACTGAGTGCTTGTGTTGTTGGACATTTGGCAGAAAGCGCAGCATAAAATAACCTTTTTGTACGATATCATATGAGAATACGTTAAAAGATTCGGGTGTGAAAAAAATGTCAGCATCGTGTGGATGTGAGGCCAAAACCGAGAAAAACAAAATGTTGCTGGGTAAGTGCACACTCTCGCTCACATACACACTCACAAGGGAGGAAAAATGGAGTAAAAAGAGAAAGGAGAGGAATGATATGCGGGTGAGAAATTCAAAAAGACCACGCTGGGGTAACTGAACTCCGAAAGGCAGATGGGGAGCGAAGGATAAGGAAAGTGAGGGGTTTAAGGTTTCAGGCCACTGGGCACGGATCAGCGTGATCCATGCATGGTGGGTGATTCAATTACAGGGCGGGAGGGTTATGAGACAGAGAGAATTCAGAGAAGAAAGACATAACACGCTGAAAGATGAGGGAGCAAGGGGAGGAGAAGGGAAGACTATCAGGAGATCATGGGACGAAAGAGGAAACAATGGTGAAACGTGGTGGAATCATTTCGTAAGACTCGAAGGAGAGAACGAAAGAGACGGGGTTGGGTTTGAAATGAAGGGAGCTAAACTGTGATTCACTCCTCTTCTCACTCCCTTCCGGTCCGTCTCTCACCCTCTCCCGCTCAATCTCTGCCACATCTCGCTAGTTCATAAGTGTAGAAACACGGGCACTCGATCAATGTAAGAGAGACAAGCTATGTGTGCTTATGGTTAATTGGATCTGGACGGACCAGTCAGATCCTTAATGAGTTATTTATAAGACCGTGCATGGAGAGAGAAAGAGTGTCATCCTCCACTTCTCAACACCGTAGTCTGAATTTGGTCTCTCCTCTAACGAGGAGCTATTTAACAGAGTACAAGTACAAGCTTATTTCAAGGTTGATAGCCCGGTGGTGTCTCTAACAACGGGCAAACAACTTCTAAATTCAAGATGATGTATTACTCTGGTCACAGGCAAAGTATCGGCACTGCACTTGCAAGAGCAGGTGAAAAGAAATCTATTCAACTTACAGGTGGAAGTGGAACTCTGACCCCAAACTCTGAAAAAATCGTTTTTAACGTGTAAACCATCACTTTCGCTTTCCTTCTCGTCAACTGACTCCATTCAGAATCCGCAATGTAATTGGACCTAGTTAGCACGAGGGAGGCCAAAGTTCACGAGAGCTTTAGCAAAATGGAAGTATACAAATAAAAGGATGTAAGAACACAAACAAATATAATTTATAACGCAAGCAAATAGGAACCAAGGAGCCATGAAGCGTCCTCTGGTAATGGAAAAGCTGACCATCCCAGCCAGTCAACTGTATCCATGTGACAAAGCACCCTGCAGGACATTAGGGAAATCACCCTGCTCATCATTCATAGAGGATTCATCACAGTGGAGTCTCATGGAGGCCAGGCCTGGCTGATATACCGGCATGTCATTCCAGCGGGGTGCCCAGGAATCCTACTTCTCACCCTTTGACTGCCTGAGTCCCACGGATGGCTCCATGCGACTTATTTATTCATCTTTATCTAAACTCAGCCTTCTGTTCCCTCAGCAAAAAGCTCTCTCAGTAACCACGGGGCCGTTGAGCCCTTTGTCTTCATCTCTACAACTCGTTCTTTTATTTCTTTTTTTTTACTCCCACGATAAGATATTATTGAAGTTGAAGCCATTCAAAATGTAAAGTTTCTCATGAAACAGAAACACTAAATAGGTCCATAACTCTGTTTCACTGGCGGTGAATTGTTAGGAGACAACAACGGTGACATTTGACTGCAAAGCCGCTAATGCCTGTGGGGATCATAGGTGTAACTGTAAGAATGAAGAGGCATTATAGTGTAATGGGTTAAAGTTGGAGAAAATATATTAACCCAGAGACATGGTTGCCTGAGAAGTGTTGTAAAAAGACATGTATGTCTTCTGTGTCTAGTTCAGGTTAAAGCTGGAACATGGGAGTAGTGACACTCACAATTCCCCAAAAGACAAAGGAAATAGAGCAGAAACTTTAAGGTTAAAATATTATAATATTGGAAACCCTTTTGAATGGCTAGTTAGTATCTCGAGTGGAAGTAGTATTTAATTTAACACTAAGAGCAGGATTCCACTGTTGTGTTGAATTAAAAGGCAATGAGACGTCTTCATCTCCAACATCGTGATGGGTCACCAAACGCAGGACTTTTACCCAGCAGGCTGCTGGTCGTTTCCCCTGTGAAACCAAAAGTTAACGTTGATGTAATACTTGTTAGATAACCGCTGGCGACGGTGGTTTCATCTATTCCTGCTAGTTTTGTTCTGTTGTTTCGTTATTTTAACACAAATCGTGATCTTTTTCTGACGTTAACCAAATACTTGTGTTTTCGTGGCTTTGATTTATGCTTCGTACGACTCACTACATACAGGAACAATACATCTTATCTTCTAAAAATGCTTTTTTTCCCACTGTGTGTGTAAAGACACCAGTCAACGTGTCTGAACAACACTCATCCTGTAGATATCTTTCGGTTTGGTACCAAAAAAAATATATCTTGAATAAGATTCTTCCCACGGTTGATGTCGAGATAAAGCAGTGGTGGAATATTCTTCGGTCTCTTTGAGCGGCAGCACTCAGACACCAAGCACAAAACAACACAGACTTGTCACAACCTTTTAGCCAACCAACAGTTAACTCAGCCCATCTGGCTGCTTAATTGAACGTATATTATCACGGTATGAGACTTGTTCTAGCTCTCCAGATAATGGAGACCTCAAGCCTGGAGACGGTACATGTCAGTGAGACTGACTGCTATAAATAGTTTTCATGCCAAAAGCTGCACCTCATTAACTTCCTTGAGCTTGTGCACTTTTAACATCCCCAGAAACGTCAACATGAATGAGACAACAAGTTGCATACGACAAACGTTTTCCAGGACCTCCTCTTGTCGCTCTGGTTGAAATTAAGATGACATACAATTCCCCCTTTGGTCCGTAGGCTGAGTGCCATGACTGATCTGAGATCATGTTTACTGGATATAGAGAAAGTTAGAATGATGCTAGACTAAGCTTACACTGAGGTCCCTCCTGGGGTCGCAGTCACATGA
This sequence comes from Liparis tanakae, assembly GCA_036178185.1. Classification (NCBI taxonomy): domain Eukaryota; kingdom Metazoa; phylum Chordata; class Actinopteri; order Perciformes; family Liparidae; genus Liparis; species Liparis tanakae. The sequence continues at coordinate 13,148,513 of CM070107.1, forward strand.
TAAATAGTGCACTCAGTCCACCGTCTCCCAAAGGTATAATCAATACATCCAATATATCCAGTGGCGCTGCAGAGGGTCAATAATCAGGAGCGCAGGCTGAGAACAGGAACCATTTTGACCACAATGAAAAACACAGAAGACTTAAAGCTTGTGGCTGATAAATATAAGTATTAATGCGATTAGCTCATTCCTCAACAGTTTGTCCAAAACCCCAAAGAATAACAGCGGGACTGAAAAATTACAATTCAACTCGGACAAAGAAAAAATGCTCAATAAAAGCCGCAACCTTGGAAACCAGACAATAAGAAAGTTACTGAGCTAATTAACACCACCGACAATGGAGCACGGCCACAATCTGCAGCTCGGCCTGGAGGCCGGCATCTGCTACAGACAGCCGGGTTGTTGATGAGCTGACTAATAAACTCATACAGGATCTGTTGCAATGGAAGGTATCGGATTATCCGGCGCTGATGGTTCGTCTGATTCAGGAGCTCCAGCCGAGCTGAAGGCTAAACAATAGTTTTTTCTCAAAGGGGACAGGAAAAGATGAGGATGAAGATGGTTGGGAGATCTCTGTAGCTCGCATTGATTTTTGATTTGCTTGAAATGAAACTAGGAGATCTCTGGAGCTCCAGTAGTAACACATATAATCATATAAAAAAAGTCTTTAAAACCCATCTTCGACCACCAGGTAAATGCCGGTGCTTCATGTTCCCACGGTATGCTCTCACATCGGTGCCTTCCTATGGTTTCATAAGCAGCAAGCGAATCCATGCACGGCATCTCTGCTCACCTAACCATGAATATGTTACTTCCTTGCTACTTTTGCTAAATTCCGACATAAGATACGACATAATTGGTGAAGTATATAGGTGCATGGACAAAAGCGCTGATCGTGGTGGTGAATATTGATGAGGGTCCCCTTCTCAATGTATGCATGGACCTGCAGGCAGCTAATAGGAATTCAACAAAAGAAGTTGGCACCAGCTGCTGGTTTCTCCTAATGAGAGAGAGAGAGAAAGAGAGAGAGGGAGAGAGAGAGAGGCATGAAGGCGAAGAAACAGAGCTTGTGACAGACAAAGATAAGCGGAACATTTGCAAAGAATGAGTGAGACGCGAGTCGGTCAATGATGGACGAGAGTGAAGAGAGAGGGCAAGGGTGAGGAAAGGAAGAACTGGCATAAAGTGGGGAAGGAGAGGGGGATGGAGCGGAAGGAAGGATGGGAATTAGGCACATTTTCTGGGGGATTTACAGCAGATTACAGCTCTGTAAGCGGGAATGACGGAGAGCGGAGGGAAATCTGTGCGATGGAAAAGATGGACAGAGTTCTTGGACAAATAAACCCACACACACACATGCATATATATGTCTATATCCATATGTGTATTTATAGAGCCAACACAGACACTGGCTTGAGCTATAGCATCTAGTCTGGGTTGTCTCTCCTCTGCGTCTCCATGAGGATAGACACTGTGCAGCTGGGCTGGCGGTAAGGGGGTGGAGAAGGAGAGGATCGTTGGATGAAAGAGGAAAAGACGAGGGTTGAGGTGAATGAAAGCAATCAGTGATGGAAGAGAATTAAATCAAAGTGAGGATGACACAAATGGAGAGGGGGGGGAAAGAAGCAGAGGTGGAGAGATAACCACAAGCTGTGAAATGTTGAGCAAGAATTAGTCTGGAAGACAAATGGAAGGAGGATAAAACATTTTTTTTAAAGAGTGATCAGTGTTGTACTCCGCTAAATAATCCATATTTAGGCACGTTCAATTCTGCTGAGAGGGCAGAAGTACGTCCCAATAGAGACAATGAAGCGTGGCCGAGTAGTTGCGGGTCATCACAGCGCTGATGTAGCACAAGCGGGAGCTCGGGGGGCCACGTTAGAAACACCCTTGTCTATTCAAAAGATGGGTGGAAAGAGGAAGAGGGTGGCGAACCGGTCGCTCCTCGCTGAATGTTGACGTTTCTGACCCAAAAAGAAGCTAAAAAATATGATTTGTGTCATGGTGTCAACGTTGTAAAACGATTCGTAAGATTTAAACGACAAAAAGTTGGGTTCAGTTTCAAATAATTGTCATGGTTTTTGTTCAAATAATAACGTAAAAAGCTTATACTGTAAATTAACAAAAGCTTTTTGATGTAATGTTACTCCACTTTCCTTAACGCTTTCTGTACTTTGTCCATGACTGTAGCAGGCCAACATTCTTACATGGCAACTGGGTATAGTGGCGATTATCACATCTCTCAATCTCTGAATAAAGCTTCAGTTTTTTTCGTGGAAGCGCAATTTGAGTGGTTCAGCACATATGGATGAAATCTCAATTATGAAGCCTGGCGCGAGGATCGGGTTGAGTGGCCCTTTGGTAGCACTTTAGCACTCAAGATCAGTCTTAGTCTAAAAACCCTTTTCAAAAGGTCTAGGCCTTGTCTCAGTATTTGACAAAAGAGGACTCCGGATTGTATTTCAAGACCACAACTGCAAAGGACATCCCTAAATTGCCTGAGCTATGTCTGATATCAGATCAGTTTGAGGGGTGTCCTGCAGTGTGGGATTTGCCCGGATCGGGTCTAAGTCTTGGCTCAAGTCACAACCTCTCAAAGTCCAGGTCTTGTCTCGGCCTCCATCCACTCTGGACTTGGTCATGACTTGATATTGGTTTTGGTGGTCTGAGGAAAGGCCTTGAATCTCGCCATCAAGATGTCATTAGCCAACCCCATCGTGAATTACTGTCTGGATCTACCGATTGTATGTGGGTATCTACCCAATTGTGGTGCCTGGGAGGAAAAAGGCAATGGTAAAGATTTTACCATTTTATTTCTCAAATCCTGAAAAAACAAGTCTTCCTCCAGGTACTTGCTGTTGCTCTCTGTGTAGCTGGAGTTTGTGCCTTGTAAATAATTCTCTGAGAGTCTGCCCCAGAGTCAGTTTATTCTGTGGCAAGGCTCAACACCATTCCTCCAGAGAGAGTGGATGTTGGAGGATGGAATTTGTTTTGCCGCTATAGTGGACCGAGAGAACGACGTCTTTGTTCGGGCGCCACGCTTCTGTGTGTAATGCCGACAAAAGTAAGTAGCAGATCATTTCCATACTGCAGCCCGTGGTGGTAAGTGATTGCCTGTTGGAGAGAGTGCTTCAAAGAGCAGCTCATCTTTTCACAAACATGAGTAGTGAACCTGGTTACATTATGAGCCGGAGAGCCACAACAAAAGCTCCTCTAAAAATCCTCTAAAAATGCTTCATGAAATAAAAAGCAGAAGCGTATCCAGTCCTGGAAGTCGGACGTTCCCACGGCACTTCACAACAAACCTCCCCCGTTGTTTCTGCACACGGAGACGGCCGCGTTGGACTTCTGAGCACCCGATGAGAAAGTGAGACCGCGTCGTCTTCATGTGGCAGGAGAAGTGAAACACCAGAGAATAATAGAACCCGCGACAAAGAAATTATTAAAGTGTTGGCATCTTGGAGACACGTGTGCATGCTTTTGGCGTCTGCGGAGAAGCAGCTTGATCTCTTAAACTGAGGGTAGATTCTGTGTGAGATAGTGTTGACTAAACCTTTTGAGATCGCCGCAGATCGCTCACTCCACTTGATTACTTCGGGGAAAGTGTAAATCTATATGGGATGAAGGCAGCACGGACAGTGTAACAAGATTGTGTGGATGCCTGCCTTTAATGTGCGCCTTCGTTAAAATAGATAATATGGTGAGTAGTATGATAGTGAGGGTGCAACGAATTACAAAATTCACTGTTTTCATTTGCAGATCAGATCGTTTTAACAAAAAGAAATAAGAGGGAGCAGATATAATTTACAGAAATTTCCCGATCCCAAAAATGTTGAAAACACATAATTGACATCACAGATAATGTTTTATTGTGTTGTCTTGTGAAAGTAGCAGGTTTACACGGCTCCGGACTATTTTCTTTCCCCACCACCTTTCCGGATATTTTTTCAACTGCTCTAAAATAATTGTTAACAATCAACAATTATAAATAGTATCCTTTTATTCAGTACTCCATAGTGATTATGTGCATAAAACACACATGTTAAATGATTAGTAAATACATTTGTTTGACTTTTATTGCAAAAAAAAAATCTTGGCATCAGCATTTTTCATCAATAGTATTATTTGCCTCTTCGAGCTTGTGTTAGGTCCCTAAATAGGTCATAATCGCCCTGCTGTGTCAACATCTCCATCAAACAACTGCATCTATTCACATTTATCATCAAAACCTCCATTAAAAACTACATCTACAAGATTAGATTTGAACATCGTGAGAACGCAGCACCAAGAACAGCAGCAACAACTTCTCCCCTGTAAAGATGAAACGATGTAGTTTAATTAACTCAGCAGAATGAATGGGAATCGTACGTTTGTGTTGTAGATCACGCGTTAGTGGCGGATGACAGGGGAGATGAAGCGCTGTGGCAGCGCAGGTGAAGCAGAGGGCGAACGAGAGCACGCAGGGGTCTCAGAAGTGCAACTGTGCGTTTTTCTTGCCCTTTCATCATCTTTAGGTTATGTCAGCAACCGCAGAGGCTTAGCAATCTATCAGAAACCCCTCCTTGCTTCTCTAGACACGCACAGAAAACACCGGGACTACAAAAGATGCATGTGTGCATTTATGTATTTTGCGACTATGCAAGAGTGTGTATGCCTTTTTGTGTGTCCTTTCTTTCACACCTCACTAGATCAATAGCAAGTTCTTAGTAAGCCCCACAGCTCCCACAATGCCCTTGAGGAAACAAAGTGCATTTCTGCACGCACATTTCCTTTTACACCTCGGTTTACGCTACAGGTGGTGGTGAGACGAGAGGGGCTCAAATGGAAATTATGTAAGAACCCCTTCCGTGTAACACACTCTGACAAACACACATAAACAAAAGCAAACACACACACGTGCCATGATGCACTAAAACACCACCAACCGCACACGGAATAAGGATTACTAGCCCACAGGGAGAACGGCAGGGAGGGGATGAAGACCTCTCTGTGGGAAGTGGTTGAGTGAAAACGTTTTTATTTTTGGAGGAATGCTTATTAACCTTCGTGGATGAGAAGATCAGTTGGTACGCTGTTAGCTTAGCTTAGCATAAAGACTGGATGCTGGGAGGGGGCATCTAGCTTGGCTCTGCACAAAGGTAAAAAGTCCTGAAATCAGTAAATACATATTAATGCTTTGTTTACTCTGTATACTTTGTTTTTTTATACAAAAAAAAAATATATATAGTTATGGAGGTGAGCCTGTCCCCCACTGTTTCCAGTCGTTGTGCTAAGCTAACCGCTCGCTGGCTTTTTCCTTATATTTAGCTCACAGATTTAAGTCTGGCATCAATCTCCTCTTTAAACTCTGCAACAAAAAACACAAAACATTTTTTTTTGACTATTCCTTTAAGCAGTGAGAGAATTAGGAAATAAAACTATTTAGCTCTGTTAATCAAGCTTTTATTGTACCTCTTTTTATTTGTATTTAGGTATCATATACATATTTTAGTACTTATGAGTAATCTTTTCTGATTGGTTTGGATCTGTTTCTGTAGTTGGAGTCATTTTTAGTTGTTGGCAATAGAAAAGAAAATAATCTCTGTTGGTCTTGGCGTGTTCAAACATTGAATCGAGGTAGCTGCCCGTGGAGCTGCATAAGCTGCGGGCGGTGTCACATGTGTCCACTTTAAAAATCTTTACGAGGCCATTGTTCAGTCCCTGGGAAACAAATGGCCAATACTTAAGAATATAAATCCAGAGGGGAAAGTGGACCACAATGGGAAGGCACCAAATGGGCTTCAGGGCTGTTAGTTTGTCGCTGCGTGCGGGGGACGGCAACAAAAGAGCTCGGAGCGGCCCGCCCCGAGTCTCACAGAGGCCTTCAAGGACCATCACAGTCACACCTCTGTCCTAGGATGCTCATCCACCAATTCAGCTGTCATGGAAACAGACAGAGAAATCTGCAGGCATAGATACGTGTGCCCCCCCCCCCCCCCCTCAAACACACACACACACACACACACACACACACACACACACACACACACACACACACACACACACAGATGATGCACCTGAAGGAAAGCAAAATAATTCAGGAGGGTACAGGGTGGAACAAGACAGCCACTGATGAGAACATAAGAGGACCGGTCCAAACCGGTGACTCGACCGGACTTCTATTTTTGAAATGTCCCCACTGTGGGACGAATAAAGGAATATCATATCGTATCATATCATACGCTATGCCTGCAGCCACAGGTACGACCTGGTAAGAACTCATTTCACCCTTTTGATAACCTCCACTAAACAAAATCAACGTTTTTCTTTAAGCATACATAAGCAAACTATACGTCAAAGAGAACTACCTTAAATGACCAGTTTGGGCGTCACATCTGTGAGCGTGGAGGGGGCGGGGTTTATGACCTATGCTGCAGCCGGCCACCAGGGGTCGACCGGGGTGTTTTGGCTCCGCTGTCAGGGAGCTGTCAAGTCGTACATCTTTATATATATCGTCTATTCTCCCGTCTTTCATAAGGGTCTCAGAGGTCCCGCTGTGAATCAGGCTCCATTTCAGCCAAGACATCAGTCAGAATTCTTCAAAGCAATTTCTGCTCTTCTCCGTCCTTCTCTTTTAAATCTCACTCCCTAAAGTAGTGAGGCAAATGAAGAGTGTTGGCAATATTCAGATGACAGGAGCTGGTTTGAATTTGGACGAGTCCCGTGTGGAGTGTGCCACTTTTACATGTACAATCAGTTAATAAATGTATAGATTCATATAAAGTATGCATAAAAGTTATTTTCAAAGAAAATATGAATAATTTTATTTCCTTATTCTTCTCTTGAGAGGCTTTAAAGTTGCACTTGATAATCAATGACCAGTCAGAGGTCCTGCGGCGCAACTGTAAACTGCAGACGAAGAATAGGTTAGGAGTAAAGAAGAGTATGAGAAGATGAAATATGAAACACGTTAGTTGATAGTTTTATGATTCAGCTTTTTTATTGAACATTTTCTCAATGTTTTTTAGGATTTAACCGTGAAATTATTGTATTCTATTACTATAGCCCAGAAACGTACCTTTAAATGTAAACTTTCAACCTGATAAAAAAATACATTTGTATATATTAAACTGATCATTTCAGTTTTCCAACAATAAAACGCAGTTTGTCATTATTGTTTTTACCATATGTTTGACCCCAAAACATACGTTTTAAAGCAATGCAAAGGATGTGTGTGTGTTATTGACCATGATTAACGTGATCATCCCACTCCCGATGGAGACAGTCTCCATACAACCCCCCCGGAAGCTTTGGACAAACACACACACACACACACAAAAAGACAGAGAGAGAGAGAGAGAGAGAGAGAGAGAGAGAGAGAGAGAGAGAGAAAGTATGCCTCTTTGATCATGCTTTGCTCTCACGCCATGCAACACCATACACCCACAGCAATCTGTAACACATCATAACAGAACAAAGAGACAGAGAGAGAGAGAGCGAGAGAGAGAGAGATAAGGAAAGCAGAGAGGATCAGGTAGTGTCAGGCGGGCGAGCTCCATAAGTCTCATTCGGATGTTCAGAAATGTGAGTCTCATTCTGAATTGAGCTTGCAGGCTGCTGCACGGCTTGCATGAGTCTGATGTCGAGCACACGGCTGTAAAAAGATAGTTTTGCAAAAGTGTGTGGAGCGATGAGCCGCCCCAACAGACGGCTTTAGCTCTCGAGCTAATTATTTAATTTCCATTGAAGCAGAAAGTGAAAAGTTGATTTATGTGAACTGTTCCTTGTAAATAAATTAATACATAATTTGTATTTTTTATTTTAATACATTAAACCTTCCTCTGAACCCTTTTAAAGAAATCTGGAGCATTGACTCCAGAAACAGTGCACGCTCCTCTCAGCTGCTCCGTCGTTGCTGAGGTCTTTCCCCGCATCACGATCTGGCTCGCTGCCACAAGGCGGAGACAAAGGTTCAGAACTCCGGCATTAAAAGTTTACTTTGCCGATCCATTTATCTCAAACATAGCCTAAAGTCGCAAAATATGATCACTTATTGAAAGTTTAAGTTCACCCAATTCAGCAACTATACTGTGCAGTGTTTTGTTTGCGGTTGCATTGCTGACTCATTTAACGCCTCTGGCGGGGAGAGTTGCATCATTAGGCTACCACTGAAGCATTTCTCAGACAAAGTTTAAATATTCAGGACCAAAATATATCTGAAAAAACAAATAAGCGGTCAGACCAGTATCAATAATTGCAGAACGATTCACAATCACATTCTAATGCACACGTACATAAATTAGGATGTATATATATGTAAAAGAAATTTCAAATATATTCATGTGGATTTGTATATTTGTTTGTGGATTTATATGTATTTATTTGTGAATCGCACTGCATTTGTTTGTGGATCGCTACACACTTGTGCACGTACTTTTGAGACTCCCCTGGCGTGGCTCAACTCGTGAATGCGTTTTTTTAAACATAGAACTATCTGTAGCCAATCAGATGTTGTCCCCTTAGAGGGGCTTATCTCCGTGGCTTGACTTTGTGGAAAAAGTTAACTTCTCCGCCATCCAACATAAAATAAATAACAACTAGTTCCACTTTTGACATGTTCAGGACATCTAACGCCCTCGTGTTTGGGTTCATAACATTAAATGCAGGGTGATCCACAAATAAATACATAGGAATCCACACATAAATAGACAAATCCATATAGAAATGCATGAATATATTTTTTATATTTTTAATTTACATTTATATAAATCGTAATTTATTTACTTGTGTATTGGAATGTATTTGTGAATTGTTCTGCGTGCATTTTTCTGTGTTTGAATTTGTGAGTCTCTCTCTGTGCATTTGCATCTATTGAGACTGATCCGACCCCATAAACATAAATCTATATCGTCAAATGTGTCAACTCAGTAAGCATTTGTGTGTGTGTGTGTGTGTGTGTGTGTGTGTGTGTGTGTGTGTGTGTGAGTGTGTGCGTGTATGTGTGTGTGTGTATGTGTAAGCTACGACCCTCTCGCCTGTTGAAGTCAATAACCTCCAGTGTGGGGATCGATGTTCATACGCCGTACTCAGAGGTTTTGGGGATTTTACAAACAGTGTTGCAAATGTGCTCCAAAACACTGGCACAAGTGCAATAAGTATAACGAGTAGGCTGAAAGCCAATAAGGCTTTTATTACATCCAGATTCCAGATTGCATCACCACAATAAATACTCATTTCCATCGTGCCTTCGGCAAAAAAAATGTGTTTCTCGCGTCGGAGATTCACATAATTAGACTTTTAGTGTGGAAGCCTCGTTAGAAGAGTGAATAACTGGTTGAAAGTCAGAACTCCCCCCCCCCCCGTTTCATTCCATTATAATTAACCTATGTAATGTAATGGCTGTTGGCTTCTGTCAAACACTTTCTGTCTTAATCGAATAAGAGAATACTGTAATGAAATTGGTCAGTCACGTTATAGGTTATAAGGTCAGAGGCCGATATTGACTTGCAGTGCGCTGACACAACGCATCCCCTCTGTACACAAAAGCTTTTGTCAGCTGCCCTTTGCATTTCAGCTCTTCATTGTTTTTAAGTTGACTACGATTTCTTTAGTGGATTTGAGTATTTTTCTCATGTTGAATGACTTATTTCTAAAACACCTACGAGCACATCTCTGGTAAACACAACATTTAGAGTGGTGCTTTTGTGTGATTCTTTGTGTCGGAGCTCAGTTTTCCAGATTAAAATCCAATTAATCAGTCAGTCAACTTTGACAGCCCTAGAATAAGAAATGGGTGGTAAGACAAACACACACACACACACACACACACACACACACACACACACACACACACAGCACAACGTTGTGGGTGGTCCTGCCGTTTTCCCCTTCGAGAGCTCGGAGAAACACCCCTGCTAGTACATCACAACCTCCACATGCACAAAAAGGAGTGGAAGGGAGGAGTAGAGTACGGGAAAGAGGAGCAGAAGGAGTGCCAATAATTGGAGAGGAGGAAGAGGAGCAGGAGGCAATGGGAAAGGGAGTACACGATAGCGGGATGAAGGGAAACGGAGAGCCCTGAATGTTACATCCTCATTATGTGTGGTTTCGCTGGGTGATGCCGTGGATGTCATCTTGATCCTCCAACACACAATCCTCTTCCCCTCTTCACTTTGGATCAGCTTCAAAGCTCCTCTATCTCGGCACACACACACACACACACACACACACACACACGCTCCTGTTGCTCCGAGGTATACGCATCACATTTAGCATTCCTTTCTTTACATCCCCGCGCGGTGCTTTTGGAGTGTCCTCCTATTTACAGTGACATGCATTTATCCCTGCATGTCTCCCTTCGTCAATTGGGATTAAACTCACAAATGCACCTGCTGTTGCATCACTTCAGGCACTCAGAGCAGCAACGCTCCAGCAGACTCACTAAATGATCTGCAACGCCGCTGATTAGATTCCTGCAAAAACTTGGAATCTTTTCTTCTGTGTTCGAACGCCTTTGTAAAGAGCTAAGGCTGCACGATGCTCTACGGTCACGGAATCGGTTGAGGGTGTCTTTAATCTAGACCTCGATGCGCCTCAAGACAAAAGGCAAAAGAAAATTTTAAAATCATTTCCGAGAGCCATGCCACAATGCATAACTGAAATAAAAACATCGGCCTTTTTACGCACAGTCTCTCATCAAAATGTGTCAAATGCTTTAGTTTCCGAAGGAGTAAAACACACTCTGATTGGATGCTGCTGTCTTGCCGGTTGTTTTCCTGCAGCGTGAGCCTCCGTCCCACCGACGTTACCTCCACCCACCATGCCTGAGGCACCCCGCGTCAGATCATTGGAGTAGTGTGATGATAGGTATACGAGTTTGCTCGGTGTGTATAAATTGGTTTTGGTTCCTCTCTCCAGGACGCCGTTGCCACTGCAATAATTTATGCAAATTAAATAAACCCTCACTGAGCCCCCTGCAACAATGTTGCGGGGCTTTCCTTCCCTTTAAAGCAGCTGTCGCGCAGTCACCAAGCTCCACAATAATTAAAGTCCAATCGGTACACTGATAAAGAGCCTAATGTCTAAAATGGGCCATTTTAATTACGGAGGTTGGTCGGGTGCTGTATACTGGGAGGGAGCGTTGTCTGACTGCAATGAGCACAACGAGCTGTCTGCCTGCTGGTGCTGGGCCGGAAACACGTGTTGTTGTTGTTGTTTGTGCAGAAAACCGTTGCCTGATACGACTGGAGAGAATTATTGATCAGCTTGAAATAAAAATCTGTTTAAAAAAATAAATCCAGATCCTCATGGGAGGGACAGACAAAGACATGGGCAGCTTTGAATTATGTCTAAATATTTTTCTAAATCTACATTTTTATATTACACCCATTGTTCTGTCCATACTGTGTGTGTATATGTGTGTGAGAGGGAAAGAGTATATAACAGAAGTGGCCTTTATAGCCCTGCTGCATCTCTCTCTCTCTCTCTCTCTCTCTCTCTCTCTCTCTCTCTCTCTCTCTCTCTCTCTCTCTCTCTCTCTCTCTCTCTCTCTCTCTCTCTCTCTCTCTCTCTCTCTCTCTCTCTCTCTCTCTCTCTCTCTCTCTCTCTCTCTCTCTATATAACAGAAGTGGCCTTTATAGCTCTCTCTCTCTCTCTCTCTCTCTCTCTCTCTCTCTCTCTCTCTCTCTCTCTCTCTCTCTCTCTCTCTCTCTCTCTCTCTCTCTCTCTCTCTCTCTCTCTCTCTCTCTCTCTCTCTCTCTCTCTCTCTCTCTCTCTCTCTCTCTCTCTCTCTCTCTCTCTCTCTCTCTCTCTCTCTCTCTCTCTCTCTCTCCATTGGCACTAGTAGCCAGGAAGCTTCCAGCCTCATTAATCTCACAGTGACTATAGACACTGGCTCTTTAATTAGCTCGGCCTCTCCTGAAGGAATTAACATCACGTTTGTTCCTTCAGGCTACACAGACAGCGGGTTTAATGGCCGGCTAAACACACCGTCTCTTTTCACTCATTGTTGCAACAACAGGCGGTGCCAGTGCTTAACCCGGCGCATCTCATTTCATATTAATGGGGTTACTCAACTCGTCTTTGCTCTGCAGCACCATGGATGTGTTCCAGTCGAGGTGATTGTCGCAGATGATTAGTGAGATATATTCAATATGTTGAATTGCTTAACATAACATATACAGTATCTGATCCTTTCATTGTTCTGTGACTGCACTATTTTTCACTTTGTTGTACTATTTTTAACTGTTTGTTTCACGATATGTTTTGTATGTTTTTGCATGTATCGTATTTTGTCCTTTCTGTGGACCCCAGGAAGATTAGCGGTCGCTAAGGCGTCAATTAATGGGGATCCAATAAATAAAATAAAGTTAAATTAAATTAAAATAAATATGTACCTGCAGTATCTAACCATCTACGTGGCAGAGACTCACCTTTATGTTTCACATTAAGCAAGATGTTTCCTGTTTTAGAAATAGCTGGAGAGACTGACAACCCCGGAGTGAATAGATGAAAATGGACTGAAATAGGGTCTGTGATTAACACAAGCTTGAGATCTTTAAGTCCAAGTCGGTAAATACCGCTCTCGTGAATTTTAAAGCTAATCGACAAATCCGTGGTGAAAATGGCAGGCGGGGAGCGAATTCACGTGAGCGGTTAGCTGGTAATGTTTGAAGAGAAACCTGAATGGATATGGTTGTTTAAAGGAGTGATTGATGTGTACACAGCAAAGTGAAAGTTATTAGAGAGGGAATTAACACGTGCTCGAAGTGGATTATTGATCAGTTTCACTCTCACATTGTGTATCGAGGATCGTGGAATTTCACTGGCGTCGCTATCGACCACTTCATTTCTGGTATCGCAACATCCCCACTTCTGGTGACTAAATTTAAGCTTTAGAAATCTTAAAAGTGGTGAAGATTATCTTGTTGGCCTTCAAAAACACTTCATCCCTGCAGGTCTCTATAATCAACAACCTTCAGCGGACTTCAAGCCATATAGACGGCTTGTTGAGTCAATCTCTTACATGTCATCAAAATCCCACAATCAACTTTCTCTGGCTACGATCCTCTATTCTTGACCTTTCTCTACACCTGGGGATTTTTTTCTTCTTCTCATTTGCTGAGCCCGAGATTGCACTTTGCACCGACTGGTTCTCATCATGAATACGAGCCCCTAAAAAAGTATTACTCCGCCACAGTAATCGTTTCTTACATTGAGGAACTGTGCCGCTTAACATGAATCTTAATCCCCTCTCAAAGATGTTAGATTCCTGAAAAAAACAATCAGACCTCCTTACATCCTCAGTTTTGATGGACAACTCCCTCGACATAAGTATAGCCTGACTCCAGCAACACAAAGAAGCTTTAGCTGAGATCTATATTGCCTTTCCTGCAGCAGGGGAGTTGCAGAAGGAACAGGGGGCTTTATGTCCTTCACATTTCACTGATCTGTGTGAGTTTGACACCGTTGGTGAGAGTAGACTCTGTATTAACCCTGAGTCAAAGTGTAGCTCACGCCAGCAGCAGACAGCTGCACCGCAGCGTCTCTGGGGAATAAATGTGAGAAACTTTCTGCTTTTTCTTCACAGTTGATGTTGATTTGCCATCAGGCTTATAGGAAGCAATCTGGTGCTTGTGTTTCGACATGTGTCACACTCAGACTGTAAATATGAAGTGGACGTAGGCCCCGTGAGTTCACCCATTAGTTTGTCGACTACGGTTTTGGAGCCTCAATCTTTTTTCCCGATTTGGCTTTCCCTATCTTGGTTTTTGGCTGTTTGCAACCAGGAGTGAGACAAGAGGGTGGAGCCGAGTACCCTGAATTACATTTGTAGGTGACCCAAATTAACTAATGAAGTAGAAAACACACAAGGGTTAAATTGAAGTCATAATTTTAGCCGTCGCCATCTTGACTTTTTGCAACCGGTGAATGGACTTGATCGTTCATGCGGAGGAGTGACGTACAGACGCAGTGTTCTGGACATGTCAACGACCTGTCAATCCCCGCCCTAAAGTATACTGTGATTTATAGTCTGTGAACTAGAGATGGAGACCATAAACTCATGTTTGCAATGTTTACTGAGGTATAAATACAATAGGAAGTGGAGTCTCCCCCTGGTGGCCATTAGGCTTACTGCACCAGTGTGTTTTATGCCATCTTTGTAAGCATCGAGATGGTGTGAGGTTTTTAGCTCTTGGAGGACAACTAGATCATCATTGTTAAGTAGAATCGTTCTTGTTGTTCACAGAGGAAGACCTTCGTTTGCTTTGTAGGTTGGTAGGACTGTTTATACTTTAGGAGGATTAGTAAACACTTGGGAGGCCAAAACAATGTGCATTGTCGTATTGACCATGTAGATTGTTAGATGTATATACGGCGTGTTCATTACTCTGGGAATTGATCTAGAAAACCCCTATATGCAACCGCTGTTTCCAATAATGAGAGGGAGCAGGAAACAGCTTGAATAGCTTTATATTTATTATTTTCTATCATATATATATATATATATATATATATATATATATATATATATATATATATATATATATATATATATATATATGATAGCAACTAATTCCTGAGGCTGTGTGTGTGTATGGGAAAGAACCTCGGTTTTACTGTTGATTAAATCAACTAATCAATTAGTCAACAAACTACTCATATGTGTGTGAGTCGACACTCGACAGTCTTGCGTTTCCTGCACAACCAACATCTGTAATTAAGTGTCTTTGCGTAGATGCAAGTGTCTCTTTGTTCCCGTCCATAATGTATGTTTGTGCCAACGAATACATGAAATAGAAAAATAAACACTTGAGCTGTACTGCGGATGGGCTGTCTGCGCATCTGAAATGACGAAGCTTCAAATAGAGATAAGGCGATTCACACAAAACCAGAAGAATTTACACCGAAAGCCGCCGGCGAAACAGAAAGCCTCACGGCCAAAAGGCCTGTGAGACTTCCTTTATTGACGTTCACGCCGTTTGCAGATTCATGGCGTGGAGAAAGACAGAGATTTGCTGGCTGGAGGAAAAAAACTGATTTGGAGCATGAAAAGCGGCGGCGTCAATCACACACACACACACACACACACACACACAGTGACAAATAGATGCAGCCAAGCCGGGGTCCAGACAGAGGACCAATTAAAGGGTAGCGTTGGGGAAATTTTGGAGATAACAGGGTGGGAAACATGAAAAAAATAGGAGGAGGAGGAAGAAGAAGAAGAAGAAGAAGAAGAAGAAGAAGAAGAAGAAGAAGAAACCCACAACAGGTTTACAGCTGAGCTGAAAGAGAAGGAGGAGAAGAAGGAGGAGGAGAAGAAGAAGAAACCCACAACAGGTTTACAGCTGAGCTGAAGAAGAAGAAGAAGAAGAAGAAGAAGAAGAAGAAGAAGAAGAAGAAGAAGAAGAAGAGCAAACACACAAACAAATGTAACACTTTGACAGGGAGCAAGCTGTTGTGTTGGTGTTCTGAAGCAAAACAGCTCATATGGCCAAATTCCAGTCATTCATGTATTTTTATTTTCACTTTTTGGCAAGAATATGGTTTTGCATCCAAACAAGTATATAATAGTGGGGAATACAGTCATTGTCATGGACTGCACCCTGCCAAGTAGTGACAGGGACAGGTTGCTCTATCTAAGCAGGTCATTTTTTCACATGTTCAACCAAGAGGTTAAAGTCGGCCGTATGAAGAGAGGCAAGACTGCAGCTTATCTCCACACCAAGGTATCTGAAACCTGAACGAAAAGGGACTGGAGTCTGTTGAATTTGGCACAATTGGGTACAATTCACTTTTTTTAATGAACTGAATTCCACCAGGATTGATTTAATTGTAGGAACGGATGCCACAGGGTCATTTACATACAACAAAAGGTAATCTGCGTACAGCGATACACAATGTTGTATCCCACACTGGCGTGCTCCTCGCAGAAGTGGAGACGTTTTCAATGCAATGGATATATAAGAGTCTAATCCGGGAGGCAAAAACATCATCGAACCTGAATTTAAATACTCCCACTCAATCCGGTCAAAAGCCTTTTCAGCGTCTAATGGGATAACTGTAAAATTAATGATGATCTTATATAAAACCAGTTTGGACTTCAGAAATAATTAAATGGGTAATATTTTCAAGTCGGCGAGACAATACCGTTGCAATGTTTTTGGCGTCTACGTTAAGAAGTTATTTAGGCGGATAGGATCCACCGTCAGAGAGGTCCTTGTCCTTTAACAGTGAACGTGTGATGGTTGCTTGTGAGAGAGTAGGTGGACGGCTACCCTTAATCTCCTGATAGATTCCAAGAAGAATTGGAGAAAGCTTCTCATTTAATTTGTTGTAAAACTCGTGAAGCCGTTGAGCCCCGGATTCTAGCCGCTCTGCATAGTTGTAATTGATGCTTGGACTTCTTCCAGTTCTATCGTCCTATCGAGCTCTGCGATGTTATCAGATTCAAGGCGTGGGAAGTCGAGGCCGTCTGAAAATGTTGTCATTGGTCCTTTTGTAGAGGTGGATTCAGAGGTCTACAACTTAAATATGCCTCAAAAACTTAGTTTATTTCTCCTGGGCTTATTGTGAAGTTTCCATGACTATCTTTAATTTCAGTGAGGCTGCTTCTCGTTGGAGCTGACGACTGCTCTTGTCCCCAAACTCCTGTGACCGGCCACCAGAGTAATTGCAATTTTTCCCTTTTTTTGGAAAGCTCAGGTGATGGATTAGGAACACACTGCTTATCAAGCTGGTGAATGAATTCAGTTACATTTAGTAGGTGTGGCCTCCCAATTTAGTTTGATAACAATGTAAAGGAAAAGGTTTCCCCTCGTTGGAGCGCTTACAGCGTTTCCCACAGAAGGGAAAAGGAGACTTAGGGCATCTTCATTTTGATCTTCATTTTGATGAAAGGATCTGGATTTTGCTAATTTTGCTTGATTATGTCTAATTGTCAAGGCGCGTGGTCCGAGATAATAATGGGTAAATATTTCACAGATTTAACGTAGTGTCATGGTCTGGGTTGTTGTGTCTTGTTTCCTGTTTTATTTTTGTGTCTCTCGTGTCCTCTTTTTCCTTGCACTTCCTGTCCCTGGGATTGTCTGCCCTGTCCCTGATTGTTCATTCCCTTCACCTGGCCTCAGCCACGCCTCTGCCCCCTGTATAATTGCAAGCCCCGCCTTAATTTTTTCCACCTGTGTCTCGTTCCCCTGTGTATTTAGTCTTCTTGTTCTGTACCACATTGTTTTTGTACTTCCCGTATGTTCCTTGTGGAACTTTTTTACAAGTTATGTATGATATATATATATATATATATATATATATATATATATATATATATATATATATATATATATATATATATCATAAACTTTACATGTTTTTTTTTTACTGAAATATTGTCAATTTTAAGAGTTGCCCTGCAAAGCGAGGAGGGGCCTCTACATAAGTTAATACATGTAAATAAATAGTAGAGATTTATATAGTAGGGAATTGAACATTTGTCGGTGTCATGCCAAAAGACACTGCTGTTTTTCATACGTCTCACGTAAACAAATCATTTCTAATGCATGCACAATGTAAACAGCTGGAAATAAAAAGTCATACTGTGTCGCCTAAATTATTTCGCAGTTAAGCACATGTTTTAAAAGTGTGTTTACAGAGTTCTCTGGATAATTTAACGATTTTCTCATGGGGTCAAGTTAGTAAAAAAAACATTGAATTGCTTCACAAACGTATAGCTTTTAAAATAATTGGGATAAATAATTTCCCATTATTTGCTGACTTCTCCTTAAACGTGTATGAACACCGCGTGACCCTTCCACTCTTTTAATGAACTTGGATTTAAAAACATTGTTTAATTTATTCAAGCACTTTCAATAGGAGCTGGAAGTGATGAATTTGTGCTGCTACTTAGAAGGAAGCACGCCTAATCAACACGTGAGCAGCGCGACAGAAAAGGTTGAAGAAATTAATTATTTCTTATACTTGCATTAACCCTTACCTGATATTTCCCTTTAAATAAGCTGCTCGGGTGCAACTGATGAAATAACATTGGATTACTGCCAAAATGCAACATGACTTTGTGGTTATTTTTTTAAGTAACTGGAAGGTAAATACTGCACATCTTTCTTTTAAAATTATTACATATATTTTTTAATGAATGCTGGCTTTTAACCCAGTTTTTATATTTTCATATGCACAGACTAATACATTCTAATAAAGCGGAGAAAAGACCAATATATACTAGATAGACATGAATTCCTTGATAACAAAGATTGTTATTAAGCCGCGTCGATAAAAGAAAGTGTTCGGAGATGGACTAATTCCCACAATGCGGCCGCAGTGATTTAACGACGACACGACTGACAGCAAGATATGATAATTGGACAGAGATGGACAGATGGAAGGACAGGTGGATAAACAGAGCGACGGTTTGGACGGACGGACTGGCAGATGAAAAGATAAACAGATGGGCAGACAGAGAGGCAGACGGGACTTTAGTGCTGCTCATAAAAGGCAGAGAAAGAAGCAGACAGACTTATAAATAGCGTTGTGTCAGCGCCATTCAGAACTGGATAGATTACTATTTGACGCTCATTTCAGACCTAATGGATCGCCTCAGCAGCCCGTGGCTGCAGCACCTATACGAGCACATCCCTGGGACACAGACATTCAAAGTGGCGCTTTTACGTGATTCTTTGTGGAGGAACTTAGCTTTACAGATAAAGATCAAATCAATCAGTCAGTCAACTTTGAATTTCTGTGTTCGAGGACAGACGTTGAATAAGAAAAGGGTGGAAATACACACACACTATTGCAATCACGCACACACACACACTACTGAGATGTGTGATGTGCTTGAATTTGACTTGGGTGTCGTGTGTCAGATATCGACCGTATTTACATGCGAGAAACGAGGTTACGGCGGGAAACCGGAGATGCCACAAAGCGGCTCGGGGGGATGCAAGGTTGTATTTAAAAAGCAGACATAATTCATTAAACTAAAGGTTAAAACATAAGGAAAATCTGAGTGTGTGTGTTGTGTAGGGTTGGTGAAGGTGCAAAACCAAGAACACGTATAAAGCAGGGTGGATGTGAGGTGTAGGGAGAGAGACGATGACCACGAGCATTTTGTCAAATGCATTTTGTGTTTGGTTTCAGTTTGAATGTGTTTTGGATTCGACCCCTCAGAGTGATACTGTCCTGCAGAAACAGTAACTGGGTTAGCGCACCAGGTAGCGCGCTGTCACACGGCATCAGTGTGTGAATGGCCGTGAAACGGCGGATGGCATGTCGTGTCACGCTTCTGAGTAATCGGAAGGCTCTGAGGAGCGACACGAGCGCTAGTCCGTTTTTCCCCTTTATCGTGAGGAATGTCGAGAAGGCGGGTCTTATACGAGTCACTCAAGGGATGTCGATGGAGGTGGAAAGGATACGCCGACGCGAGAAAGACGGTGTTCTGCAAAGCGGCGGCAGTCGGGATCACGAAGGACGAGAAATGGTGATCTTCGCCCCTGAGATCTGTTCTGCATTTATACAATAGAGTGACATCAAGGATCCCAGCACCACGCAGCAAGCAGGGCAGGAGACACCTCAAGGGGGTCCAGGTAGGCAGACAAATAAATCCTGATTTAGTTTTCATTGTTTTAGTCAACGTTGAGATCATGACTGCCACGAAGGAAATGTGTACAGCTTAAACTCTGCTCACACCGGAAAGAGGACCAGCAAGGGGATCCGCCCATGCAGGTGCGCTGGATTTATAACTCCTCACCCCCCTACTCTGTCCAAGCACGGGACCTGGGGGGGACAGGGCCTTCCCCAATTTCTGGCCCATCCCTCTGGAACTCTCTCCCATCACCTGAGACCCCATTTACACGATGGGAAAACTCATATATTTTCATGCGTTTCGGCCTTTCATTTACACAAAAACTGAGGTTTTATCACGGAAAACGATCATTTCTAAAAACTCCGGCCTAAGATTTCTGAAAACTTTTGTTTTGTGTCTGCGTGTGAACTAGGTCAAACAGTTTTAGGTTGTCAAACGTCACAGTATGCGACTAAAAATGCTTCACGTCATGTGAGCGTCCTATGAAGACGTATGCGGACGGCGTATTTATGCGGGTTCATATAAACAGAAACTTTTTTGAAAACAACCTTGTGTGTATGACGTTATTTTTGAAAACGGAGGGGCATAAATATTTGTTTCTGTAAATACCCAGCTATGTGTAAATGTGGCCTGAGATATTCTCCGTCACTCGCCACTTTAAAAACAGCCATTTATTTAAATCTGCCTTTAACCGTTGATGTTTATGTTATCTCATCTCTCTTGTGCACGTTATTGCTTCTGTGGTTTATTTTTACCATGCAAAGGGCCTTAAGTACCTTTTTAAAGCGCTATACAAATAAAATGTATCATGATTATTGTGACGCAAGACAAAAGAAGACCGCCATTGCTAAATTAAATAAGTAATATTTTTCTCTCATATCTATTTTTCACAATTTTTAGCAGCCGAAAAAGATCATAATTGAAAAGAAAGCTTGATTCCGTGAGTGTCTTTACCGCGTAAGATACGTCTCCTGGTGGAGCTTCGAGCCTTGTGACGGATGCCTGTTGAGTTTGTATCCAGTGACATTCACAAGGTCAAACCGCACATGCATGAATGTAGGGTTTTCAGGTTTTTGATGCACAAAGAATACATTTCATACATTTGTTAGATGTTAGAAAGCACCGAAAGGTTTGTGTCTATATTGTAAGCACAGGGATTGTGTTACTATAGAGAAACCAAAACCCGAGGCAACAGGTTCATTTATTTTTTAGGAGAGAAACAGCAACGCATGAAATATTGAGTATTTAGCAAGAGGGGTGAGAAATACACACCCAGGAATCCTGGAGTACAGCAGAGAAAACATTCAGCCTCCGCATGTCTGCAATCATTTGTGATGAACAGGTCGGTGACGCATGCTCACTCGAGACTGCGTCACCGAGCCGTCGAACCGCTCGGTTTGGAACATGCAACACATGAAATGCTTTTGCTGGAGTAGACATTAGGCCTAAAGAGACACTACCGGCGTTTCTCATTCAAAGTACACAACTACAGACTTGTGTTCGTTTGGAGTCTGGTCTTGGGAGTCCAGACTCCGGAGGACGGGAGGACGGGAGGACGGTCTTCTGCGATTGGACTAGCAACTGACTTGATGACGTCACCACATCAGCTGTTCTGGCTCCTGAGTTTACTCTAATTATTCACTGTAATTTATTTTTTACAGTCAAGTAAACAAAAACATCCTAAAATGACATTCCGTGACTCAACAACAGTAGTATTTATAAAAGAGTCAACTGTCAGTAGTTTATTTTCTCCTCTGCTACTGTTTCCGGTTGCTGGTGAAATGCATTCTGGGATATCGTCTGGCCAAAGTACGCACAAGCCTCCTCTGATGTATCCTGGGTAAAAAGTGAGGTTCAAGTCACATCCGGGCATTTTGACCGTGCTTTGAGAGATGCAAACTTTGAATGTGAACATGTACCCGGGCTGAGACTGATGACGTTTCACTGAGGACACAAGTAGAGGAAAGGACACAAGTAGAGGAAAGGACGCACAAGTACGCTGATTTTGAAACGCCGTAGAAGTCTGCACTACTGTGTGTGTGTGTGTGTGTGTGTGTGTGTGTGTGTGTGTGTGTGTGTGTGTGTGTGTGTGTGTGTGTTGAAGAGAACCTATGATCAAGAATTGTTGAAGGAGATTAACAAGTCATGTGATCAGATGCCACAGGAATCGATTGACATGAGAGTCGGGAAGCAGTCTGGATCATTCATGGAGGTCAAGTTACCAAAATAAAAGAGAATTGGAGAGCAAAACAAGGACAAAAAACTTCTGTAGCTCTGCTGTCAGAAGACATCCACACGCAGATGCTGAGCGACAACGCTCTATTGTAATTACAGGTCGCCATTGCTCCCCTGTGAGGAATGTCAAGCTGATCAGATGGGAAAGCGAGGCCATCTAGTGTGTCATGATGAAGCAAGTTCGGCTTTCGTGGCATCAAGAAGTTTGGGTTTAAGTAAAAAAAACCTTAGTTATCTTTAGGATAAACGTTTATAGTTTTTACTCCCGTTCTGGTAGCTAACTGGGCCGCAGAGGCAATCAAAAGGTCAATTTTCAATCGCTTTCTTTCTTGTTTCTTTTTCCTATTTCACAGATTTCTTCCCTCGTGGGTCACTGGTGCTTGAAGGTGCTTGAGTTAGTTAGAGCTGCGGTGCGATCCACACAGATGAGGACTCAAATCCTAATATTTACTGGCTTGAACAAGGAAAAAAACAGCAGAAAGTAAAACAAATGACGTGAAAACTAAAAAGACTTAAACACTTCAAAAAGTAGCTTTCAAAATAAAGACAAAAGCTAGATTGGCGTCTGCTTTGCACGATAAGTGAATGAACCGTCACTTCCTCCGTTGGTGTTCCCCATCTGTCTGCACTCATCCTGGCGAGGTCACACGGGCACATGACACGGGCACTGGCGTTCGCCTTCTGTCTCACACAATGGGGGCCCAGTGGCACTCGAAAAGGAGGTGTGTGTGTGTGGGGGGGGAAAGCCTGTCATGGCTGATGAGTGAGCTGTGTTTCTGAGGCCACATTTACACATAGCCGGGTATTTACAGAAACAAATATTTCAGCCCCTCCGTTTTCAAAAATAACGTCCGTACACACAAGGTTGTTTTAAAAAAAGGTTCCGAGAGGGTTTTTTCTGCCAATTACATGCAAGCACATATTTAAATTAGGGTGACCAGCACATCACAGTTGAGAGCGAGGCTCGCTCGCTCAGACGCAGACGGGTCGGTCTTATTCTACCTGCTTTGTGATATACTTTCCTAAAAAGGGGGATTTCGTCTATCTGGCAACACTGAGATCAGTCGACCAATGACTGTTCAGGTGGAACGTAATGGAGATACCATTTACAAAACTTGTATGGGGTAAAAACTAGTTTGTGAAAGACCCAGATAAACGGAAATATCCGACGAAGCAAAATCCTGGACGTTTTTGAAAACCCTGCCGGACGCTTTTATTTGGTCTCAAAAAGAGGACATGTCCGGGGAAAACCGGCCGTCTGGTCACCCTATCTAAATATTTTTGTAATTGTTCACGTATTGGACCTGGAGAGTCAATTTGTTTTGCTTGTATTTGCAAGTTCTTGCATAGCTTGTAACGCCCTGTTCTGTGTCTTCTCTGTCTCCTTGATTGGTTAATTACCTTCACCTGCCCTTAGCCACCCTTGTCTCGTTAGTGTCTCATGGCTAGCACCTGTGTTTTTTTCCCCATATATTGTGCTAGTCTTTCCCTTGTCTCGTGGTGGTTTGTTGTCTTTATCAGTCTCAGGACACATTTACACGTATTTACAGAGATGAATATTTCTGCCCCTCCGGTTTCAAAAAAGTTTCTGTTTATATGAACCCGCATAAATACTCCGTCCGCATACGTCCCATAAGACGCTCACATGACATGAAGCATCTTTAGTCGCATACTGTGACGTTTTTACAACCTAAAACTCTGTTTGACCTCGTTCACACGCAAACACAAAAACAGAGTTTTCAGAAATCTCCACTTTGGCCGGAGTTTTTAGAAATGATCGTTTTCTGTGATAAAACCTCCATTTTGTGTAAATGAAAGGCCAAAACGCATGAAAATATATATTTTCCCATCCTGTAAACGGGGTCTCAGTCCGTTCTTCAAACCCTAATGGGCCAAAGGGTCAGAGTTAGAGGGTTGGATGTGGAAGCGACGCACAAGAGGACCCGAGGAGACGGATGTTCCGGTGACTGGGCCGACCGCTGCCTCTGTGAACGGTGATTAGAATAAATGCAAACGAAAAACAGTCAAAGGCGGCCGTGGCTTGATGGACAACACTGCCTCCTGCATCCTCCTCCATTTACTGCTGCTAAATATTTCATGTTCCTATCCAGACCGATCCGTCAACTCTGCATACTCTGGCGTTGGCTGGGCCATCCGTCTGCTCCACAAAGACCAGCGACATCCGGGCCATCCTTCTCTCTCCCCGCTGGCCTGTGTTTTTACTTTGTCTGCTCGTGTTCGTCTTCGTAACGACCGTAACATCTCGACACCTTTTCAATTGGAAGCTGCTAACAGCTGCACAAAATCGCCGGAAGTTGCACGATGTACGTTAATTTGTATATGATTATAACTTTTTGTGGACATCGGTGCGGCCGGGTCGAACTGTTGGACCCTGTAGGTTTTCGAAAAACGCACTACCATTCTTGTCCAGAGAGGCCGCCAAAATTAACAGAATTAAAGTTCCTTGTAGTAACTTTGACCGACGTAGGTACGTTTTACGAAACCTAAGCACTAAGTTTTGACACCTTTTTTGTTTTGCTTCATCTCGATTTACAACGTTAATCCCGTTTTTTAAAACTGCTTAAAACCATACGAACTTAACTGAGCGCAGTTTAGCTGTGTGGGAATACCAGAAGGTGGAACATGTATGTTAATTGGTATATAATTATAACTTGTTCCTATTTTGGAGGAATTGTAAGCTGGTTAACTCCTTTTATTATTTTTGGGGAGTCTGTTTAAATAAGAGAAGAGTTGCAAAAAGTTTTTTTGCCCACTGTTTCGAAATATTGTCATTAAATATAGAGAGCATTGCTGGACTTTTCCCACAAAGGAACAACGGGTAAAAGAGGCTTATTCCAGTTCACAGGCTTGTGAGCACACTCCCATCTTCTCACAGAGAACTGGGGTTGCTTATTATTAAAGGTTTTCCATTCCACAGTAAGGGGCATAAATTAAATCAAAAGGTAATACATCATTGGTCTTTAATCTAGCCCACGCACAGGATGTTCCCTTCAGCAGTCTTAGCCGTACAGCCCGAGTTTCCTATTAGGAACCAAGCCAAACTCAAGTGGGAGATACAGTACACCTACAGATCTTTACCTCTCCAAATAAAAAGGAGGAGCACTAAGTTGGGATCTTCTTGAAAACATATCCAGGGAACTGTCGAGGGAGCATAATCAAATGAATAAAGATCAAGTTAAATATGTAAGCTTGGTCATGCAACGATAGAAACGGGTATCTGAAGGCATTTTCTCTACAGACGTTGAACCAGGGGCCATAAAAGTTGATGACTAATCAAATCCTCTCAGCGTTGTTTCCTCTTCGCTCTTCTGATTGCTCCGCTACAACAGGCGAGTGACACATTAGTCCGTGCTGCGTCCGAATGCCCAGTTACACCCACTTAGCGCTGTTGCCTCACGATGGATCTCAATGGGGAGATTGTCTCGAGTGCCGAAATACATCAAATCAACAAAGCTAGTATGTGTCAAGAGGCTTGCTTAAAGTGCCTCATTCCAGAGGTTCTCGATTCATAAATCGTCAAGTTGTCAAGAATGAAGGGAAAACGGAAAATCAGATTGCAGTCATTAATTTCTGCTTGTAAAAGAAAAGCGATGTGTCATCGAAGACTCGCGATGCTGCCAGCGGGAAGTTCAGGGAAATGCGAAACACCGCAGATTCAAGACAACATTTGACTACTAATATTATATTCTAATTTGTTACATTGCTCTTTGAACTTTTAAACGTGTTTCGCACCGCACGGCCATCACGGGGATGGGAGGGGCCGCCATGCAAAGTGCCACCTGCGCACAAGGATTATCTAGCATTCATACAATATTCATACACCGCAGGCACAGCTACGGGAGCAATTTGGAGTCAAGTGTCTTTCCCAAGGACACGTGAACATGGACTGGCGGAGCCGGAGATTGAACTGCCGGGCCTCTGATTGGAGGACGACCCGTTCTGCCACTGACCCACAGTCGCCCCGACACAACAACTTTGTGATTTTGAACATCGTGCGTAATCGAAAAATAAAGACATATTGTTTTTCTTATAATTACAGACATTATATATATATATGAAAACAGACATGGTATCGTTCTATAATTCCTATCACGTGTCTTGTTTTTGGTTTTCAGTTGAATCATCATGCCTTTAACAGTGCATTAAAAATGTGAATGTAGATTTACAGCACATATTGAATATTGGGGAAAGACTCATTCATCACACTTCATCAGCGTTTCTTTCATTCCGTGTCAATATTGCACAAACAAAAATATGCTCTTTAAAGCTTCCAATTCAACAAGCTTTTAAAAAGCAGTTTCACTATTTAATCTCAATATAAGTAATGTCAACAAACAGTACACACGCACAGGCACACACACACGCACGCACAGGCACCATGATAACAAAGTCTGGATGTGCTGTGTATAATGTGATGTCTGCAGCGTGGTGAGAGATAATTAGAAGGTGAGCTCTCTGTGAAAGAGAGAAGATTGAAAAATTGGCTGAACGTTGTTTCCGCGCTCTGAATTGTGGACGAGCGGAGGGGGAAGCAGGTGAACGTTTGGGAGTCGGGGTGACACAAACAGAACAGTAAAACACGGCCTGTAAAACGTTCAGGAGCACGTTTACAGCCGTTGACGAAAAGGTCTCGAAAACCACTTCACTAGGTAAATAACTTTTTTTTAAACGACACATGGAGGCTCCTGCTCCTGCTTCACGAGAGGTTAGGGATGTTAAAGGAGTCTCAACAAAACCGAACCGGGTTATTGTTATTTTTTCGTCATAGGTCGTACACATCCAGCTTTCATCACGTATTGACATATTGCATTTGACAGAAACACATCTCGCTGCATGAATGATGCATTTTAAAGATCTAGATGGTTAAAGCGCCACGCGGTTCTTTGTCAGCTGAATCCATTTGCTCATTTTGTTTGTGACGCCGGAGGAGCGGTCATACTTTTCCCCACCGTCAACACATCTGCAGGTTTAAACTGAATACCACTTTCTTTTTTAAAGGATTCACTAAAGCATAGCTTTCCTTTTCCCCCTCCAAGTGTTCTCCATGAGTGACATAAAGAAGGCTCGACAGAGGAAACAAAACGTTGCATCACGCTGCGCGTCAAAGTCAATTTAATATATTCAAAAAAGTGCAACCGCGGGTGTTTATGGTCATGGCTGCATAATCAGCACATGGAGAGTGCAGCGCAACAAGACGTCCTGTTAGGAAGCGGTTATTGGAGCTGTGCCTTCAGCAGCCTCCTCTCCAGAAAAGTCAAATCACACGATTCTCAAACTAATGGTGCGGTCAAACCAGAACCAGCCATGCAAAATAGACTCGTGCCATGTAGCAAAACAAACGCAGACAGGACAGGACATGGTGAAGGGCAGGAGATAAAATGACCGGCGAGCTAACAGAAGCTTTCACAAACTCAAATTCTACTGTGTACAGGTTCTTGACAAACGCGGACGAGCAATACGAATCGTTTTGTTGACACACACACACACACACACACACACACACACACACACACACACACACACACACACACACACACACACACACACACACACACACACACACACACACACGTATGAACAATCGATACTTGAATTAAATGTCAGTCGTCTCCCTCTCTCTAGGACCAGCTGGGCATTAGACATCAAACGAGCCGTGATATTTCGCGGGTCAAAGGTCAGCCAGATTGAACGCTGTGGGATCGATTATTAATTGATTCGTCAGTCGGACCGAATTTGAAGGTGAGGTGACTCTTACCCTCCTCACTGCGAAATAAACAACGTTCAACAAACCCTGGTGTTTTTAATCCTCATAATTCTCACGGTGTAATCTACTTGACTGCAGGAGGCCCCGGGGCACTCAAACAATTTGGCTGAGGGAGAACCGTGAGAAAATTCCCCTCCGTCAATTTGACACAGCGGCAAAATTGCGGCTATATTAAGAAAGGTGGAAATAATGCAAACGGTCGGAAAACCACCAATGCAACGCATGAAAAGCAACACACACACACACACACAGTATGATAGTATATATTCATTTAATAAAGTAAAGGCAAATATACAACTACGGTTGCCTTTTAGTTTTTACAATTTGCGCATTGTTGTGTGACTTGAGACGACTGCTTCTTCTTCTTGAAGTCCGGTTGGATGGAAAAGTTTCAGACTTCACAAGAACTGACTTTGACTGTCAGTGGATTTTTACTTTCCTTCATCCAGCAGGAGGAGGGAGTTGTCTTGAATGCAGCATAAGACTCGTCTGCATCGTGGTTGCTAATTTGCATGCATTTACATATCCCTTCAGGATAAAGGCAAATGTTGTCAAACAAATGCACTTGAATGCAGTCCTGTCTTCCTTTAAGGAAAGGAAACTGATATTACTAACATGTATATCTCACAAACACATGCTAAGTGAGGTGGGCTGCCTGTCAGAGCCCAGCATATTAAAATCTGAGGAATTAATAGCACAGTGGCGTGTTTGTCCAGATCAGCTCTGTTTATTGGCCAACGTCTCTATCGAAAAGCTAATTTCTCTCAACCAGCGACTGTATACGTAAGACACGTCACCCATTGGTCGATGGACTACAGTTTTGAAGCCTTGAGTTTGTCATTTTGAGCCGTCGCCATCTTTAAATGTTGTGTCCGGTGAACAGAAGTGATCATATTTGGACTGCGGAGGAGTGATGTATAGGCTACCTTGTGATTGACATGTTGCATATGTGATTTATGGTCTATTTGACTCTTAATTTGACTATAATTTAATAAATGAACATCACATTGTATTGAATAAGACTTGAAACTAGAGACTCATGTTTACAATGTAAACTGACGGAATAAATCCAGAGAAGTAGAGACATTTTCTATAGACTTCTATACAATCTGAATAGGTTTTGTAACCACAGGAGTCGCCCTCTGTTGGTCAGAAGAGAGAATGCAAGTCTAAAGCACAGAAGCGTATTTACAGTATGCCTTCAAAGAAACCACCATATGCAGAATAAGACCTTTCTGTTGCTTTTTTTAGAAGATATTTCTTTATACTGTGAACACATACTGTATGAGCTAGCCCCCGCCTGACTCTTTCAGAGATGAAGACAATATAAAAGGCTCAGAACAACAACGTTTCGGCTTTTTGTGTTTGGGACCTCGTAAAGCCAAATCAAGCCAACCTGTCTTGTCCAGTTACAGGTGCAGCTGATGTATTTTCACGGCCAAATCTCACCGACCACCTGCCACTCCCCGAGCCCTGCCATGGCAAACAGCATTGTTTTTCTTTATTGGAACATTGCTTAGTCACTGGCCTTTTGATGCCGTAAGAGAGACCGGCCCGTCGCCCTCCCCAAAGTCAATATTTGCTACAATTACACAAAAGCAGGACGAGATGGCAAACTAGAGACTGGTGGACCGGCCTAATGATGCAATACGATGGTCATCTATATCCAAACACAAACAAACGGACGTGAACACATGTTTAATAAATAGCAGCGAGACCATTTGCACACAAAAACCCGGGCGCGCGATTGGATTAAAAGGCGCTTTGAGACCGCCATGGCGGTAATCTCTGAAAAGGCTGTTCAGTATCTCGTCCGTCTTCAGGGAGCAGGTTGGAGGTGGAGAGTGACAGTCCCCAGGCACGCACTGCCAAGTCCAGTTTGGGTCACTTGGCTCTGACGCCGCCGAGTCTGTTGGACGGACTGTTTGGCCGACTGACTGAAGAGACTCCAACTGCCCTGCGCCACCTTTAACTCTCCTCCCTGCCATACTCCACCACCTATTCTTTCCCCCTGAGCAAGGCTTTTAAATACATTTAAATAAAAAAAGAGAGGGGGGGGTTGTATTACACTTGTGCATTGTTTTCAATCAGGCTACTTGAGATATCCTTATTTTCCAATTCCAACTCAATGCTTCTTTAAGATAAGAGAAACTTTGAAAAGGTCATCCGATGTTCCTCATCTATGCAGCTTTTTCTTTTCTGAATCTTTAAACTTTCTGATTTCTTTTCAGAGTTTCTCAAATGTAGACGTCCACGCAGGTATTGGCAAAAGTAGTGACGTAAGTTACCAAAGTAATCAATAGTTATAAGTTCTGAAAAACGTGAACATTAGCACGGGCTGAGTCGACGTTAACTGAAAGGGTTGGTTGGGATTTTTTTTGTCCAGCGCTGTGAGGTGTTTATCGATGGAGTTTCGTGGCTTTGAAGAGAGCAATACAATATACAATGTCTTCAGGGCCCCATGGCTCCATTGACGAAAATGCATCAAGTCATGTACAGAAAACTCTTGTGAAAAAAGCATTCTGACCTTTAAAAATGTAAACATAGACCATGATTTCGGATCGGAACGCATAAGGAGCACCATTGGGACGCTCCAAAATTATACAAAAGCCACCGAAAATAATGGATCAATGTCAGCATGCTATGCTTCAGACTGTTTAGCTGCTAGCATGGCTACAGGCTACAAATATATGAAGTAATAGGTTCATAACAATGTTTTTGAGTGCTGCAGCTTGTGATAGCCATTAGCCGACTGTTGAATACGGGAAAGAGCTCACATTTATAGAAAAGGTTGGCAGCAGGCATAACATCTATAGAAAGCTAGTCCATTTGTTGTCACGTGTCGCGGTGTAAAAGCAGCTCGAACGCTTCGGTTTATTAGTTTATTGCCTGTGTACAGAGTCGTGGGATCACATTTCGGTCGACTTTGTTGCGGCTGCAGTTCCAATGTACCCAAATTTGTGCCGACTGCTGGTGATCAAACAAAGCTGAAGTTAATAAAATCATTTTGTTTGGTTTAGACTGTAATCATAAATCCCCGTTGGCAGATTTCAGCTGTGTAGAACCGCGGATGGAGCTGGCTGCAAACATTATATTGATGATAATTGAAACATATGTTTTCTCCCTTTTTAATGATGAGCTCGGAAAGCAAATGACGGAGTGTCGATCTCCGATGATTTCTGCTTTTCAGACGCTGAGAACACCTCTGGTTTCCTTCTCCTCAAAGTTCAGAGCTTGTCGGGACATCGCGCCCTCCTCTCGCCCTTGTTTATGCACATATTTGCGTCTTTGACAGAATGATATCCTATAGCGATAGGCAGGAGGATCCTCTCGGGGGCATCACGCTCCATCTGGTGACTCCAGACTGCCGTACAGACACAGCAACTCTTCTGTAGACGTGAACTTTCCGGCGTCCGACTGCTTGGCAACCATCACAAGGCCGTTTTTCCAAAGCTGAAGAACTGGTGCCTGCGTCTCGACTGATTCCCCGGTAGAATAAATAGCACCTCACACGACATACCCGCGTCACATGTTGCAGTATCTGCAAGCGATGGTTTCCACCTCACCGGGAGAGAACATGAAAACGCCCTCTGATCCATGCAGGTTGGGGGCGCAGTGACTCACACATCTTGCGGTGTTTGGCATCTGGTTCAAAGCAGCGCGGCTGTATACGCTTTCGTTTCGAAGGTTTCGACACACGTGACTCACTGTATATGAAGCTGAACATCAAGAGTTGACGGTCTGGATGGGAGCCGAGGTCTAACGGCTGGTATGTGTGCACAGGATGCTAAACGGATCGACAGGGCTTATGGTTTTTCTTTTGGTTGTGTATGGGCAGCTCTTTGAAATTAAATGTATTGATGTACGAAATGAAACATAATAAAGGCATCTTATCCCATTAACATAGACAGTTTTATGAACGGCCTTCACCATTCTGTCAATTTATTTTACCAAGTGCCCCTTAACCTCTGGAAAACATTCGTTTTTTAATGGTTATTCTATGGTCATTTTAAGACCCCGTTTACACAATGGGAAAACTCATATATTTTCATGCGTTTTGGCCTTTCATTTACACAAAAACTGAGGTTTTATCACGGAAAACGATCATTTCTAAAAACTCCGGCCAAAGTGGAGATTTCTGAAAACTCAGTTTTTGTGTTTGCGTGTGAACTAGGTAAAACAGTTTTAGGTTGTCAAACGTCACAGTATACGACTAAAGATGCTTCATGTCATGTGAGCGTCCTATGGGACGTATGCGGATGGCGTATTCATGCGGGTTCATATCAACAGAAACTTTTTTGAAACCGACCTTGTGTGTACAACGTTATCTTTGAAAACGGAAGAGCAGAAATATTTGTTTCTGTAAATAACTGTGTAATGTGTGAATGTGGCCTAAATCGTTCTCTTTTGTTTACTCTACTGTAAAGTATGAAATCACAATAAACCTATTTTTCCTTTACCTACAGTCGCACTACAGCTGATTATTACAGTGGTAACGAACATATGACAATATATGTACACTGAGTGGTGCTGTTCTGTGGTCCTGTGCTTGCCTTTGGCTCCCCTACATCACCTATGGGATCATGTTGTTATTTTTAAAGAACGTTGGCTTTGGTTTCCGTCAACAAAAGACTTGGTGTTGTCTTCCCGTAAACAGGATTATACCAATAAAACATCAGAGCATGAGAAAGGATCATTGTTCTGTTTTACTTGTGGTACATAGGGCAGCTGGCGGACAAAGTGCTTCCTGTTGCATGCAGAATGCATTCAATTGGCACGCACTAGTTCCTCTTAACATCACACCTTGTTCTTTCGGCCCTCTTGTTTACGTATTTTCTGTGCAAAGGATTTGGGATCAGAAATCATCTCTCTAATTTGACATATAGCTCCCGACTTCACCTGCGACTGTAGTCCCAATCCATTTGTACGTTAGCACTTTCACACATGTCAAAGAAACAATATTACTCCAAAACCAAGTAAAAAAGGGATCAGAATCTCACTAACATTGCTCCCCACGGTCCTAATTTATCACTTAGCCATTCACAAAATGAAAACCCGGCAGAATCCGAGGGCCCAAATACATCTCTGATCTTCTCGAGTGCAGTAATGACGGACGGGATGTTGTCAGAATTATCTGGGATGAGAGTCACACACGCATCACCCCTGAAGTTAAGTGTTGTGCACGAACCTCCTGTTCTCGCCATTAAATAATCAAGAGCCATTTGGTGTTTCAGCAGAATCAATCTGTGAGATTCACGGCTGTGTGAGTGGTGAGGATAATTTGGGACGGACTAGCCACCGTTTGGATTTCCAGTGTTTCCTCTGGAAGTCCTTCACAACAACGACATCACCGAGTTGCAATGAATGCAGCGGCTCTGAAGCTGTAGAGTCGGTAGAGCTGCGGCTACCGAATAGAGTACGAGAGAGATTAATGCACAGACCCCGCGATAGAGCCACCGAGAGAGGATCCCAACGCTGACAACGTTGCAAAGAAACGTTACTTTTCAGGAATCAATGGATCATGCAAAATAACAGGTCTACAGCGAGCGATCACCGGGGATCTAAACGGTTCCGGGGAAGGGCAGGAGGACGGGCAGAAGAACGGGCAGAAGGACGACCACCAGGCCAACAGACGAGCTCCGGGGAACCGGGCCCAGGAGAGTGGGGCTCCGAAGCAGCAGGCGGCGCCTAGCTGTTTCCCCCGATATCTTTGCATACCTCGGCAATATATATATATATATATATATATATATATATATATATATATATATACACACAACATTAGTGAGCGAAGTGAAGGTGGAGACTGAGTAAGAGTGCATCCGTCAGATCAATCCGAGGGTAAAAGCCCTCAGTAGTCTCAGGACTCGACTGGGCTCCTTTAACACAGCTAATAACAAAATAATATGAAGGTGTAGTTCGAGAAATACTGCAAATATTTTGCTGCCTTCCAGGATAACAGCCATAGAGGCCACAGATAATATAGTCACGTCTTATAATGCATATATTTCATTAACTTGTGGTTTAGAACTTGCCTGATTTCAAGCAGCGGCTCATTTAAGCTGCCTAATAGAACATTTGATGGCTTTAGTTGAACCACTGAAACTGGAATCGGGAAAAAGGATATCCATAATTCTGGACCAGCCTACTGCACGAGGTTTGCAGCAGTTAAAGAATATATTGTTTTACAAAACAAACAAAGATGGAGAGAAATAAAGCAAATCATAAAATAAAAGTCTCACCAGTTCTCCAGACCTTATCCTCTATGATGGGGAATTCTTTTAAGCCGCTACATATCTTGCTTACAGAAATCAACCATATTGATTATTTTAAACAGACCGCCATTGTAAATAATATACGTCTGTTTTGGGTAGCTATTGATTTTGACTACCCCACTGCCTTCAGAAACGATGTAGCCAGAGTGTGTGTGTGTGTGGGTGTGTGTGTATGTATGTGTGTGACTTCCTACCTTACATCACCTTCCGCCCGATAAACAGCTTTTCGAGACAAGAGCATGATTTTTGGGTCAATGGCGGAGGTTTCGGTTACGGGTAAGTCTCCAGGAAATGAATGGATGTCACATGACCAAAGGTGACCATGCGCTTCTAAGCAACAGAAAACAACCCAGTGGGCCTTCGGGTTCCAGCTCTAGGAGCATTTTCTGTACATGGAGACTGGAAATGATCCGAGACCTGATTCAGTAAGCGAGCAGATTGCTCTCGTCATTCATCGACTTCATAATCTGACTACGGGTGCAGCGCAAGTGCAAAGAGGAGATTGTAGAATTCAGAAATAATGAAGTGAGCTCACTTCGTCGAGTGCTCTCTTGATTATAAATTATCTGAAGAGCGTGCCGGCCTAACTGATGGTTTTATTAATCTGCCGTCCCTATCGCGGTCCTCATGAGTAATGGACGGGCCCTCGTATAACTCGGCGAGATGTATTATGCAGGCGGTGCAATGTGGCACATGAGAGTCTCCGGTGGATTCCTGCAGCAGGAAAGAAGGGAGAGCGAGTACCTGCTACCTGCAGCCATGTCAGAGGTCACTGTGACTGCACAAGAAGAGAGTAAAAACGAAATGGCTCCCAGCATAACTCCTTTCATCAGTTTACTGTGCACGAATGAGCGAGTCCCTCCTGGCAACTCCCTCCTGGCTGGTCTACCTGCTAAGGCCATCCGGCCTCTGCAGCTCATCCAGAATGCAGCAGCTCGACTGGTCTTCATCCTCCCGAAATTCACCCACACCACTCCACTCCTCCGCTCTCTTCACTGGCTACCGGTGGCGGCCCGCATGCGCTTCAAAACATTGGTTCTGGCGTACCGTGCTCCGAGCGGATCGGGCCCCGTCTACATCCGGGATGTGGTCACACCGTACACCCCGGCACGTTCGCTCCGCTCGGCAACAGCCAACCGACTTGTGACTCCTGCACCTCGAGCTAATCACTCGAAATCCAGACTGTTTGCTGTCCTGGCTCCTGATTGGTGGAACCAGCTCCCCACTGACATCAGGACAGCAGAAAGTCTCTACATCTTCCGCCGAAAACTGAAAACGCACCTTTTCCGACTATATCTGGATTAAACACAGACTTGCACTTTAGTAGCACTTGAATGGCTCTTATTGTGGTACTTTTGTAGTTTGACTATGTTGAGGAAATGTTACTTTCTGTATTCTCGTTGTTCTTAGTTTGTACTCTAGGTTGAAATGCACTTATTGTAAGTCGCTTTGGATAAAAGTGTCTGCTAAATGACATGTAATGTAATAACTAGACCTCAAGCAAAGATCTCGTTTGAAATCCCTCCATTGTATCTCTGATTGTCAGTTTAACTGCCAATAATATGGAAATATTAACGTTCTCATACTTATAGTTATTGCCACCATGATCACCGAAGATACATTCCTGCCTGAACCTCGATCCTTCAGTCTCTCTTTACCGCTCTTATATCCATTATTGTTGCATTTTGATCACATCTGCCTGTACCTTGAAACGCTTTTATTACTTCCCTTCGTCCTCCTCATTACCTACAAATCCTTATTTATTTGTCTCTTCCATCGATCACTTCTCTGCCTTTCTCTCTCTTTCCCACCTCCCTGCTTGGTCCTGTAGTGACAACAAGAAGCAGATTACGACCTGCAGGCAAACACGAGTGCGGCACTTTTACTTGTATTGAGTCGCTCTTTGATTCACCTTGATTTTTCAATTTCTATGAATATTGGCGCCATCTTGTGTAATGTAGTTACAAATCATGCGTTTTATAGAAGAAGAAAAAACCTCATGTATTTTCCTATCATCGAAACACTGAGTTGTGTTCAGTGACCACTGACTGGAAATGCTGATTAATTCTGTCATTGGAACTATATTCATATTGCCACTCTCATCATTAACCATTTATTTCATTCACAAACACTTCAGTCAGCGCAGCTGTTTGCCACTCACTCATTCACTCACACAGCAACACAATACATTATTTATCTATGCAATAGTAGATCTGCATCAAAGTCAATTTCTTCTAAATCTAAGGATCGACCCGTTGGTCCGCGCTGAAATGCATCGACACATTTTGCCATGAAAGTTTATGGTCCCCAGAGGATTCTTTGACTTTAGCCACCATTCAGTCAACATTTGCTAATCCGTGTGCCGTGTCTCCAGATTGAGATATCTCCACATCTACTGTACTGGATGGATTGATTCACAGTTTCAGACATTCAGTCGTGTCTAATCTGCCTAATAAAACCCTGGCATCGACCCGGATCCCGAGCTGTGCTTGGCGCTAACTGGCAAATGTTGGCTTAGTTTGATGCAAAGCAGTCAACATTACACCCGCTAACATGTCCCATCGTCACTGTGAAGGTGTTGGCCATTTAGTCTAAGGCCTCCCGTCGGGCAGCTAGCACGGCTGACTCTTGACCCTTTTGAAATCGGTGGTCTGGCACACGGTGACCGAGCCGGTATTAGGAGTATCAAGCTCATAGTCGTACCTGTTTCCACCTGCCGAGAAGCCGGGAGGAGGGAGGGGGGGTGGAGGAGTGTGGTGGTGCACCACAGGGGAAACACACACCTGAGACACAACAATGCTTCACCGCTAATCTGTGCTGTCAAACACAAACAAACACACACACACACACACACGCACACAGGCACAGATGTGCACAGATACACAGGCACGGCAACGTGGTGACAGCCTGTCTCCTTGCCGCCGTTTTCTCACTTAGGTACTGTACATGCACAAAATCAAGTGAGTAGGGTGAGGTGGAAAGCTACTAAAGAAAGACCGAAGGAGGGGCGCGGCGCGGAGAGATGAGGGGAGTGAGACCATTTAAGTTATCTCAGCTGGTGCAGAGAGACACAAAATAAACGTATCTGGCACTGGAGCAAAGTGAGTATTACCGTATGTGTGATGAGGCTGAGGAGACGGAAGCGAAAGACCTTTAATGTAAAAAACGGTGCAATACTCCACCTCCTATTATTGTAAGATATAGGTTAATCTGCTCTTCTTAGCATCTAAGCCATCCATCAGTCCAGGTAACACTTTAATTCATTTACTACCTAATTAATTTGCTGCAGCTGTGGGATGTCTCGGTAAATCCCCGACATTGGAGCGAAATTGGCAACAGGAGACGTAAAGACATTGGTTCCCCGGCAGATTTTATTCTATTCTTGAATAAGTGTAGGTGTAACAGAGTAACTGGAAAGAGACAGTCTGACACCGGGCTGAGGCCACATTTACACATAGCCGGGTATTTACAGAAACAAATATTTCTGCCCCTCTGGTTTCAAAAATTACGTTGTACACACAAGGTCGTTTTCAAAAAAGTTTCTGTTCATATGAACCCGCATAAATACGCCGTCCGCATACGTCCCATAGGACGCTCACATGACGTGAAGCATCTTTAGTCGCATACTGTGACGTTTGACCACCTAAAACTCTGTTTGACCTATTTCACACGCAAACACAAAAAAAACGTTTTCAGAAATCTCCACTTTGTTCTGAGTTTTTAGAAATGATCGTTTTCCATGATAAAACCTCCGTTTTTGTGCAAATGAAAGGACAAAACGCATGAAAAACAGCCGTTTTCCCATCGTGTAAACGGGGTCTAAGACTCATAAATAAGGGAAAATGTTGGACATTGTAAAAGCCTTTTTCTTTCTTGATCAGCAGCAACAACGGCGACGACACAATGATGAGGTTAATTGCCATTTCACTGGTCTGTCTCCATCCAGCTAAACCTCCTCTTGGATTAAAGAAATGAAGCCCGAGAGAAGGAGCAGGCTGGTTGCAGCTTGTGCCGAGCGCCGGTCCAGACATGTCCAAGTGATGTGCAGGGCTCAGGCCCTAACCTGATTAGGACCGAGCCAAGACCCACTCAATTAATAGGACCAATTGGCTCGTTTAGCCCCACACAGCTGTTGCCTTTTTATTTAGGAAGCGCAGCAACAAACAAGCATTGATTGAACTACGCATGAGGTTTACGGTGAGTCTTCAGAGGACTCACTGTTTCCTCCAGATTGTAATTTTCACAAAGTAGCAAATATAAAAAATAATGGTTCTATTGAGACCCGCTCCATGAAACCACTGATTGCGAAATGAAGTAATATAGATTTACAGAGTACTCGGTGTGTGTATGTGTATGAATAGGCAAATATATATATATATATATATATATATATATATATATATATATATATATATATATATATAAAATCACCGTTCTCCGAGTGTATGATTCAGACGCTGCTACGTCAAACTGCCGAGCACATCTGTTGCCTGAAGGCTCTCGGCGTGCCGGCTGCTTGCGGCTAACGGCGCCTAAAAGCAATAACAGTGCCGACAAAGCTAACGATGTTTACCTGGGAGCCTGTTTGCTTATTTATGATTGCTTTGAATCCAGTGTAAACAAACACAAACTGTAGCTCCAATGTTCTGTGCTCGAAGAGCAGTGGTGATCTGCTGACGTACGCGTACAGCCAGCAGCCCTCGATCAGAGCATATTTGTGTCAAATGCAAATGGTTACATAATGCAAAACCCCGACCCCTCCCCCACTTAGATCCCCCTTAAACAGTGAAATGCTATCAGTTTGACACCTGGTATGCATCTCTCTCTCGTCCCTTGAACCGATTAGAGAGTGTGCATTCAGTCGTTTAGCACTAATGTGTGTAAGGCTTCAGGTGGGGCGGCGTGGATCCAATACACTATCAGTGTCCAACGCACATTAGGGCTGCAGGAGCAATCGATTCCTTTGTCAATTCCTTTTTTCTTTTTTCTTTTTTTACTTCATCCAAAACTCATTTAAAACAGACACCGCCGCTTTTGAAAAACCTGAAGATGACGTCTTTGAACTGAATTCCGACTAACCCTCAGAATCTATTGATATAAAACAGAATAGAAATCATCAATTTTGAAAAGCTGGGAGCCGCCAGTGTTTGGAAAATGAGCTCTAAAAATAACTTTAATTGATTATTTGAATAGTGTTCTATACATTCTCCGTTCACGGACTAATTGATGAATTGACTAATTGTCCTGCTGTGAATACTGACCATATAAAGTGAATCAATCTGCTGTGATGTCATCTACCACATTAAGTGCAGATTCTATGTCATTGTGATTAATAAATAAATAAAATTGCTGCAGGTTAAATTCATTCAGTCCCAGCAGGAAGTTGACAGTCCTTAAAGCCATTAAAGGCCCCGGTCTCATGTTGCCTTGTTGAATAAATTATTGAATATGGGATAATGCATTTTAGATTTGGGAATAAAGAAAGTGCTGATATCAGGTTTGAAAGGAGCAGCTCTCAATCCGCGCACAAGTTCCTCAGCATGTTTCAAAAAGACAGCTGATCAAAGAGCTTGCTGGAGGGGTAAAAATGATCTTTTTCCACATTAAGACGTTGATGTCGTCAGGGTTGGACCTGCACACTCCCGCCCTGACTTCGCCACTCAGGTGTCGAATTTGGGCCACAGCGAGTTTCGGGGGAAACCAGTGGACATGAGTCACATGGAAGCAAAAGCTCCCGCTGTTTGGGAATTGAGGAGACGTCTGATTGGCTCTGTTTGGGAGTCTCCCGATTGGCAGCGAAGTCCACCCACAACGGGCAGATTGTAAATGCAGCCTCGACAGTTTGAATATTAAAACTAAACGAGTGTGCGGATTAGATGACCCGTGAATGTAATGGTTACTTTGTTTTTTTAAGAGAGAGCGATTTAAATCACAGAAGACATTTGTGAATCCTGTGTGGATTCATTAATTTCGAGAGCGACTGAACCAAAGCGCCAAAACAGCTAATTGTCCTCAACCCTGGAAAATGAAGCAATTCCAGGTAATGGCGTCTGGCAGAGATGAGAGGCTTTTTAAAGTGATCATGACTGCCTTTTGATCACTATCACTGCAAACAGCTTTGTTCTTCTCTGTCTGTCTGTCTTTCTCTCTTTCACACACAGACACACAACACACACACACACACACACACACACACACACACAGCTCCCATCAGCCCCAAAGAAAGACACATAACTGCATTCTCCCTCAAGTGTCTGATTTAATGTGATGTACGAATATCACTCCATTAAAATGTAAAACACACACATAGCTGCATGTTTGTCCCAGCTATAAACCAATAACACATTCATATGTTTAGTCATGCCCAACACCCCCACCCTGCTCTTCCCAACAGACACAGCTAGACCATATTCTCCCATCATGCAACACACACACACACACACACACTCTCCTGCCCTCCCCAACCCCCAGCAACCTCTCATT
Organism: Liparis tanakae; assembly: GCA_036178185.1. Lineage (NCBI taxonomy): Eukaryota > Metazoa > Chordata > Actinopteri > Perciformes > Liparidae > Liparis > Liparis tanakae. The sequence goes on from CM070107.1 coordinate 13,188,864, forward strand.
TTCACCCCCTCTCCTCCTTCTCCTTCCCCTCCCCCTCAGCCTCCTCTTCCTTCTGACAAGCAGAAAGGCCACGATGAATTCTTGACATCCACACGAGTTAATTACAATGACTGCACATTGTACTGCTGGAGATGTGTAATTATCGGCTCTTCGGCCTGTGTTTTAAGCCAGAGAAAGAGAAATAGTGTGCCTTAAGAAGACCACTTATAGTCACAATGAGAGCTAATATATAAAACATGGTCATCTCCATCCGACTGTTGTTTGCGAGCATACGTGTGTGTGAGTGTGTGTGTGTGCGTGTGTGATTGTGCTTGTGCTTGTGTGAGTTGGGGGGGGTGGTGCAGGGGGTGGATGAAAGCAGACTATATAATTAGAGCGTCGACCTGCAGTATTTGAAGACTGGTCGTGTGGCAGACGCGAGTGTGAGTGTGGAGGAGTATATGAGAAGCTATAGAGTTTCTTCTTCACCCAACATCAGATCCGGCACCAACAACTCACTTTGCATATCAAAGTGGGAGAATTCAAATGTCCTGCTGCACAAAACACAGAGGCAATGGCGCCTGTGTCTTTGGTCAGTGTGTAGTTGAGAGAAGAGAAGGGGTTTAGGTGAGTTCTGAGTCTTCTTCTATCATGCTGCCACATATACTGTTACTGTTTTAGAGGGGGGGGGACACTGGCTCGCCCCACTTGCACAGACTCCCATCACCCTGAATAATCAACGCAGGCGCTACGGAGCGCGAGATGAGCATCTCTCACCCGCCCACCTCCTCAGCATGGGCCCCAAACACACACGGGCTGCTCATTGCATCTGTTCTCAAGACACCCTCGCCAAAGAAGCTAAACAACAAAAACAAGAACATCCGATCTCTCTCTATATCTATATCTACCCATGCAGGGGTATACGTGAGGCAGGAAAGCTTGGAATTTGATCTGCAACATTGAGTGTGTGCGTGTGTGTGTGTGTGTGTGTGTGAGCGTGTGTGAGTGTATGTATGCGTGTGTGTGTGTGTGTGCGTGCGTGTGTAGGGGGGGGGTGTTTGCGTGCGTGCGTGCACAATGGACACAGTGGCGCACAAAAGAACTGGAGGAAGACTCGGTCATAGCTTAACACAACAGTGGGCACAAATCAAAGCGAAGTCTCTCGACTCCTTGGATTGCGTGTCTACTAGAAATCACTCGGTGGTCCGATGACCAGACTGACCAGTCTGAAGACCAGGAGTAGCTTCTGTTGTGCATTTGTGAAACTTAGTGAACACTCGTGTGCACTTCTTCGTACGCATGCAGCCATTCTTGCGCAGACAAGTAAACATTTGCTAAGCAACTGAAGTCTTTAAGAAGCAAAAGGTGAACACCTTCAGAACTTTTAAACTTGCATCTTAAAGTACATTCATGTATGTTTTGTTGTTGTTTTTATCTCGTGCGTGTAAACTGTGGGGACTGTGTGTGCTGGGTAGAAGCGATCACGAGAGGGCTCCCGTTTGTTTACTCACGGGTGCCATCGAAGCGGGTGGCGATGGTGTCCAGGAAGGTGTTTTGCGGGGCCAGCAGCCCTCTCATCACCGGCATCCTGCTCCGGGTCGACTGGGTCCTCCTGCCTCGGCGCCCCGGGGCAGAGCTCGAGTCCTGCTCGGACCCGAAACTAGGCAGGAAGCGAGAGGTGCCCGGTGCGCATCCCAGCCCCTGGAGAAGCGCACCGATACGAGAAACGCGCGGTGACTCCACCTTGGCACCGCGGGGGTTGTGACCATAATCAACCAAGCCGGGAGCGAGTACTAACCGCGGGATGCACCTGTGCACCTGCCGACGGTTGGAGAAAAATGAACAAAATGATTAAAACGCCAGTGTGCCTTCGCAAAAAGCAAGTGCGCTGGAGAGAGAGTAAGAGAGAGTAAGAGGTGAGGATGGATGGGTAGACTGCAAGTTGTTGGTGCTGATGGGCGCGTGGAGTGAATCTTATCGCTGCAAGCTCCTCCTCAACTCTCTCTCTCTCTCTCTCTCTCTCTCTCTCTCTCTCTCTCTCTCTCTCTCTCTCTCTCTCTCTCTCTCTCTCTCTCCCCCTCTCCCTCTCTCCCTCGTTGCGTGGTTATGGTGCCACAACTGAGAGCAGATGCAGAGTCACGTGACTCTCCCTCCCAGCCAGGTCTTGCCAAGCTGTGGTCCTGTTCCAAAGTGGACCGGGAGACAACAAAGAGATGGTGTTTTTCCCCAATGATGTGAACTTCTCCGCGTGGAAGTAAAAGTAGCTCCAACACGCGCTGATCGAAAATAACATGTAAGCAATAAACTCTGTTGTTGGCACAAGGCGAGATAGTGCAGCGTGTTCTGAAGTCAAGGCTTAATAGACGTAAGCACACTTGCCTGTTTAATTCTTGGAGGTTCAAATTAATGTGGATCGACCTATTTGAGAATGTGTAATTTGATTTAAGATTTCCCAAGAGGACCGCACAAGGATCGACTCCTCTGCTCGCTGCTCGGCTCTCCTCAGGACCACATGGCCCCATGTGGAGACGTCCTGAAGCCGGTTCTTATTCTGGGTTCTGATTGCGCAGTGAGATTCTGCCCTCTAGTGGTGAAGCAGAGCAATTTGTGCTACTTTTTCGTTACATTGAGAATAAATGTAAAACTTGTACAACTTTGTTTGGATAGGATAAATTTAAGCTTCTAATATCATCAATAACAACATGTTGTTTATATGGCCTGAATGTGACAACATTTTAATATATGCCTGTACACAAGTGTCATTATATCTACATTATTGATGATTATTTCTCAAACTTGTGTAAATATTTAGCAAAAGCACCAATTGCCAAACACAATGTTGTTATCGAGGTATTTTGTAGTAGACATTGTGATAATGTATTTTCTCTAGATTGCCCGGTGCTACATTATCAGCTATTATGGTTGACTGTATTGTATTAATCATAAATAAATATGGAAAGCTGCCAAGTCAGAAGTCCCTCTTCATTTATTCCCTCAGTAAACATTGTAAACATGAGTTTACACGTCTTCTGCAACAGCCTGATGTTCATTTGGTAACTTGTGGTTCCTTTTGTAGAGTTGTAATGTTTGTAATCGTGGTTTGCATGTCATTGAAGAATATCTCTGTGTAGCTTGTTTAATGGTTTACTGTATTATTGAAGAATGTCTTGGTGTGAGTTGCGAAGAGGAGGGAGGGAACCCTTTGTGTGAGATTTGAATGTGAAGATGCTTGTTTCCCTGTCCGGTATTTCACACCCTGCCCGGAGAAGCAGACAGAGGGGCATGTTGGACCCCCTGAGAACGTGGGGAACGATTAAGCAGAGGAAGATGGAGCCCGGAGTGACGACACGATCATATGGGGACGTCCACCGACCGACCGACGGACGGCTGAGCCAATGAGAAGATCCAGCCATGTGTTTCTTGAAAAGCTAACCAATGAGAAGTGAAAGTTGTTTTTAAGCGGAGCTTACAAAAACCGGGTCCGTGTACGGTTGACTAATTGATTAGTTGATTTAATCAACAGATCTGTAAAACCGAGGTTCTTTCACATACATACGCACACACACAGCCTCAGGAATTAGTTGCTATCATATATATATATATATATATATATATATATATATATATATATATATATATATATATATATATATATGTCATGGTAACGTTAGAATAATATTATTTTGTCAATATAAATAATAAATGATTAAACCTGGATATTTTAGCGACAGTAGTAGCTACATGAAGTTTAATATTCATGTACACAGCAACAATCAACTTGTCACTTAATCTTTGCATTGTTTAATGCAATACAGTTCCTAATATAGATTAATCAAAGTAATGTGTCTCTCCAGAGTTGTTGCTGTTATTATATTTATATTTCCACCTCATTCTGCTGTTTCTTGGACGAACACCTTTAAACCAATAGGTGGCAGTATAGCTGTATGTAATACTAGGTTATTGATACACATGTATTTAATGCCGTTTATGTCCTCTGATATTTAATATTCATGGTTAATTTCCAGCATAGTTGTATACATCATGTATTTACTTGTTTTATTTGTCATTTTTTAACTAAACATTCCTACATGGAAGAGTGAGGATATGAATATTGACAATTGAAAAATAGAGACAGTTGATTTATTCTTATTAAGCAGCCTTCAGTTATCACCCAGTCACAATACCACCTGTGCTTCACCTGTAACCTTCATTACTACATCATCATCATCAACATGTAACCTGTGCTGTTGTGACTCTGCTGTCAGTGTCTTGGCCCTCTGACTACATCACATCATAATGTACTATTTTGGTCTCCAGAAGGATGGAGCTCTATCATGAGTTATTGTATCAGACTGAAACATGTAGAGCACAGGTACTCTCACATTTCTAAGATATCGCACATAGTTTATAGTAGTCAAGTGATTGTCAGGCGTTGTTGCCTATTTTTAGCCATGTGGCTATATCTCTGCATGTACATTTAGATAAGCCATTTTCAGCTCTGAGCCTTTTTTAGCTCAGAGTAACAGGTCATGGACTTGTTTAGCTCAGAGTAACAGGTCATGGCCTTGTGTAGCTCAGAGTAACAGGTCATGGACTTGTTTAGCTCAGAGTAACAGGTCATGGCCTTGTTTAGCTCAGAGTAACAGGTCATGGCCTTGTGTAGCTCAGAGTAACAGGTCATGGCCTTGTGTAGCTCAGAGTAACAGGTCATGGCCTTGTGTAGCTCAGAGTAACAGGTCATGGCCTTGTTTAGCTCAGAGTAACAGGTCATGGCCTTGTGTAGCTCAGAGTAACAGGTCATGGCCTTGTTTAGCTCAGACTAACAGGCTATGGTCTTCTTTAGCCCAGAGTAACAGGTCATGGCCTTCTGTCATCAGCCCCTTTAGATCTCACTATGTTGTGAGTTTAGTTTGTTGGCGACTGTGGACCGTCAATATCCCACAATCTTATCCCAATCTCTTGATAATTACAAACGCCCCATATCCAGTTTCTGGTGGGAGATAAAGAGAAAAGAGCCCTTCATCAAATATTTACACTGAAACTGGTTAATCTAGCCATGTGTCAGAGTGGCCTTTAATTAGGGAGTGGTCTCATTGTCTAATCAAAAATCACTGAAACCAGTCGAAACATTCCTCAAAGTAATGAAAGTTCAACGGAATATTATGATTGACACGAGTATACATATATATATATATATATATATATATATATATATATATATATATATATATATATATATATATATATATATGCATATACATATTCGCCTATATGGCGGAAAAGCCCCCCCCCCCCCCCCACACCTTCCCAGACAAATCACGCCTCTCCGGCTTTTTAGGCTTCTCCGATTGGTTGTTCGTTTTTTCTGCTCTTCTCCGATTGGTCAATATCTCGCGAGCTTGGTATCCGGGTACCTGCCGTACCTCCATCAGCATTAGCCACTTTCAGCTCAGTCCGACATCATTCCGCCTCCTCAACCCGCCCGTGACTGCGCCGTGAACCTTTAACCCGAACCAGGTAGGAGTCGGTAACCTTTATGAAGCGCTGCTTCGCGCAGAATGGAGTGGGGGGCGACGTGACGTGCCGCTCGACTGTTTATCTCATTGTCTCGAGACACCCGGTTGCAACGCGCGAGCTAGAACCAATATTGCATATAACGACAAATAAAGATAACATTATTTCCTGCTCGAGTATTTAAGTTTATATTAAAATGAAGTCGTATGCACGTGAACGCCTCTTTCTAAGAGGGCACACAAGGCCCATAGTCCGAGCAAACTTCTTCCTGTTTCGTTTTTTTTCTTCTTCTTCCCTTCATTTTTTGCTAGCTTTATATTTTAACCCCCAAAAAACCCAAACCTGCACGTTAAACGCCACGTTAGCGGGTCTGTGTTCCTCGTATGACCGACGAACACACCGCCCGCCTCTGGCTGGCTGTGGCGGTCCCCTCCCCATCGTGCGAGAATCAGCTGGTTTCGGGCTTACGTAACTTTTTTTAGAAAGCTCCTGTAATGTTACCCACATTAAGTAATGAAACTGTCGTAAAACAACTATCAAAGTGAACATCCGTAATGTTCGGCTACATTTACAGGAGAAACAAGGCTCTGCATACAAGTAAATAATGGAATAAGATAAAGGACATGTGTATTTGATTGTTCTATGCATGGCTATGAATGAGTTGGTTGGCATTGGTTCGCTGTATGCTGCAGTTTTCCAGGATATAAGAGGATTATGCAATATCAGATGTGCTAAATAACTGCTGAGGTCATGAAGTTCAGAGTGTGCAGTGGTATGTAAAGAGGTACAACCACACACATGCTTTATTGTCCTGTTACTAAAGTTGTTTTAAACAATATATTTACTATATAATCCCTAAACAAGTATTTCACTTCAGCCATTTTATTTTAAAAGGAAAGTTATTCCGCTTTACAATTTGTATTTAGTTTTCGCTGGATTAAAATCTTCATGTTTTCTCCTTAACTTATCTGCCTGTGTTTTATTTCTTGTCACAGGACTCAACGATGTCTCCGAAGATCAAGGCCGGCTCCGTGGTGGAGATGCAGGGGGATGAGATGACTCGGGTCATCTGGGAGCTCATCAAGGAGAAACTCATCTTCCCGTACCTGGAGCTCGACCTGCACAGGTGAATACGCCCCAGCGTGCTGAGCGCAGGGCGTCAACTCGCTCGTCTTTGTCACAGGATAATTAATTGATCTTCCAAAACATCTTATTTCTTTACCAAAATAACTTTCTCTATTTAGTGAGCACATCGGTTTCTTCATCTGACCCTGTTGCTTCTCTTATCTCCTGCATGGACTTCGTTCAGAGTTGAATGTTATTTGCGTGACCTTTTTTTTTTTTTTTTTTTTTTTTACGTGAAGTTCAAGTCCCTAATGTCGCCATCCATCACAACAAATCATATCTTCATGCAACCTTGTGTCAGCCCTTTGGACTTAGGCATCCTTTTTCAGATTGGTGTAGTTACAGAATCCTCACATCTTGTAACGCGTCGTAAAAAGTTAATGATTATTTTTGTTGCAGGCTTTGGGAGCACTTATTTTATTTAATATTGTGTGATAAATACTCTTTGTATGAAAATATCTCAAGAATCAAGGTTGTTAGAATTCAGGCCACTGGAGAAACAAACTAGAACCAATTGGCATTGAGGCCTCTTTCGGACCTTTTGTCAAATTCCCATATCTAATTTTTTACTCTTTAAATATACTCTTTTGATAACAACTAATCGCAATTGTAGATATAAAAAGGGTCAACACGCGTGTGTGTTCAGGCTACAAGCATATTCAGGTTTTCTTATTGTTACCGGTTGAACAGACACACAATCTAACCGTCAATTGCTTTACAACAAAGAGGGGAAACAAACGAGTTAAACCTGAAACTGTTTCCTTGTAGCTTTCTATTTCCACAAGTCATCTTGTTATGTCATCCGAGGGGGAGGAAAGGAAGAAAGTGGGTAAAAGGTCACGGCTGCTTTTCGAACAATGCTAACAGATTTCAGAGACAGCTCCCATTCGGAGGGAATAAGAAGCACCGAGCTCATTCCTGTTCTCGTGAAGTGAACGTTCCCCTCTTACTGGTTGGTTCGCTTGCTCTTGCACAAGCGGTTACGAGGGGAGCAGCCTGTCCAGTCATCTCGGCGGCGGGATGGTCGCCATTGCACAATCGATTCCTTGTTTCCTTTGTCTTTGTGTTTTTCCCCTCCTCTCTCCTAACGGGCGTATAAAGAAGCACAGACTGAGCACAGTAGTGTGAGAGTAGTGTTAATGCCGTTCATGTCCTCTGACACCGTGATTATGAGGCACATTGCATCCGGCGAACTGGAACATTCCAAGATTAGCTTCTAGCCAAGTAAAACAGTGGCGTATGTTCAGTTTTAGCTTCAGGATAATTGTGCAACTGAAGCAGAGATAATTACTGTGCTTCTTGAAACAGAGCGCTTTGGTTTATGGCATCCCATGCCTCTGCGGTCGAGATCATAAATATCTGGTCCATATCTTCTCATACTTAAAGGCACACACATATTGTTGACGACTGAATTGCATACATGTCTATATCATTTACTATTTACTATTACTAAAGTGTAATAAAGATGTTATTACATTTTAGTAATAGTAGTAAGTGCTACAGACATATGCCAGTGACTTTTTGGCAGATTGTTAAGCTTTTTGATATCTGCAGCTTTTAATGAGGAAACTTTTCTTACTTGACAATATTTTTACGAACGGGAAGTTAGAATTTATTTATTAATAATGATACGTCCTGTAGTTTGGTGCGTCCGTGGGATCGAGAGCATTCAAACATGTTTGTAAAGCTGAAACTTAAGTATTGCAAAAAAGTTATTGTTATGTAATCTAAGGAATATTCGCGGCTGCTTTCTCTCCGGTACTGTTGGTTCAAACTGTTATCCTCTCCATCTCTTCTTGTAAAAGCTACGACCTCGGCATGGAGAACCGAGACGCGACGGACGACCGTGTGACGGTCGAGGCGGCGGAGGCGGTGCGTCGTTACAACGTGGGCATCAAGTGCGCCACCATCACGCCGGACGAGAACCGCGTGGAGGAGTTCAAGCTGAAGCAGATGTGGCGGTCGCCCAACGGCACGATCCGCAACATCCTGGGAGGCACGGTGTTCAGGGAGGCCATCCTCTGCAAGAACATCCCCCGCCTGGTGCCCGGCTGGATCAAGCCCATTATCATCGGCAGACACGCCCACGGAGATCAGGTATTTCTACGCTTGCACACTTGTTTCTGCGATGCAAAACGTTAAAAAAACTAGAACGGGCACTCGGTAGAGCGCATGCCTTCGCATATCATAAGATAGAGCATTGGATTATGAACATTTTGGCATTAGTTGCATGACAATTGGATAGTAATTGGCCGTGCTATAGTAAAAAGAATATTTTGACCTTTGACCCGATCGATCCCAAAATCTAATCAAATGGTCCCTGGATAATAACCAATCATCCCACCAGATTACATGTGATTCGGTTTAATGCTTTTTGAGTTATGCGAGTATCACGCATACAAATAAATAAATACACAGCGATCAAAACATAACTTTCCGCATTCTCGAATGCGACGGTAATTAATGTCGAGGTGAGATCAAACCTCCAAACACGGCTTTGAGGTTGAATGCTGTTCAACTGCTGGACTCCAGCTGAAAAGAGCACCTCCCTGTGAGAGCCTTTATCTTTGTGCAGAAAGCAACTCCCTTTATTATCTGACGTACTGAACGACGACTACTGAAGCATAATTTGCCGCAAAAACCTCCGGTTGCCGGGCTGCTGTGTAACTCTTGCGTGAGCTCGGCGGCTTCAGGTTCTATCAAACGTTGTTGGGTTGTCAGGAGCGACTCGGTCAATAATTACATGTCATCGTTTTGGACAGTACGGTACAGCATTTAAAGATTGAACGAGGTGAAACTGCATGTTAGCGCGTGGCACTGTGCCAGAGCGTTTAGTCCAAACGGCTGCTTGTTGCATAATATCCCACGGATGTCAGAGGTATTCATATGATGTGCTCTGCTGGTGAAGACAGCCCCCTCCTGCCGAGGTGTTTACAACTTGGGCATTGTCGTTTGAACTTTGATGCTACAAAACATTTCGGGTTGGTCTCACACTCTCCTAAAGCTGTCTTTAACGGCTTTGTGTGTGTGTGTGTGTGTGTGTGTGTGTGTGTGTGTGTGTGTGTGTGTGTGTGTGTGTGTGTGTGTGTGTGTGTGTGTGTGTGTGTGTGTGTGTGTGTGTGTGTGTGTGTGTGTGTGTGTGTGTGTGTGTGTGTGTGTGTGTGTGTGTGTGTGTGTGTATATTGAAACGCCAATGCTGCAGTCGGATTAACCGCTTGTGTTTCTCTTTTCCTCATCTGTTCCCCCCCTCAGTACAAAGCCACAGACTTTGTGGTGCCAGGGCCTGGAAAAGTGGAGATGACCTACACACCCACAGACGGAGAGCCAGTCAAATACGTCATCCATGAGTTTGAGGGTAAGAACACCGCCGGCCCGCTGCATCATCAGCACCACCACCACCCTCCTGACCCCTCACCACATGAGAACGGTCTGATGATACAAGGCCTGGGGGGGGGGAGTGGCTCAGGCAACAAATGGGACAGTTTACTTTTAGAGTCACAGCTACACACTCATAAGTTTAAAATGGAAAATATCGTCGAGCAAAGAATGTCAGCTGTAATGTGGACGTGTAAATGAGCGGCAAAGCTTTGTGTTCACATCGTAAATGGGAGGAGGAAATAAAAGCTACAGCTTATCCATTTGGGTCAATTCTGGTCCTTTTCACGCAGAAAATAGATTGTAAACGTTGAGTAGTGGAGCCGAGCAGCAGGGAACGTCTTTTTCCTTTTCATGTTTATTCAGTCAAAGTTGCTTCACATTAACATAACGACTACACCTGCACAAATACAGGTTTGCATGCACCACGGCGTGCATCCCAAAAAAGTGAATCGGTACGACACTCAGCGTTTCCATTTGCGTCCATCCAGGCACAGGTGGCGTTGCCATGGGGATGTACAACACGGACAGCTCCATCAAGGACTTCGCCCACAGCTCCTTCCAGATGGCTTTGACCAAAGAGTGGGCTCTCTACCTCAGCACCAAGAACACCATCCTGAAGAAGTACGACGGGCGTTTCAAAGACATCTTCCAGGAGATCTACGAGAAGTAAGGACTTCCAAATCACTCGCACATGTTCGCTCTCACATACACACTCGTATACCAGAGGTCGAGACTTATTGCGCGCCGTCCACCTTCTTGCGTGTCCAGGGAATACCGGGCCAAGTTCGAGGCCAAGGGCATCTGGTACGAGCACCGTCTGATAGACGACATGGTGGCCCAGGCCATGAAATCCGAGGGAGGCTTCATTTGGGCCTGCAAGAACTACGACGGGGACGTTCAGTCGGACTCTGTGGCGCAAGGTTGGTGCAAGCGACTGTGGCAAAACTGCATCGGAATAAACGACAACAACAATAATCGAGAATGCAGATGTTGTCCCTTTTTCCCCTTTCATGTTCTGGTGGTTTTGTGTTTCAGGCTACGGCTCCCTGGGCATGATGAGCAGCGTGCTGATCTGTCCTGACGGACGCACCGTGGAGTCCGAGGCCGCCCACGGCACCGTGACTCGCCACTACAGACAGCACCAGCAAGGGAAGGAGACCTCCACCAATCCCATCGGTAAAAAAACAAAAAACAGACGTCGTCTCCAAAGAAACAACAACGGTTCCCTCAATATAATCTCTAATTCTAACGCATGCATCGTGTGCTATATGCTTCTTCCCCTCCACAGCCTCCATCTTTGCGTGGACGCAGGGCCTGCTCCACCGGGCCAAGCTGGACAACAACGCCGAGCTGCGCGTGTTCTCTGAGGCGCTGGAGGCCGTGTGCGTCGAGACCATCGAGGCCGGCTCCATGACCAAGGATTTGGCCATCTGCATCAAAGGCCTGCTGCAGTGAGTCTCTCCGTCCTGCGTCAGGGACCCTGGAGCTTCCTCCGCTTATCTACCGAAATATCCCACGCAATATTATTGCACGTTTTACATCCACTAAGGCGGTGTCGGCTGCAAGCGAATAAACAAATAAAAGACGGAGACTTAACTTTCACAACGAGCTCCTCGGGGCCAGACGTATATTTGAATATTCACAAATGCATAATTTCTCAATAACAGAGAAGAGTAAATATAAATATGCATCGAGCAGCTTTTCAGGTCACGTTAAACAAATGATGAAGTTTATTAAGAGTAATATGGAGTATTTTTACATTTAAAAGGGAGGAGAACATTGAGCCAACAAAACGTGACACTTCCTGTGATGTTAAAGCCAGTCAGGTCGTCTCACTGAACGTCTGCGTCAGGTGTTGAGTTTGTAATAACTCTGTAATAACCACCTTCTTGTTCCTTGTCCACGCTGAACTTTCACGTTTGTTTAACTTTATGTTTGAAGGTTCAGATGTGCTGCACGGACAAATTAAACTCTGTTCCTCCCAAAGTAAACGTGATCTTTCCTCCTCGTTGTCTCCGTTCGCAGTGTGAAGCGCGCCGACTACCTGAACACCTTCGAGTTCCTGGACAAGTTGGCGGAGAACCTGAAGATTAAGCTGGCTAACCCGCCCAAACTGTGATCTCACCTCCCAGCCCGTTGAACACAGACGCACACACGCACACACGCAGACATTCAAACGCATGCACACAGAGACATCTCCACAGCTGCAGGAGTTGATGGGAAGGAAGGATTGTGTACCTGGGTACGCCAGGAGCTCTACAGTAGGAAACCATGACATCCCCTAATCCGGGGCGGTGATGGAGCAGGGTGCCCCGTCCAGGAGGAAGGGGGGCGGAGGTCTCTGATCAGTGTCGGCCATCATCATCAGCATCATCATCATCATCAGTCGTAGGCAGCCATATTCGTGACGGTGAAAACACACAACGTGGACACTCTACTGACCCTGTTTACCCCAATTGCCCCCAGTCCCCTGGAGTGAGTGTGTGTGTGTGTGTGTCAGTGTTTGTTGTTGACATGTGCAACAGATGGGGGACGTAATCTGTCCGAGGGACCCCGGGGATCCTCGCCGCCTTATAGTTTTGTATCAAAGTCATCGATTGATTCTTGTCTCCCTCTTTTGTCTCGCAATGTTTTTACAATACCTCAAACTACTTTTGGTTTTTAGTGCCTGTCGGAAACCGCGAGAGCACTGTCGGCCGCCGGTCTCTAATTTTAGCCCTCAGTACGGTCGGGGATTGGCCGTGTTTTACTGTTGAGCACCACCAAAAGCATAATAAATGGTTAGAGCATTTAAATATAAAGGACGTACAATACATTCCTTTGACATTGTGTTCGCTTATTAATGTTACTAACTAAGCAGTTGTGTAAGAGTTGTGTGTGTGTGTGTGTGTGTGTGTACATGTGTGCTTTGTGTGTGTGTGTGTGCACCGCCACCAAGTATGTTCTGGCAAGAAGGTCTTCATCAAGTTTGTTGGTTTGTAATCAATATAATGCCTGTTGAGTCCTAATATAACTCACAATAAATGAGTTTTTTAAGAAATATTTGTTTTTTCTTTTTGCTGATGTCGTTTGAAGCTGGAAACAACCAAATATGCCCTTTTTCCACGAATCTAATCAAATTAGGCATAACAATGTAAAACAAGACAGGAAGCTGCTATAATTAATACTTCAATTCAAGCTTGTTTAAATCAGCCATATGTGTGGGCAGAATGTGTTCATAGGTGCATATTCATTCATGTAGATGGATACTTGTTAATGATGCAATGTTGCAGACATAAACTACAAAACAATTTGATAAAATATGAATTAATTTGACTCAATATTACACTACAAGCTCCACTGTAATACACTATAAGCAGGTAACACTTCTCTGTGCAGCAATACAGGAATATGAGTAATACATGAAACACAAGATCAGCTGAAAAACATGTCATGTGCTATTGACATTTATTTATGTATGTATTATTATTATTATTATTTTAGCGCCACACCTATCTTCACCAGCAGGTGGCGCTGTTGCACTAGGTCCTCCCACCTCCAGCCGTTATATCTCCGCTGACAGCGACAGGACCGCAGCGCAACGTTCTACCTGTGGGTCTCTCCCGGTGTCTCTGAACGTGACGGTGACGGTGTGATAATGGAGCACAACCAAAGAGACGCAAACAAACAGCTCAGCCGAGACCCCTCCAGCGGCGGTCCGTCGGGAGCACCCCGGGGTGAGTGGACACCTGAGGATCCGACCCGGGACTCACCTGACAGCAGGAACCCACAGCCGACGGGCAGAGAGCCGCAGTAGTGAGTTTAAAACACGACGCGACGCTGACGGGTTGCTGGGGTTTTAATACCGACACACACAATAGACGAGGTCAGTGAACGCGTCAAAGCGAGCGCGAGGCGGAACTCTGTTAGTGTAACATGTCACGAGTTATTAAAGGTTTTTATTACGGAATAGTGCATGTTTCATTTTGTTGTTGTTGTTGTATGGACTCGTAAGTCGGAATATAATAAAATAAATAATAATGCTTCTGACTTTCACTTTCGTTACACATGACTCGAGTGGGAAATGGTGCCTTCACTGTTTACCGGAAATCCCAATTGTCTTACCCTGTAAGACCCAGACATATAAATAATACCTAAATCTAAGTCAGATGATGTTGGAAGCGTATTCTAAGGCAGATAATGAAGGATTAATAACAAAAAGATGTTTTTGTAAGTTTTTAGGGAAACGCTGTGATATTGCACCTTTGGGCCTAGTTGGTATCAGAATTTCAGCATTTTCTCTCCTTGCTGGTGGCTTTCTGAAATGGAAGTGTAACTAATTCCAATGCAAATTAATCCTATTCAGGCAATACACTCCACTGATGGCACACAATACTGTCTGGCTAGCCTAATGTGCCCTCTACTTACATTTACAAAAGGAAAATACAACCCCACCCAACTCTTACATCCCCATATTCCAGAACATTTACACCTCTCCCTGACCAATGCGAAATACATGCAACTCCCACATTACTGAACATTTATACTTGTCCCTGAAACCATCCTCCAAAGCATTCTACAAACGTTCTACCCTAACCCATTTAAAATATTCAAATCTGGTCTAAACTTAAAATTATAACAAAGAACTCTTTTGTAAAGTGTGAATCATCAAATACATTATATTTCTGTAAGTATTTATCCTGTATCTGAACGTCCGAGAGTGGAATGTCTCCATGTAGTGTGCAAGGTGCACCTGCTATTTTAGCTACCATTTTACCCAACATTGTAAAAAAACAGCAATGACATAACAAGCTGAAAATCTAATGTGATGCATTAATTCCACAATAACTTAGTATTTACATGAAGTACATAGTCTAACAATCACCCCAAACAATATTTCATGGAATTTAATTACTTCAATGTTGATATATCCAGTTGAATGAACCAAGGAAATGTGCTTCTGGTAAAGTTTGCAGGCAGAGTGAGTTCATGGCCTTATGGCCACACCTATATACACATTTACAATCCAATGGCATTGAAAGGCAAGACAATAGGACCCATTGACTATGTAAATATGGTCTTTCCCCAAAAAACGTTTTTGCAAATGTGATTTTTAGAGAGATAAATGTGACGTTGATGTATTACAACCGTGGGTCTTACAGGGTTAACGAACCACAAACATGAGCTCTGACTTAAAGGACATTTTTAGTGTCTTATTTTTTTAACATTAAATTGAATCATTGGCTGGAAAAATAAAAGATTATAGAAAGATTACTAATAACTTCAACGTAACAGCTTGTTATGTTTATGTGATGAACAACAGCTGCTTGGAGCTTTTCACTTTCAGTTTCCTATCTCAGTTGAAGGCAGAAAACTATATAAGGATGTTTTAGTTTCTCATGAAAGCAGCTTTTTAATACATCACGTTTTATAAACTGATGGTGTATAATTGTATATATAATACCATCATGTGGTGGAATGTGTAACACTTTTACTCAAGTAAAGCAATGTTATAGTGATTTTGTTTCATCTTGTGTAAAAGACCTTGAGTGCCTTGAAAGGTGCCTTATAAAAAAAATAAAAAAATATTATTACAAATTAAATGTTGCTGAGTTCATCCGAATACTTTTTATACAATAGTTTGAAAAACTAGGATTTATCTCTCGGGTCATAAGAACCCTCACCTGAGCAGATACAAAAGTAATGTTGGCGAGTGGGAAAGATGTTGTCACCACTCAGGCCACTAGAGGGCGCTGTAGGCCAGAGAAAGCCAGCAAGACGTAAAGAGCATGAAGTAAAAGCCTTGTGACGCACTGGCTGCTAGTGGGGGTTGATGTTCAGGTTCAGGCTGTTTTATTTGGTTCGCAGTGGACAGTGAGGCTTTCATCACCAAAAACATTACAATCAACACAAACAAAACAAGACGGACATGATGAGAGTACACAAAGCCACAAATCAGTGTTATAGTTTGTTCACCTGAAAGATGGCTGCTGGAACGAAGCTGTTTTTATACCGCTGTGTTCTGCACCGTAGTACTAAATACCTCCGTGTAGAGGGAAGAAGCTGCAATCATGTGCGTTATTTAACCTTTTACAGGCCTTCAAACCATGACACCAAATAAAATAATCAAATTGATTCAATAAAAGTTTGATAAATTAAGGTCATCATGGTTTTATCAATGTGGAAACAAAATATATCAAAGTTTCGTCAAACAAAAGAAACATCGGTGCCCCTTTTTTCACATGGCTTCACAGTTTGAATCAAAATTCAGTTTTAGGTCAATAATTGTCCAAGATATTTGTAGGATTCTACACATTCCCCTTCTGACCCTGAATGGATACAACCTCATGTGTGTGGGCATGTTTCCTCAAATCAATTATATCTTTAGATTGGGATTTGTTTAATTTAAGATAGGACTCCTCACACACTTAACAGAGTGGATGGTCTCATCACCCTGGAGCCGACTAACAATAACCAGAATCCAGATGTTTTCTGGATTTCTTCCACAATCACTGAATACATTCCATAGTTCTAATTGATACATTTGCATATTACACACGGTGTCATTAATTGGATATCCCATAATCCATACAGATAACACATAACCCAGCATATGCTGCCAATTGTACAGCAAAGGGTTTGTAGTAATAACAAGGGACATGTATCCCTAAATGAGGAAGTTTTCATCTTGTTTTACATCAATAAAATAGTTTAATGTCTTTGTTTTTCTGTACAAACAACGTCCACAAGTTTATAGCCCACAAATACGGTTTAAAATGAACCAACATATGATTAGAGCAAGAAATATCTAATCAGAGAATAGGCAAATAAGACAAAGCATATTATTTACCAGGCGTTAGATTAGATTGGATATTCCTTTATCAGCCCCACAGTGGGGAAATTGCAGGATCACAGCAGTGGGTGCACATTAGAGCATTAATAAAAGATACAAATAAAACACAAAAAACAATAACAATACTAATACTAAAATAATAAATATACAGAGGAAACAAAATACATACACAAGGCAGTGACCAAAGTGAACTTTCAGCAGGTTAAAGTGTCCAGGATAAAGTGCGGAGTTTGCCAAGATCTCCAGCCACCTACTGCAGTTAAGTCTACTTTTTCTTTTTTTCCAGCCTGCTTGACCCCTAACGAGCTGTTTTGTGTCTCCTTCCCTCTCAGCTCAGCCGGATACACCATGATCCCTCCAAATGCGTCCAAGAGAGACCAGCTCCTCAGAGGTAGGCTGACGCTCTCATCCGCCGGCCCGTATCATCTTGATCTGCGTACAACATTTGAAGTTTCTCTCCCTGAGTACTGACGCTCTGCGTTGCTCTAGATGCTCAGAAAGAAGAGGAAGATTTCAAGCAATGGAAAGAGGCGAACCGAGTTCACGCTGTGCACACGACTCAAGAGACGCTGGGTAAACCGGAAGCACACCCAACGCAAAAACCTCCATCGAGCGTTTATAAAACGTTGTTCTCGGTTATTGCTCATTGCACATGACTGATACGAGGTAATGCGCTGTTTGCTTTATCCAGGTGGCAGCGCAACATTGTCTGAAGTCAGAGAGCGGCAGCAGACGGACTTACGCTACTCCAAACAGCAGAAGATGGTATTTCATTACATTTGCCATTTCACAGGCACCTCACAGCAGTATTAGACTTAGCAGGGCCGGGCGATAATTCAATATGATCATTTTTAATGGAAAAAAATGGAATGTCATGATGTATGTTATTATCGAGATATGAAATATAATGGAAGATTTTGGCCTTATCGCCCAGTCCTTATTTCAACACAGCATTTTAGAGATGCAGTAAATATGTTCCAGAGGGGATAAGGGGTCCTCTTTCTTTTCTTTATTCGCGGAATTGCAAATAATTAATGTTGAATATGTTTTGTTGTTGTTTCAAGCTGAAAAAGAAAGATTTGGACATGAAGAAGAGACAAGAGGAGGAGGAGGGGTACCAAAAGATGAAAGATATACAGAGGGAGAAGGTGAGACCAAGATTGAAATAACAAGAACGATGCGTGCTTTGGCCTTTAAACTTAACCATTGTTCAATTTATTGTACTTACATTTTTTTTTTTTAAATCAATTGCCACCTCTTCTGTTTAGATTTCAGTTATCATTACAATATGAGGAAACACATGTTATATATTTAAAACCCTTCGGGGAGTTATTGGCGATGGAAGCCTCGACCCTTCCGGACTGTCCGTGTTTCAGTCGGCGCGGGGCTTTCCTGTAGTTCCCAGAATGCTTTTTGACAAACCCCAGAGTTCCATGTGAGGAATGCGCTGCTCTCAGCCACTGTGAGGGTCGGTGGGAAGAGCCAGAGCAATAGTGGGAGTTTCTCCAGTGAAGAGTTTCACCACTTACTCAGAATGAGGCATGACTTATGGCTGCATGTATGCATCGTGGTCCAGGAGTTCAGCAGAAGACGTCACCCCGAGACCTCTGAGGGACATTCCTACTTGTAATTGTTGACTTGTGCAAATATAAATATACTCTTTTAAACCTTCTGGTACCTTCACATTTACTAACATATTTTACCCTCGGGGTCAATTTGACCCCAGCAATTAAAACCTCCAGAAAATTATTAGAATTAATATTATTTCCCAAGTTTAAGTGTGAGGTACTTTATGTTTGTTTGTTGACGACCTAAATAGCCCTTTAAATATATATATATAAAAAGTTGATATTTCCTAAATGTTTGACAGTGAAAAAACGCCTGGGGTCAAATTGACCCCAAAGAACACTGACATTAAACATTGAATGGGGTCAAATTGACCCTAAAGGTAACAGGAGGGTTAAAATAATTATTCAATATTTTTTTTAAAGACGGCTTCAAACAGAAAATTCTTCAGCCTTTCTGTAAAAGAACTGGCCTGCCAATGAATGTAAGTCAACGTTATGATTGTAATGCATGAGACTGTACAGGTGTACCTAATAAAGTGGACACTGAGTGTACAACAAGCAGGAAGGCGGAGGGAACCCTCTCCAGTGGGCCCCTCGTGCTAAACACACCACAACCAATGAAAATACATACATTTCAATCATTTTGGTAGTGTTTTTTTTGAGTAGTGGGAGGAAGATGTTTCACCACCGTCTTTCATCAGTGAGACGCAATATCCTTTCTAGCCTCTAGAGGGCAGTAGAGTCAGGCATCCGCCTGAGCCCCCCCACCAGCACCAGGGCCACCCTGACTCTCGTGGGTTCGCCAGCAGCTGGAGACGGCTCCCCACTCGGCTCTCAGACATGTTCCACTCCGCCGCCTGGCCCCCGCGTACGGTCTCATCGTGGTTAATTGAGTGCTACAGTGCCGTACAGTACCGTGACCTCTGTGAAGCCGTAGGAATGTCCCGGGTAATCCAGCGAATAAGACCGGGGCGCATGTGAAACAGCCACTTCTTTACTGGTCTGACAAGAGGCTGGCGGAAACACGCCTCTGGGTCATGCATCCATCCCGATACACTTTGGTTCGGGGTGGAAAATTATGAAGCGTTCAAAACCACAAAAATTGAGAAAGCTACAGCTCATCCCCGCGCCCGGACCCGGCACGCCTCTCTGATTTGATTTGCCGTAAACGCACACGGTAACGGCTCACGGCGCTGAACACAACCTCACAACACAACACAAACACAACACAAGCTGTTCCAACTCCTCCCTCTCTCAGCGAGCCCAGAGCTCCAAAACCGCCAAAACTAAACACAACAAACAAAACTTCTTCTGCTGTCACCCTGATGATGAATGAGTGATCCACACTCCATCTGCACTATCTGCACTTTTTTAACTACTGCTTTTAATGTCTTTTTTTTTCTTTTTTTATTTATATAGTTTTAATGTAATATGTGTATGTATGAGAGAGCAAAGTGGAACCGGAGACAAATTCCATGTATGTGAACACTTTCATGGCCATTAAAGCTGATTCTGATTCTGATTCTGATTCTGACAACATGAAAATATAATTCAGAGATGAATGCTTTAGTCTCCATCCAGAAAGTCTCCATCAGCGCAATTAAAGATGAGTGAAAGGGAACCCCATCTCCTTGCATGACAACGGGACTGAGAAAATTGGATGCATCATCTTACAACATATCACATGAAGAATAATTGAGGGATGTTTCCTAAGACCTTGATCTGGTAGATTTTGTTTACGTCAATATTTTTTAAATACCACATCTTTAGACATGTGCCTCGTGGCCTTTTTTATTCATTTTGTGAACATGATTGAACCGTATCTTGGAATTCATTGATTATTTTGTTTATCCACAGGCTTTTTTTTTTAGGTTTTAAGTTATTTTTATGCAAATATGATCATCGTGAATTGGAAAGATGCGTTTTTCATGTCAGACAGCCACAATGAGTTTTGAAGAAGTATGTCAACGTCATCTGTAAATAGTGTGCAAGAGAACACTTTGTTACACACACATATATGTATATATATATATATATATATATATATATATATATATATATATACATGCACACCATTGCATGGTGGCATCTAGGTGTGTGCTGTGGTGTGACTGCTGTCTGATGCATCGCAGGCGGAGCGCCTGGAGGAGACGAAGCATCAGAAGGAGCAGAGGAGGAGGGAGCAGCTCAGGCAGGATCACTCCAGGTCAGCCCCGGATCAGGTCACCGTGCCGTATTCTGTTGTTTTGTGTTGTGTTCTTTCTTGCATCGGGTGTCACAATACCCAGATCCCTCCAGAGGAAGCGCCCGATGTCTGATCCCCCGCTGACCTATAATTATCTCTGTATTTCTTTTTTGTTGGCAGTAAAAGCCAAATCAGCATCTCAGGGGAAGCGTGAAGAAAGGCTTCACCTCTCATTACCTTTTCAATCTTGGAAGTAGTCTTAGTAGACAAGTTTTCCTAGTCGTGTAAAACAAGAAGTGATTTTCTGGGGAGTCCTCATCGAAGGTGCACTTCCATAAAGGTGTCTACAACCCGGCTAGTGACTCTGAGGCTACACAGCCGTGCTAACATGCTAACTAGCATGATAAAGGGCCAGTGTGTCACATTCAAAAGGATATTCTAGCATAAATGTTATATAATATTCACAACTGTATTTTCATTGGTGTATAAACATGAGAGATTAAGAATTGTTGTGCCTTCATAGCGACATAAGGAGCAGCTTCTCTTCACGGGGTCCCCCATGTTGCACCGCCATGTTTCTACACGCTTGTGGTACTGCGGTCACGTGAGACGCGGCGTGCAAAACCATGAAGCTCACGTGACGACCACGGACTTGGAAAGGGAGGATGAGCCGTGGGAAATTCAGTCGGTTGTAACCTGCCACGCTGCTGATATTATTTGTAACTTTACCCAAACTCAAAGCCACCTTTAAAGCTGCTGGTAGCGCTAGAGGAAAGGTACTGACCTTTCCATGTCTGGGTCTGAAAGTAATCGCTTCTTCATATCGATAAGATATAATTGACATCCATCCATTATCAATACCACTTATCCTCATTAGGGTGGATAGCCGATCCCAGCTGACATAGGGCGAAGGCAGGGGACACCCTGGACAGGCCGCCAGTCATATAGAGACAGACAACCATTCACTCCTACGGCCAATTTAGAGATCCATTAACCTGCTGCATGTCTTTGGACTGTGGGAGGAAACCGGAGAACCCAAAGGGAACCCACGCTGCCACGGGGAGAACATGCAAACTCCACACAGAAGGACCGCCCCGACCGGGAATCTTACCCACGGCCTTCTTGCTGTGAGGCGACAGTGCTAGCCACTACACCACCGTGCAGCCCATATATATAATTGACATTATCTTTTTTAATAACATTGATACCGAATATCTGGGGTACCTAGAGTATACTTCAGGTCCTTCGCAGCCATTACAACTGTTTTCCCAGTGAGTAGCCCTCTCCGTGACGAGTGAACTCACTTTAACATGTAACAACAGAGTCGTGCCCCTCTAAAATGACATGGGATGTTGGATAATATATTGAAAGTACACATAATGATGATGTAGAGTTCCCTCCGTCCGCACAAAGTTTCCACGCTGTATTCTCCAACAGTGCAGCAGACCACTCCGAAGCCATTACGCCGACAGTCGAGATGTGTTTGGACTATTATACAGAGTCGGCTCTGAGGGAAATGGCCTGTCAAGTAGCACCTCTGACTTCCTTACAAAAGAAACAAAGACGAGAGACAGCAGACCAATGTGTGGACCTGAAGGAACAATGAAGGGATTTAAGGAATGGGGCCGAGGAGCTGGAGCGGGACAGCACCGTCAGTATCCTCGGCCTGCGGAGCGTCTGTGGAGTAAACAGATACTCCTCCATACCTTATTTATCTGTGTGTGTGTTTCTATGTTTGTCTTGTAAAAATGTGCAACTGCAAGATGGGCGTTGTAACGTGTGTATTCGTTGTAGGAGGACCGAGCTCTTTCTGCAGAGGTTTGAGAGGCCAGCCTCGGGTCTACCGGCCCCCAGCTGTGCAGCGCACACGTCATCCAGGGTGAGCACGCAACCACCACCTACTGTGTGTGTGTGTGTCTGTGTGTGTGTGTGTGTCTGTGTGTGTGTGTGTGTGTGAGTGTGTGTGTGTGTGCACTTGTATGTGCTTTCATAATTTTTGTTTACACATACGGCATCAACCTGTGTGCATGTAGACCCTAGGAATAAAAACAGGCGTAGGACGGACATTCACACATCAACGTTGCAGGAGGGTCTGACCGGCGGCCATTTTGCCTTTGTGAACTGTTGTTGTGGGATAACTCCAGTAAAATATAATGCGGTTAGTTTGGAGCAGAAACGATGTCCATTCTGCTCCTGTTCTGTTTCTATGATGTAGGCACACACATACACACTCACACACACTCACACACACATATACACTCACACACGCTCACCCACACACTCACGCACATACTCTCTCACATACACACACTCACACTCACACACACACACACTCACACACACTCACACACACATACACACACTCACATACTCTCTCTCACACACACACACACTCACTCACACTCACACTCACACACACACTCACACACACACACTCACACTCACACTCACACTCACACACACTCACACTCACACTCACACACTTGCTCTCCGAGTCCCAGGGGTCAGAGTCTCGTATCTGTGGCTTTAGGGGTCGAGGTCTGAAGCCCTGTGGGAGTTTGCACCAATAGATCTGCCTTTGTGAGCCGTTTCCTGAATAAATACTGTCGGGGTGCGGAGGTTCCATCGTGCGGGGGCCACGGCGGGTATCGAGCGGTATCCCCAGTAGGCCGGGCGGGGTGAGGAGCAAGATCCCCCTGTAATTATCTCCTGGTCAGAGCCGGGGCACACAGCAGCACAGCGGGCCCACGGCCGTGTGGAACAGGAAGTGTAAACACACAGAAGAACAGGCCACTGGTCTTCCTCTGGATGCCGTCGGTCTGTCATCTCCTTTCCCTCTCTTTTTGTTTTCACTGCTTCCTCTTCTCAGCCTCTCTTCCTCTCTGCATGTTAGTTCTTCCTGGGAGGGAACGAGTGGAAGGCGGAGTTCAAGGGACTTCCCAGAGTTCACGCTGAGCAGAGACAGAGACACAACATGACAGAGGACAGAACACAGTACACGAAGCTGGAGGGAACCCAAGCTCCCCGACAGCCAATCACACGGCACGTCAGTGGGCAACCCTCGTTTAGAATATCTTTCCTCTTAGTACCAATCTTTTTTTGTGGGGGAAGGGGGGGGGGGGGGTAGCTGCTGTAAATCCTAAATACGAAGAGGTCGCGGGGTATTCTTAGCTCGGAAAATGGATACATCGGCAACTGTCGACAGCTTCTGTCTGATGCGGTGCTAATAGTTCCTCCGCCCGGCTTAGTGCCTGTCAGTGATGTTTTACCAGAGGATAAGAAGAGTGTGCAGGAAACCGCCCCGAGGGCAAGCACACACACACACACACACACACACACTGTACACTCCACACTGTATTCGGCTGCGAGCAGATTCTGTGGTGACGGACAGCGCTGTTAAAACTGCACACGCAGCTCCCTCGGTGGACGGAGGAAATGTTTTCTTTCTGGGCTTTTTCTCATCATTGTACTCTTGGTCTCTCTCACTCTCACTCTCTCTCTCTTCGTTTTCACCGGACATAATTGTGTGTGTGTGTGTGTGTGTATTAGAGAGAGAGAGAGAGAGAGACCTTGGGTCAAACTGGTGAAGAAAGAAACAGAAAGCAGTCAGTTACAGTAATAAAGAAGTCTCTTGTTTTATGGTGTGACACACACACACACACACACACACACACACTGACAAGTTAAATGGATTACACAGTTCACTGGATGATTCCAGGGTAACAGACAGCAACAGAGACTCTCGCCTCCACATCTCTCTTTGTCTCAACTCGCTTTGTCTCCTCGCCGATGACGTCTTCTCGCCGCCCGTCTTCTCGTCTCCACTCATCTCATCCCCTGCCTCCTCCTCTCCCTTCTTCTTTTCTCGTCTTCCCTTCATTGTTTCCTTTTCCTTTCTCGGCTTATTGTCTTCTTTCCTGAACTTGCCTGTTTTGTCTCCTCTCATCCTGTCCTATCTTCTTTAATCTTCTCACCTTTCACATCCTTTTCATGCCTCTATTCCTTTTCTTACCCTTTTACCTTATAATTTATTTCCTTAATTTATTTCCTTCCATTATTCATTTCCGGCCATCCACTTCCTGCTGCTTCCGTCTCCTCTTTTTCCATTTCCATCCCTCTCCTTTCCTCTAATTGTCTTTCCTTCTCTCTTCTCTCATTTCCTTGCCTCTCCCTCTCCTCTCCTCTCCTCTCCTCCCTCCGACTCTCCCAGGCTGCAGCTCTCCCAGAGAGACGTCACCGATTAGGAGTTGAAAGCTTGTGGCTGTCAAACGTCTTGATGTGGTTTTTACTGGGACCCTGGTATCTGTTGTTCCTTCTGCAATCACTCCATACGACAGATTGATCGCCCCTTCATATCCTCTATTTGTGGTAGTGTGTGTGTGTGCGTGTGTGTGTTTGTGTGTACATTGCATCTGTCCATCCTGGAGAGGGATCCTCCTCTGTTGCTCTCCTGAAGGTTTCTTCCCTTTTTTTCCCCCTGAAGGGTTATTTGGGAGTTTTTCCTGGTCCGATGTGAGGTTTTGGGTCAGGGATGTCTATGTGTACAGATTGTAAAGCACTCTGAGACAAATTTGTAATTTGTGAAACTGGGCTATACAAATAAACTGAATTGAATTGAATTGAATGTGTAATGTGTGTGTCTTAAGTGGGAGATTGTATGCTCAGCTTTGATGGGAGCACAGAGCGCTCACACAGGTGGGCTCTGTGCTCCTACTTTCTCTTGTGCCATTCTAAATAATCACCTCCTTGACCCCTGACCCCCCCTGAGACACAACAGCAGAAAGAGAGAGAGAAAGAGCGAGAGAGAGAGAGCGAGAGTCAAACTATGGTGGAAAGAGAAATAGAAAGCAGTCAGTTACAGTAATAAATAGGTGTGAGGGTTACAGGTACTCGTACCCAAGAGCACGACTCGGAAACAGGAATGCAGGAGGATCTTTACTTGTCAATTCAGGCAGAATCAAAACCGGTTGGTCTGTCCAATTGGGCAACAAATACAAAAAAAGGCAGGCAAAATTATTTAGTCGAGTAAACAGTCAAACAGGGTCGGAACTGGCAGATCAGAATTAATATTTTTAATTTACTGGACAATCTATCTGGCAGAGGACAAGTGGAAGTGAGGGGCTAATGAGGGGATGGGCCAGGTGAGAAGGGCGTGAGGACCAGGTGAAGGTAATGAGGGACTAACGAGGTGAGGATGGCAGGAGAGTTCATTAAGCAGGCAGGATGAATACTACTATTAAGAAGTCTCTTTTTTCCCGGTGGAACACATTAAGGCAGAAAATAAAGAGATTCATCCTTTTAAATTAAATAAACATAATTCAGTTTAAATCTGAGTTGTTTAAATGTTCTTTGAGGAATTGGCTATACTACATGTTACCAAGTTCTCGACCCAGACACACTGCTTTATACCTGCTATAAGAAACTGATTCAACAGAACTGGTTATTGCACAAGCCAAGAAACAAACTTATTGAACCTCCACCTCCTGTGTTTCATTTGGCCATCCATCTCTTCATTTAGGGTGTCACAGTTTTTGTTCATGTTTCAGTATTGTTCTGCATATGCTGCTGATATTATGCTCACACTCTTACTGCGGTCCTCCTTTTTGCTTTGCTCAGCATGTTCATATTGTGCTTTGTTCATACGTATTTCATGCGTTTTCTTTGCCATATATCACTATTTTGCTTAGGTTGTCACTCGTTCCCACGCCCTGATCATTACAGAGCGATCTTATCTAATTCGATGAAGCATCTCCAAATACCTGACATTCAGCGAGTTTTTTCATGTTAAATATACTGTAGACCTCTGATGGTAACGCTGCTGAGTCACAATTTATGTATTTCACAGTTTCCAAAAGGCAAAAAAAATCTTTCATATTTTGAATCATCTTTTTTTGGGGTGCAGAGCGAGGCCGTGGAGAGTAACCAGAGAGAGGAGTCGAAAGGTAGAGACGTACAGCAGGATCACAGGAGGTATGTGCAACATGTATAGTATACACACTGTTATATGTTATATTAAATTATGGTTCTGTCTCGAAGCCTAGAGCCGGAGGGATTGATGGCCTTAACAAAGATGAATTGTTTGTTTGGGTCCTCCTGGTGGAAAGACACCAGTGCAGACTGGCCGGGTGGGTGAATGTTTAAAGTGTGTGCAGTTTACGGCGAAGCCTCCTCACGGTATTTGAGTGGGTTATAGACATTTTAAAAGCTGTCAATCTCCTCCCCCCGCCACCGCTCTCTGCCATTTAGAGCCTGCCAGCGTGCAGCGTTATAAAGTACGTCGTGAGCTTGATTCATTCTGTCTTGACAGGGTGAACCAAGCCTTTCTGGACAATCTCGAGGGTCAGCCCGGGGGGAGCAAGAAGGAGACAAAGGAGGGTTTTGGACACCCGCCGTGGAACCCACCTGGACAACAACTGCCCCCCGCTCAGCTGAACCAACTCCCGGATCAGAGCTCCTCCGACTGCTGGACACATGATGCCGGTAAGCGGAGAGTCCGTCAGCTGTTTCTCGCGCCTTTTATATTTATTTGCTCAACGCTGGTTAACGGAACCTAAATCTCACATGAGGCAAGAGTTGCCCACCTCATCTTTTCTCAGAAGGTTGACTCAAAGGATTCACACGCCTCGTGGAAGCAGGAAGTTATGCGCGGTACGTAGTGATACTGTCGCTCCCAGCATTCAAATCCTGCTGATACTTGTAGGTTGTTGGGAAACGTCTGTTTGTGTCTACGAGTGTGTAAGAAAGTATCTCTCCTCCTCCTGGACGTAAATCTTTATGTGCTAGGGATTAAACAAAAGAAGAAAACACATGTTAACTGTAGTTTGTAGACGGGAAACAGAGAACACGGGCATACAATAAAAGCCTGACAGACACACACACGCTCACACACATAACACTCTGAATGTAATTAGGCTCCTGTCCATCAGAGAAGAAGAATCTCTGGAATCGTGGCCAGATTGACAGACTCTCGGCCTGCAGCCAAACGAGAACATTCCCATCCGTCGACACTTGGCCCGGCTTCACATACCGAGTGTGAAAGCTGATTGGCTGCCACAACAGAAGCAATAACTCAAACTGAACACCATTACCTGCTGCTCCTAACAGTTTACTGCTGCTGCACGTCTGCATGCGTCACTCCTTCTTTCTATAATGTATTATTCCGCTTGTTTCACATTTTGATGCTCGTCATAATCAAAATATTGAAAACTGGACTCTCATGGCACTTAAATGGGACACATTGTGCTCCTTTTCAGGTTCATGCTTGGGTTTGGGTTTACTACTAGGACATCTTTACATGCTTTAATGTCAAACAATGTAAAATAACTTATTTTACTCATACTGTCAATCTGAATATACCTGTGTTCACCCCTCTGTCTGTAACACTCAGTTTTAGCGCCTGTCTCTTTAAGTCCCCTTCCCAAAAACGGCTCTTGAGTGGAGATACTCAGATGGGGATTGGTATTTTCTTGTGAGCATGTACAGTATGTGACAAAGGAAGCGGAGCCAAATCTGATTGTTTTATTGAATCACCTGTTTTCTGAGCTAGGCAGCCATATTCTCAGTTTGCGTCTTTTTTTTTTAGGCCCTCCAGATGTATAGATGCATGTGCACAAATACAGTTGTTAATGATCCGTGCCCTTAAAGTGACATCTAAGTGACAAGTTAGAGTCCGATTAAATTCATGCATTTTCCTTGTCTGTTGAAATGAACTTTCAAAAGAGGTTAGTCAAAAAGATTACTTATTTTGCAGTGTATGATCCGTCCTGTGTCTGGTAGCACGGCTCTTGTCTGTCCATCTAACCAGAAGCCACAGCGGGGCAATTACACAAGTGCGAGCGTCAAGATTAATTACCCAAGAGCATCTCAAACCCTCCATCCTGGCACTGCGGGTACAATCCTGCATGTCGGAATCCCACAACGTCTTCGATCCCGGGTCTGTGTTCCATCAGCAGACTGATGGGATCTTTCCGTGCCGTCACGACTCCCGAAGCCAATCTCCTGCACGATCTTTTGTCCGTCCCTCGCTTGTTGCTTAGGCCTGCGTTTGAACCGGAGCAGCCTGTGGCCGGGAGAAGACACCGGGCGTCTGATTCCAGACGATGTGGCTAGCTGAATGCAAAAGACGCCAAAGTGGTCAGAAAGAAGAGCTTCCAAGCCGCCTGAAAGATGTGACTGCAGTCTTTTTTTCCCCTTCTCATTGAAGTGGATTTTTTTTATTAAACAAAATTCATTTTGGGGGATCTTGTGTGCAAATGTTCAACCAAATAAGATAGCTCATCCCCAACAAGAAAAAACATGTGTCCCACTGCTGGGCATGAGCATCACAGAGCCCTCTTTTCAACAAGGGCCTCACGGGAACAATGATTAATAAAGTGGGATCCATGAGGATGATTTCTTTCCTGTGTGCTTTCCAGATCCAGATTATGATTGGGCCTTGGAGAAATTGATGACCAGCTTTCCAGACTACAACAGGGCCTTCCTGGAGGACATCCTGGACCAATGTAGCAACGATTACGAGCAGGCCTTCACACTGCTGAATATACGTTGAATTAAATGTAATGCCTGCTTAAATGGGACGACCGTCTCTCTTAATATTGAGTTTGACAGTTGGGGGGTTTGGGCCAAGTGAAAATTATAACCAGGGTTCATGAGGATGTGCTTTCCAGATCCAGACTATGGTGGTGGATGTAAACGCTGACAGCTGCATCAAACATGTACCTACAGAGCAGCGAGTGCTGCTTTAAATCTGTGTTTGATTAAGTCGTTAATCATTGCACGCTCGCTGTCTTGTATCTGTCTGCATGCACTCGTGAGTCACGTCGGGTCTTCGCCCAGACGAAGAGTTGAATTGATGTTCGTTTTCGCCAGTTTAGCTGAAGGTCATCGTCGTGACTCACAATCGTCAGATCATATGTGGGACGCTTAATCCGAACCGTGTGCGCAGATGGAAGAGAGCTCTCCCCGCATACGTGATGCTTTTTGTTTGTCTTATAATCAAAGTCACATGGGACGTATCTATTGCAGGATTCTTCGGGACAACAAAAGATTTTTTATATCCAAGTGGGATTTTCTGCAGGGAAAAGGTTTTGAGCATGAAAGGACTTCAGAGGACTTCAATAAAG
This sequence comes from Liparis tanakae, assembly GCA_036178185.1. Lineage (NCBI taxonomy): Eukaryota > Metazoa > Chordata > Actinopteri > Perciformes > Liparidae > Liparis > Liparis tanakae. The sequence goes on from CM070107.1 coordinate 13,218,567, forward strand.
CTTGTTGTGAACGCTGTCGTGACCTGGAGTTTCTGTCTTGTTTTGTGTCTCAGACCCCGTTTACACAATGGGAAAACGCATACATTTTCATATATTTTGGCCTTTCATTTACACAAAAACTGAGGTTTTATTACGAAAAACGATCATTTCTAAAAACTCCGGCCAAAGTCGAGAATTCGGAAAACTTGTTTTAGGTTGTCAAACGCCACAGTATGCGACTAAAGATGCTTCATGTCATGTGAGTGTCCTATGCGGACGTATGCGGACGGCGTATTTATGCGGGTTCATATAAACAGAAACTTTTTGGAAAACAACCTTGTGTGTACAATGTTATTTTTGAAAACGGCGGGGCAGAAATATTTGTTTCTGTAAATACTGGCTATGTGTAAAAGTGCTTGTGTCGTCTGTCTCCCTGTGATTGTCTGCCCTGGTCCTGATTGTTTCCGCCTGTGTGATTACAAGTCCCACCCTCATTGTGTACACCTGTGTCTCGTTCCCCAATGTCCAATCACCTCCTCCTGCCTGTGTATTTAAACCCTGTTCCTCTCATTTCCCAGTGTGGTGTCGTACCGTTTAGTTTTTTGTACTGTTGGTGTGTGTGTAACCTCTAAGTGGAGAATTAAATATTTCTTTGGAAGAAGTTGTCTGCTTTTGGGTCCTCGCTCTCGCTACGACGTCCCGTGACAAACGCTCCCGGTTTGTGTGTCGTGGCCATGGCCAAGCTTTCTCTCTCATCAGCACCGGGAGGGGAACAGGGTGGAGTTTCCAGGTGGGCAGTTGGCACAGAGCTGCCGAAGATGTCGGTCTCCTAGCAACAGTGATGCCTGACAGCAGAGGTGCTCATCACCTGACCGAGGCCACAAAGAACAAAGGGGCCTCTCAGCACGGAGGACCAGAAAGCCCCCCCTCCTTCGGTATTAAGTCATGCAGGAGACGTTTTACTTCTGATGTCATCCAACAAGTGTCTTTGTGTGTGAGCCTCAGGCTTAGAAAATAAAGTAATACTCGGTTATTATTTTTAGAATCCGGTCTAATATGAAGTTTGTTTTCACACGCAAAGAATTTGCCTTTTGGTGTTTTGGTGCATAACAAAAGACTTAGTAGGAGAGAATACAAAATAAAAGAAAAAAAATCAAAAAGGAATTGTATTTCTAATTAATGTACAATCAGCACCCTATCTTGACAGAAAAAAACAAATGTAGAAATGTTTGCAAATTTATTAAAAAAGAAAAACTGAAAATAGAATAGAACATCGTACAGTAAAATATTTGGAAAATGCTATAACAATATGTACAATATAACTTTCAACATTGAAGCTCAGCGATTTCCGTATGCAGAATTTCCCACTATGAAGTCTCAAAGTAGATGCGCTATGTATCCAGAGATACCAGTGGGAAGGGGGTCCTGGGCCTTGTTGATGAGGCCCGCTGCAGAGAAGAAACGCTTCTGTCGCGGAAATGTTGTATTTAATGGGTCAAAAGTACCGTGACATTGTGGCGAAACCACTACGATGTCTGCGTGGTATGGCGCTGTAAGGGGAGAAAACCACATTGTATATATACAGAATAGTTATAGTTGTATTGAAGACTTGAAACTACAGTTTAAGAATATAAACTCATGTTTACTGAGGGAATAAATCAAGAGAGAAGTAGAGTCATTTTCTATAGACTTTTATACAACCAGAGGAGTCTCCCCCTGGTGGCCTGAATAAGAAATGCAAGTTCAAGGCACTTCACTGGCTTCACTTCACTTTTCAAACCCGGAGGTGTCGTATTTAAAAATACATCTAAAGTAATAAATCCTAAACAACTAATACATTATATATTGTTAATGAAACACAATACCATTCACATTCTTCTGGGGGAACCAATGTTACCACTCAATGGTATTTATATATCATTAGCTGTTTCATATCATTCCGCAGTTTGTATTATGACATTTTTAGGAGAGCAGATTTATTTGGGTGACTAAAGTAAGAATAAAAAAAAAAAAAAACATGTAGTTATTGTAGAGTAGAGTTCAGTCTGGGTGGGGAATCATTCGATTCAGATGTGCACCGCTATCAAGCACAGAGGGAAACCCCTTGAAGTGAACTGGCTGGGTGACGGTGTGTGGGTGGAGGAGGGGAAACACCACTTCTCCATCGCCTAATCAATACAGTACAGCTCTGGTCGGCGAGCCGATGAGACACGCGGGCGTGGGAAGGTATCGCATGACGTCTCCTCGAGCCGCGTGGATCTCTTACAGCTCAATCAGCTACAATGGAAACAGCTCTGGCATCCAGATCCGTGGCTGGCTCCAGAAAGCAGGTTCACCGAGTTATTTTGGAAAGAAATCCCCTTTTTTTTGGATTTTTTTACTTGGACGCACGTGGAGGAGAAGCGTAGGAAAGCATACGTGCCACATTTCAACGACACGTCGTGTTTCTTCACAGGATTCACCTCATCAGACCACAGAGTTAAAGGGAAAACAGTTTAATAACTTGAGACTTGCTGAAATACGACTTTATGTCCAGCTGGTGTTGCTGACCTCTTGGAATGTATATTAAATATTGAACTGCATGGTTTAGTATTATGGGGTCATATAGTATCAAGGCATCGCAATGCAATTTGGGTCAAATGTAGGGCTATACTTTCTGGCTTACAGTTTTCCCATTAATGCATTTCATTAATCGGGACTACAGATGAACAATAGCCTCTTGGCTAACTCTGACACATTTACAAATATGTTTCATGCATGTGCACTGTCCCTTATAAACTACATTTAAAAAATGAAAACAATACATGTATCACTCCCTCCAGGAATTACACGCCACCGTCGTTCTTTCGTTACTGACAGATTTTTATTGAATGCGGGCGCACTTCACATAACAAGGTTGGCGTTGACATTACGTGAAAATAGTTGACAAATATACGCGATGTAAACATTAACATAAAACATAAACGTACATCACTGGCTGCACATAACCACGAGGGAATGGGTCCACTTTAAATAGGTATCTCTTTTACTTATTTGCACTTACTAGCTCAAACCAAATGCGTCCCAGCACAACATTGGATATACAAATAGTTCCTATTAAATGCTAAATAAAAACAAACCAATATTCAATTAACGAGTTGTACAAATAATATATATTCAACCAAACTTATTACCAATGACATAAATAATATTGATGGCAGTTAAAACATGAAATATGAAAATGCAAAACATAAATGTGCTTGATTCTCCTGAAACAGCAACACCGTGTGTTTTTTGCAATTATTTGAACTTCTTGAGCAGTAGCTTCTCCCCCACAACTCACACGCTGATTAGCGAATAGAAATAGATTAGATTAGAAATAGCGGGGAGGAAGGACTTGTCCTTAAGTCCAAATAAGTCTTTATTTATACACACATATATATATGGGGTCTGCATTTTGAAAAGATGCACTGTAAATTTAAAGGTTATATAAAAATATATATATAGATAGATATTGCGCAATTCCACACAATAGTGTTATCGTGGTAGTTTTGTATCTGTCAGATGGAAACAACGTGTGTGTGTGTGTGTGTGTGTGTGTGTGTGTGTGTGTGTGTGTGTGTGTGTGTGTGTGTGTGTGTTGCACTGGTGTTTTCTTTGCACGCCATTCTGTAATTGTTATCTAACTTGTGCTCATACACAGCAGGTATACAGCCACATTGGTGCATTCACACTCGTGTGTGTGCAATTCCTATTCGTCCTGCAGGGATTCCTTCCCGGTAATGTTGTTGCTCGAGGTTCGGTTCAAGTCCCCCTGAAGATCATCTGTAGAGGGAGATAAAACACTCAAGTGTCAGACTTCATGTTTATTGTCATAGTAATAAATATGAATCATCATCTGAGCTTGATTACTAATTGCCCTCTGGAGAGCTGATCAGCTCAGAAAGCAGCTGACACATTAATAAGCATGAGGACTGCTAACAGATTTCCAACCCTCAGTCTGGTTGTTTCTGCCTGACCATAAAACCAAAGACATTAAAATCCTACAAGTTGTTGTGCAACATTAGCGTGTTAAAGTGAGTTGCTAATCTTTATGGATGTGTTTGACAACATGACTGTGACAACATGATTATAGTACACTGGGGGGGTTATGGAGAAATATCAATGAGCAGCTCCCCTCAGCATTACAGAGCTTTATAGTGAGTTTCAGTGCATTATTTAGCTATTTTCAGAATAAAAGCTGCAAAGAAAACCGCACCAAACGTGCACCAAAGAACTTCAAAAAGCACACGATTTGCTTGGCAGATGAACAGACGAACATTTCCCTCAGAAGACGGTGGAGCGCAATAAACAGAGTTCAAAGAGAGTGAATATTAAACTTATATTTGCTAGGTGACCAAAGACATGACTGCAAATGAATCATTGTGCTGCCCTCTAATGCTGGATGCGTAAATAAACAAAAGTTATATGCTAACAAGTTCGACATATTTACTCAAAAGGTGACTATGTGTCACAACTTGGGGGAACAAATAAATAAAAAAGTACTTTGTAACTTCGAGCTTTAGTCCGACCAAACCTTAACCACAACCGTGGCAGAAGAGAAAGAGATGCTCATCATAGCCATGAGTCATGTCAGCGGTTGACCTACTTTGGCCCGTAGGTACGAGTACGTGTCTGTGATCCCCACGTGGAAATGCACATCCACTTTTGCACTCCTGCCCCGATTTTTTGTATTGTATTATAGTACTTATTGTGTTTGTGCAGTACTTATTGTGTTTGTATGTTTTTATGTTCACTGTATGCACCTATGCACTAGAAAAAGGTGTAAACCTACTTGGCAATAAATACTATTCTGATTCTGAAAAATACAATGCAGGTGTAGGAGGAGACGGATTGTTTCCCCACGGAGCGAGGACTACCGACCCCTTCTTGTCCGCCATGCTGCACAGGAAGAGCCGGCCATTTCACTTTGTCCGTTTCGTCAAATGTATTTGAATGAACTTAAAAGCTTGGGGTTTTGGGTTTGCATACATTACTGCCTCACAGCTGCAATAAACATTACAACTGAGCTTCCACCAGTGGGCTGAGACAAACATCTAGCCTGTTTCAGGAATTTGAGGTTTGATGTTTTACAATGTCGCAGCTGCAGCGCCGAGGCAAATTCAAGCTGTGTTTCAGCCCACTCGTTCTACCTTTTCTTAGAGCAGTTGTCGCTGTTTAAACCACTGGACCACCCAGTGGTTGTCTCTGAGGATGAGCTGTCCATTACCTCAGCATATATGGCAGAGCTACTGAGAGACGCACAAACACACACACACACACACACACACATCCACACATGCACACACATTTATGATAGCAGAGGCCTACAAACGGTTGTGAGTTGGGGATTCCCAGAGAGCAGTTCATAGTCAGAATGAGGTCACCTCATACTGTAGTCACACACACACACACACACACACACACACACACACACACACACACACACACACACACACACACACACACACACACACACACACACACACACACACACACACACACAACCTCGGGGTAGAAAAAACAACATACATTCAAATATATACATTTCAGAAACAGTCGCACAGAGCCATGAATCTGGAGAATATTGAATATTAGTTTGAAAAGTATAAAGCATCTTGATACGTCTGAAAATCATCCCCATTAGTGTTTCTAGCTTTGGGGATCGGTTCCTTGGCATCAAGTCACAATGTGAGCTCATGTGTGACCAGCAATGTGAGACTATTAAGTCACACATTGCTGGAACACAGCAATGTGAGACTATTAAGTCACACATTGCTGTGTTCCTCTGCCAGACGAACGGCGTGCTGAGGCCAGCCAAAGGAGGAGCTCTGGCCTTTTTGTGTATTTCCATCTTTGCATTTTTTTTGCAAAGCTCTGACGACGATAACGTCGAAGTTGAGTTGATCTGAGATTAGGAGGAGAGAGAGAGAGAGAGAGAGAGAGAGAGAGAGAGAGAGAGAGAGAGAGAGAGAGAGAGAGAGAGAGAGAGAGAGAGAGAGAGAGAGAGAGAGAGAGAGAGAGAGAGAGAGAGAGAGAGAGAGAGAGAGAGAGAGAGGTCAACAAACGGCTTGATTACTTTGACGAGCAAATAGAATAACATAAATAAAATATATGTAGTTTAAGCCTAAAGTTACAACGAGGAACTTTTAACCGGTAATGAAACACAAATCCTAATTTGATACTAGTGCATCCAATAGTTGTTCAGATATGTCACCAAATGCCTAAATCTTCAACCGACTGGTTAGATGATTGTGAAAGTCAGTGGGATTCATCCTCATAACCGTCTTTATGAACTCTGGTTTGAGCAATTCTTGTTCCGATGGACCAATACGCTTCATCGGAATTGTACAGATGAATATTGGGAATAACACATAACACGAGGATGTATTTGTACACTTGTTTTGGACAGCTATGTAAAATACACTCATATGTTGTTTTTAATCGGGTGTAAACTCGAATACGACAAAGATAAATGAATAAAAAGATAAATAAGAAATAAAGAAAAGCATTATCGTTTTAATAAAAAAATGCAAGCAGAGAGTAGATGTCCGCTGAACAGGAAGAACAGAGACGGGTACGCCCCGATGAAGGGTCATGTATGTTGATGGTTACATGACGCTTCCTCCACACAGGATGCTCATTGTGCGAAGTCAGCTGCCAGGATCGACTTCCTGCAGCGTTTAGTGATGTCTAGCCATGCAGATCCTTTAGATATCAGCCTCTTGACATCTGCGCACAACCACAATACAACTGTTTCATTTGTGGCGCTCACAGAACTGACCAAATTACTTTTTTGGGAGGGGGGTGGGGTCTCACTGGGTAATCTACAGACCTCACTGGACCGCTTGCACTGGGACCATTTCTTCAGGAGAGAGTATAGTTTCCACGAAAGAAAACTCTTCACGATGAGGTCTGTGCATCGTGAAGAGCAACCAGGACATTCTTTCTAGGAATAGATTTTCAATTGTAATATATTTCGACACGTTGAGCATCGCAAACATAATTCTGGTTACATCCATTGTATCAGAGGGGGGGGGATATTTATAAATGTCAGCACATAAAACCAAAACTATCTGCATGGTTAGCTACCACTAGTGGTACATGAGTGTGCTGTGTGTGTTTTTCAAAGTATACAGACCCTTCGGATTATTTGCAAAACCTTTGTGTCGTCGTCGGCTGACTTTGGCCCGTCGTGCTCGCTACGTCCAACGCCGTGCGTTTGGGTTTTGATAGCAGTCTAAGATAGCTTCCTCTTAGACTTCACATACGGGGCGTAGTGCTGCGATGTCTGTGCCGACTGTCGTAAAACATTCCCCACTGAGGGGAAGGAGAGGTACATTTTTAGGATACCGGTAAACCTCCATGACCTGTGAAAAGCACGCCGATCCTGATATGCAAATCAGTCAAGACACCTAAAAATACTTCTATATATATACACACACATGCACAATGAAATGTGGGAGCATGCAATGTTCATACACAAACACTTACATCTTACTTTGTATCCCGCTTTCTCAAACCCACACACACACACACACACACACGCACACACACTGGATATGCACTCACAAACAATGTCAAACCACGGCTGAGTCACTCTGCTTCCTGAGGGAAAATTGGCTCCACAAGGAGGGCAGTGAAGGCGCTCCTTCGACTGTCGGCCACGAGCGCTGACAGCCGTACTTTACGCTCACGTGTCCTCTGCGCGCCCCTCACACACTTTGCTCACACTCATCCGATCGCAGGAACAACCTCCCCCCCCCCCCCCCCCCCAAAAAAAAAAAAAAAAAAAAAAAAACATTCAAACATCAAACTTTTTAGGAAAAGGAAGGGGAAGAAATTATTAAATACACACACGCAAACAAAAAGTCAAAGAAGTCGTGTTTGGAGTGGGGAGGAATACGAGGGATCCTGACCCAAAGGTATGCAGAGCGGTTGGCTCCTCGTCCTCCGTAGTTTCCTGTGTGGTCCACATTTGGCGTCCTGTGTTGCGCATGCCTTGTTTCATCCAGCGTCTATTACACAGACGAACCCGGGCTCAGAGCACCAGATATTACCCTGTAATGAGGATGTATGGCATTGGTGACATCCTAGAAAATGCAGAGCAGTGAGATTAATACACACTTGTGTGTCTCGGCTGAACCTCTCGTACTCGCTCGATCCAAGTCCGTGACACGGTTTTCCAGCCGGACTGCGTTTCTTTTTTCCTATTGCGCCCTCAAATCCATAGGAAATATAATGTTACCGAAAAGGGAATAAACCAAGGAACCGTGGCTCTAATTGTAATGCCACAGAGATATCTCGTCAGTCCAACTCCCTTCACCTGCCTCTGATCACCTCGTTAGTCCCTCATTACCTTCACCTGGTCCTCATGCCCGTCTCACCTCTTGCCCATTCCCTCGTTAGTCCCTGTCTACTCAGGTTCCCTCACTTGTCCTCTTCCAGATTGTCTTGTGTTTTTCCGACCGAGCCCTCGAGCGGTCCACATTGAGTTTGATTGGTCTGTCTGTCTGTTGCTGACGACGCTCTCAGTAACGAATCTTTGCATGTACGCAAACCCGCACACAGGGGTCAAATCTTTTATCGGATTGACATGTGTTCTGGCTCCTTGTGTAAAAAGAAGAAGAAAGAAGCCAAAATCTAACCGTTCAAGCTCAGCAACCATCAACAGGGCGGCCAGAGGCAACGTCATCGAATTGGTTGTGAGTTTCCTCCACCCACAGACTGGTGTACCCGGTGCCCCGTTTCTATTCTACTGCTTATACTGCGGCACAAACAAACACACACACATGCTTCGCAGTGGGATGAAAATGACTGAAACCACCAATCATTTTAGGGCCACTGGGTTGATTCCCACTCATCTTTAGACCCTAGAAAAGCCGAGCAAAGACAGAGTCGTCTCGTTCTGCAGGTCTCAGCAGCCACGACTCCGATCGCAGAAACCGGGTGTCGTGCTTGTCTTCTTTTTTCGTATGTCACTTCCACAGCGACGTCATCGGCTCGTAAATCTGTGCTGCGGCTGGTTCCATATGCTATTCTGACTGGAGGTTTTGGAATAGAGAGAGAGAGATATGACAATGCTTACAAACTGCCTTGATGCAGACCTACGGTGCAGTGCGGCCGGTTAGCGCAGCGTATAGTATGTGGTCCAGTGGGAGTCGACTGGGAGTGTAATTAGAGGCTTGTTTCAAGTGGAACAGACCTTACAGTAACAACGTTGTGACGGTGACAGATTGATAGCGCGTAATGGGAGGTTAGGACAACACTGGAGGTCCTCCTCATGAATGGATGGGCATTTTACCTTTGGTGCTGGAGCATGTTATGTACATGAGCTGTCCCCCCCCCCCTCCCCCCCCCACACACACACACCCCAAACCCTCACACCAAGTCTGGGAAAGAACTCGGGGAAAATCCCACGAGGCTCTGAATGTGCACACGAAGCACACGGCTGGTCGTCGCTCTGACACATTGTATATTTATGGAGATAACACACAACCCAAATTATGTCACAAAGGCAAATGACGATTACCCCCCCACACACACACACACACACACACACAGTTGTCGTCATTGTTAATAAAGGTCCTATCGGACTGCGGCACGTTGAAAAGTAATAACGGAATACGGATAACCTCCGTGGGAAAACAATTTTCCCAGTCAGTGTGGTCGTACAGGGATGACTCAGAAAGATTTAGCGCTGTACAAATACTCTCGTACAAGAAGCCCGACAATGTTTCCAAAACATCCCAAATTGCTCAGGTTGAAAATCGGAATGATTTGCGAGATCGCAGCCGGGCCAGAAAGTTTGGGATTCAGGAGCAACGGAAAGAAGAACACAAACAACTCGCAGTCCAGCGAACCCAAAAACAAAACCCTGGGTCGGCTCCTTTCGCTAAAAACATTCCCTGAAACAAACTCGGTGACTTAATATAGCCGCTCCCCTCGGACCGGGCCCTGACCCGAGCTTGACCGTGTCCCGACCGAACCTGCGGTCGCTCGCTGTCTCGCTCGGGTCCTCGCTGAGGACTCTGAACTCTCAGCAACTCTTTGGCTCTGCGGACCCACACCATGAAGTCAGGGGATGCATTCAGAACCCAACGCACACACACACACACACTCACGCACTGTAATCCTTTGTTAGCACACTGCAGCAGGCTGCATTTGCCCAAGGGCCAGAGCAATTATGGTCTTCCTACCAAAACAGGCCTCCGAAGACTCCGTCTGTCCAACGGCGCTGCACAAAGAGCTTCAATTCACGGGATCCATCTCGTACCATAAATCACGGACGCTTACGGCGTAATTGCGATGTATATTTTCTCGTGGTCACGTCTTAACCAGACTAGCTCGGACACGTTACGCTAAATGCTTTCCGTCAGGAATGTTGATGAGCTTTGCGATGCTCCGCCGCTGCTGCCCTGCTTCTCTTTTTGCGTGAGGAAGTATTTTTTTGTTCTTTCTCCGGGTTTGAAAAACATTATTGGGGATTATCGGCGAAAACAACAGATACAAATAGGCTCCATCAGGCAGTGCGGGTCGGGAACCCCGAGGGGGTTGCTAGATTATTTGTCGCCTGATGGATTTGGAGAACTATAAAAAAAAAATTACGTTACACCGCCTTAGAATATATAGATCTTATTGAGTGTGTGTGATGTGAGGAAAAGGCTGGCTGCATATTTCAGGGGGTGAGAAAGAGTCCCGCTTTAATAATCCCCGGTGACGGACACCAACCTGATCGTCCTGCGGGAGAGCGATTTGAAAGAGATCTCTCTTCTCTTTCAATATGCCGCTCTATCTTGTCCTGTGTGTGTGTGTGTGTGTGTGTGTGTGTGTGTGTGTGTGTGTGTGTGTGTGTGTGTGTGTGTGTGTGTGTGTGTGTGTGTGTGTGTGTGTGTGTGTGTGTGTGTGTGTGTGTGTGTGTGTGTGTGTGTGTGTGTGTGTGTGTGTGTGTGTGTGTGCACCAAAAATACACATTTATAATATACACTTGTATCAGAAACACAGCGGAAAAAATACGTTACCCTGAAAGGTGATTAGTGTCCGTAATGTTCTGATTGGTGAAATGTGCACCGCAACCACACACACACACACACACATGCATGCACATGACAAGTGCATGAGTGAGTGTTTCCTGGCCTTTGGCTTCTCTGTTAAGAAGTCTCATCAAAAGCGTGTCCAAGATCCAAATCCATCTGAGGTCAGAGGTCATTTCTGACAGCGCTCGTCCTCTCTGCAGCTCCATGACCACAGTTGGGGGGACAGGCTTAACTGATGCCGTGTAATTGTTGCAATTATTGGGAAGACTTAGCTTGTTTCGAAATAAAAAGACAGATATTGTGGGTACCAGTCTGCTGCCTGTTGACATGTAGAGATGTGACAGCCACTTACGCAACGCTCGTCAGGGCCTCGGTTAAGAAATAGCTTTTGAGTCAGCGGACTGATTTGGGGTTTTTGGGTCGTTGCTTGTGCCGAGTTTGCTTGAGTAGAAGAAATTAAGGATTATCTTGGACCAGGAATCAGTGGAAAAGCAGATTTTAAAACCCCTTTTATTTGAAAAGCTTCTCCCACACTTTCTCCTCATTGTCACTTTTATCTCGATGGGGAAATCGACCCTTTGTCTGCTCCTTTTTAAATGTGAATATAATCCACTTGTGATGCTTTTGCAATCCAGGATACATTATGCTGCCAAGTCTCTTCGCTTCTCACGTTCAGTGTGACCATTTTCAACTCCCCGCAATGATTCCTCCTGTTTCTGAGAGGGACGTTCAACAAGTTCAACAGATGGAAACGTGTAAGTGCATTAGCGCAGCTGGCAGTGACGCGAGAGGGTCGGCCTCTCGACTTCAGATGTTTTGTGGTCGCGTTGCATTCTGGCCTGCTGAGCCAACTGTCAGCAAGAGATTAGCCTCTACGCCTATTTTAAAATCGATTGGTGGTAGCGGACAGCAAAGCGCCACATCTGCTATTTAGCTGTTGTTTCCTGCTTGTTTCCTCCACGAACACGACATCGCTTGTGTGTCCGTCGAGCCAAGTATCTCTGACTGCACTGAGATGAAAAAGCCAGTTTTCACTTCATCGCATGGAACACCTTACGCTCACGACCAAGCTTGTAGATAAGAGAAGAGGAACGATTGGTTCCTCGAAGATGCGGCGTTCATTTAAAATGTGTGCCAGGGACGCTAACCTCACCTCTTGCCACATGTTTGCTCAGCGTGCCTGATTTACGTGACTCGAATTCACAGTAATTTGAAGTTCTTGAAAAACCTCTGTGACTCGCGTCTCGTCGTCACTCTGCGTGACAGCCACATCTGACACAGGAAGCAGAAGAGGAAACGCAAGGACACTACGCTGGTTGGCTGAGGGCGGTTTCAGCTTCGCGACGTTTCTAAATAGAAACCGCAGATGTGCCGTTTCACTTTCAAACGGTGTAGTTGGGTTACGTCTAACGCGGAGATTTAGTAGTTGTGCCCTGTGATCTGCAGATGCAACAGAAGGCTTGCTGCCCCGAGAAGCGCTTCATCTCGTATAGGCACGGCCTGCTCTGCACCGACACGCTGCCTCCACCGCAATTACATTTAGGCCACATTTACACATAGCCGTATTTACAGAAACAAATATTTCTGCCCCTCCGTTTAAAAAAAAATTTGGTTGTACACAAGGTCGTTTTCAAAAAAGTTTCTGTTGATATGAACCCGCATAAATACTCCGTCCGCATACGTCCCATAGGACGCTCACATGACGTGAAGCATCTTTAGTCGTATACTGTGGCGTTTGACAACCTAAAACTCTGTTTTACCTAGTTCACACGCAAACACAAAAACTGAGTTTTCAGAAATCTCCACTTTGGCCAGAGTTTTTAGAAATGATTGTTTTCCGTGATAAAACCTCAGTTTTTGTGTAAATTAAAGGCCAAAACGCGTGAAAATATATGCGTTTTCCCATCGTGTAAACAGGGTCTTAGGGCAATCACTCCAGAAAGGCCTGTAGAGCGGGCCCTGCATGCACCTTTTCCTTAAGAGAAGTCACCCTGGACAGCGGTGACGTCTGCAGCTGCATTCCAGCTCAAGTGGCGCTCTCGTCTCAGTGAGGCGACCGGAGAGCCTCGCAGCATTTTTTTGTTTGTTTGATTGAACGCAGGCTTTTTTCTCTCTCGCTTGACTGTGAATAATAAAAGTAATGTACCCGGCTCTGTGGGAAACATCAAACCCGCAAACGATGTTCAATACACATCCAGCCAGTCTGAATCGAAGTCTGGCCAGCGTCAGCGGGCCGACACGACGAGGCTTAGCGATGGCGGTGACGCACAGTGTGGCATCTGAACTTTTCACCCCTCTCTCACTTTTAACATGCACGTTATTTAAACTCATTTAGATCGTGATAAATCTGTCAGTTCGCCGCCTGCTCAGTGAAGTGACTGTTAATGTCGCCTGAGGATTCCCTGAAATTCAGTTTACTATGTGTGTGTACGTGTGTGCCCGCCCATATGTGTGTGTGTGTCTGCTTGAGGGACTATACAGTGACTGTGAAAACCAAAAAGAGCCCAGCCCACTCCCACAGTGGAAAGAATGAAGTGTTATTCTGAAAATGACACTATGGACCAAAAAGGTGTGTGTGTGTGTGTGTGTGTGTGTGTGTGTGTGTGTGTGTGTGTGTGTGTGTGTGTGTGTGTGTGTGTGTGTGTGTGTGTGTGTGTGTGTGTGTGTGTGTGTGTGTGTGTGTGTGTGTGTGTGTGTGTGTGTGTGTGTGTGTGTGTGTGTGTGTGTGTGTGTGTGTGTGTGTGTGTGTGTGTGTGTGTGTGTGTGTGTGTGTGTGTGTGTGGGGACAAAGCAATCGTATGCAAGTGTTAACACATTTTTGTTGTGTGTGTATGTGTGTGTGTTTATGGATTAGTGCTCCTGCAGATAATTCTGGACACCATTTGTTTGGTCTCCATCGTCTTTTGTGTGTGTGTGCGCAGCGAGGGGCCCGGGCCCCATCTTGTTGTACTCTCAGTTCTAATCACACCGGCCACAGAGGAAGTTGTTTACGGTGTGTAGGTGTGCGTCCATGTGAGCCGGTGGGCCCGTGTACCATGAGACTGCAGGTGCGGATGCATGTTTGGGTTTATGAGTGCGTAAGTGAGTAAGTATAGTGTGCCAGAGTGCCCGAGCGAGTGTTTTGCGTGAGAGCCTCTCCCCCTTCATGTGGTCTCTGGATCTTGCCACGGTGAGCATAATTGTGTTTACAGTAAAGCTACTGCCTACTTCTGACTGGCTGTGGAACAAACACTTACTGGATCACAATCCAACCGGGGGCCAAGTTCGGGAGAGGGGATTTAAACGCATTGTGTGCACAAAAGACGACAGGCAACTTTGTCTGTTGTCAAGATGAAATTGTAAAGAGAATCACAAACGTAACCCTGACATGTGTGAACAATGCTTTTTCCGCAGTATCGAGGCCCGATCGGCCTCGGGACAGGCCCACACTGATGCATGCAGAAAGGACTATTTCTCCATCTGGGCCTCCCGTCTACGCACAAGAAACCACGTGGATGTTTTAAAATACACTCCCCAAAGTTATATTTGAGCATTATTGATATGTGGACACACGCACTTTGGCAGCCAAGTAGTCACAGCACATTTAAAAGTACCCGCGTGTCAAGTGTCCTCGAGTGAGACACCGAACATCCCAGAACTTTTTACAGCTGCTCTCTGCTCCTCAACTCTTTCAATCCAATGGGATTTCGTGGGTTTTTTACCTTCAAGGAGAGAAATGCAGCGCAGTTCGTATACAACCCACCTCATCGTGAACCTAGGGTGACCAGATTTGAGTGTGTGAAAAAGAGGACATCTCGGTATAACTCCTTCATGATGCCCCCCCTTAGATAGGAAAGGGCTCCCATGGCAAGCGGCGGCGGCGACGGGGCACCCATGTACGCACATCACTGTTTCGTTTATCTGGCAACACTGAGATCAGTCGACCAATGACTGTTCAGGTGGGAGATACCATTTACAAAACTTGTAAGGGGTAAAAACTTGTGAAGGACCCAAAGAAACGGAAATATCCGACGAAGCAAAATCCCGGAGGTTTTTGGAATCCCTGCCGGATGCTTTTTTTTTGGTCTCAAAGACAGGACATGTCGGGGGAAAACCGGACGCCTGGTCACCCTAGTGAACCAGCATGTGCCGGGCGGCTTCTAGAGGATCCAGAACTACAAAGTCCATGCGGTGAGGCGGTCGCAGTCGATGGACGAGTCAAACAAACAGGATGTTCTCTCGGGAGACAACTGTTCGTGTCACGCATGAAAACAAAACAATGACGACTAATTTTAATCTCACTTTGGTTCCGTGACGTTATTCCATACTTATTTTAACCCAGAGCGTGAGCTTTTTCCTAAACCGTAGTCATTTTGTTGTGTTAGTGTCGCTTGATATTAGTCGGAGCAAAGACAAATGTGTGTGTTGCATGGAAAAACATCCTCACCGATGTTTAAAAAGTCTTGACTTATATCTTATATCCCAAACTCTTAAAATAACATCAAACAGCATTCAGGTTGAAGATGAACTCAGTTCACGACAGTTTATTTCTAAAGCAATCAGGTTCTGCTCTTGGTCAAGGTTCTTTAACAACACCCTTTTTAAAATGATTCAATCATTGCAAATGCCACTTGTTCTGTCCGCTCTTGCTAATCTTAATCCTCCCAATCTAATGTTTCACATGCATGACCATAACTTACTGGCTTGACCATGATGCTGCCAGATGTGCTTTTCTTTCTGAAGCATCCCTGAAGTTGTTCCATCATCCGACCCAAAGAAATTCGACCAACGCTGTCACGCCATCCAAAACGAAGAGCGGTGTTGAGTTTGAGCACCATGGTCACCTCCAGCGTCGTGAGCGCTGCTGGTGGATGAAACATTGATTGAGATTGATTGATACCTCAAACCAAGTCCCCCCGCTGAGACTTTATTTCCCCCCCTTGTCAGCTGCGCTTATGTTGTTGATGCAACTTGAAGAACTTGGCTGGCAGATTCGTAGAAACCGATACCTGTTTGTTAGATTATGATCTTAAAATGTGCGCCAGCAGTCGACACACCGAAAAGAGATTACAAGTAAATCTAAGATATATAGTGTGAGTTTTCCCACGTCCTCATCTGTGAATGTTGCATGAGTCGCAGTGCTGTCAGTGAGTTCATCACCCTGGCTATGTAATTCCAAACAGCTGTGTGTGTGTGTGTGTGTGTGTGTGTGTGTGTGTGTGTGTGTGTGTGTGTGTGTGTGTGTGTGTGTGTGTGTGTGTGTGTGTGTGTGTGTGTGTGTGTGTGTGTGTGTGTGTGTGTGTGTGTGTGTGTGTGTGTGTGTGTGTGTGTGTGTGTGTGTATTTGCTTGTACGTAATCCTGTGTATATATGTGTGCGCGCGCGTGTGATCCTCTCCCAGACTGACGTTAACCCCAACACACCGCACAGACAGACGGTTGTTGATTCCTGGATTCCTCTCTCTAATCTGCTGCCGCTGCTGCGGTTTACAGCAGACAATCTGACGATTGGCTGCAGGGAAACGGCTCTACGTGACATGTTTGTTTCCAATCAGTGCGGGGATTAAGCAAGAATAAATAGGTTCTTCCATCTCAGGTGATACATCTCCTGCAACACACACACAGCCTCAGACTCTGAAGTGTGGTTATGCTGCCGGTTAATCCAGCTATGACTACGGTATTTGAGTTTGATCCCATCCCAAGGTCGACTGGATTCTGGTAAACGGATGTTTGGCAGAGATGTACGAACCCATGTCCATAACCCTGTGGGTGGAGGTTTTTACTAGCTCTCTGTGTGTGTCCTCTTGTGTGTGTGTGTGTGTGTGTGTGTGTGTGTGTGCGTGCGCGTCCGTGTGCTCGCGTTGCCCTTCTTTCGAACACCTCGCTCTTTTGAACAAATGTCAAGACTGCTTCCGCTGGCGAGGCTCGGGCCCATTTGTTTGTCCGCACGGTTTCGCAATCACGTAAATCATGGCAGGAGCAGCGTGTGATGAAATGCTCTTTGGGGAGAGAGACTCGGGGAGAGGATGAAAGTAATACTTTAAGTGAGAAGAGAAACAGAATCATGAGAGATTGCATTAGGATTTGGAGAAAATCATGCCGCTGGAATCAAAGCGACGAGCCACAAATGTCTATTTGACCATTTTAAACTTGTGTTAACTGCTGCAGCTCAACAGCTGCAATCAACGACAGACTAGAAGTGTTGAAGACGTGCCATGTGTGACAGTGAATGTAATCAGATTACTATGATTCAAGGCCAACATACAGCAGTACAAAAACCTTCTCCATTTTGTTGTTGAAGACAGTGGTACACAAAAGTGTTTCACGGAGGGCAGAGCGGTCTTTGTGCGGCAACTCTTCGTGACATATTGGAATAATCTGCCGCTCGGGGACGAGTGTGGGTTGAAAGGCTGGCTCCCGCGACAGGATGTTTCTGATGTCACAGGAAGGGGACTCTGTGGTCAACAAAACAAACATCTGTAGGCTACAGCTTTATCGCAATCGTCTCAGTAGCTTCTGAAAATTACTCTGCACCAGGAAAAGCATATGAAGACTATTTTAAACACTATATTACCAGTGTATAGCATGCCGCACCATGACCATGTGAATGCATACAAATGTCAAACAATGCAACTAGTGGAGGCGGCAAGGTGCTTAGTGTTGCCAGATTGGAAATGGTGAAGTATCGTACCAAAGGCTCAAAATCGTATTTGGAGGGTAATTATCGTGTATCTGGCAACCCTAAGATCGGTTGACCAATGACTGCTCTCTATACCGTCAGAGCTCGCGCAAGAAGGTGGAACGTAAGGGAGATACCATTTCCAAAACGTGTAATGGGTAAATACTAGTTTGTGAAAGACCCAGAGAAATATCCGACGAAGCAAAATCCCGGACGTTTTTGGAATCCCTGCCGGACGCATTTTATATAGGACTCAAAAAGAGGACATGTCCGGGGAAAAGAGGACGTCTGGTCATCCTACGCAAACGGGTATTGTTAGCATGTCTGGCTAACTAGGTTTTATACCCGCAGTACGTAACCGACTGTTATTAGGGCCTTTTCACACAATAACGATTGTCTGATATTGTTGCACGTCCAATATATACAACCTCAAGTTAAACTTGTTTACAGACAGACTCGGAAACTTTCGTCTGTCATTAGGTTAGATTTTTATTTTTTCCTATTGCGGAAATCAGTGTTCTTTCTTTTAATGTGTCGTTACAGCATTTTGCGCCCAATAGATAAAATAAGATAAAAGATAAAATGCATCTGACTCAAGGTGTTACAGGTGGTTATAGTGAAGGGAAAGCGACGTACTGTTGCATCCGTAAAATCCCGACTTGGTGTGCAAAGGCTTTTACTTCTCGGGCCGAGACACTTATAATATGGCAAACTTTAGTTTGTGCGGTCCTATGTTAACATTAAAGCAACCCTCTAGTACATTCACCGTGTCGTATTTCACAACTGGGTGGAAGATGATCCTGGATCGACTTTGAGGCTCATGGTTAGCGGCTCTGGGCACGTTGACGCTTCAGAAACCCCAACTTTACCTGAGATTACGTTACATTTGGCAAACATATTGTTTAATCCTCATCCTAAAAGCCTAATGTTAAATTTCAAAAATATAATTTGTAAAATAACCTAGACAAGTTAGAACGAAAATCCGATCCTCCATAATTAGGCCTATACACGACTAACATGACTACAATGGTGAAGCCATCTCTTTGTTTCCTGTCTTTTGAGTGGCTCATGCTGGAGGAGACATGGCAGCTTTAGACCCCGTTTACAGGATGGGAAAATGCATATATTTTCATGCGTTTTGGCCTTTCATTTACACAAAAACGGAGGTTTTTATCACGGAAGACGATTTCTAAAAACACCGGCCAAAGTGGAGATTTCTGATGTCCTTTACTCGATTGGCTTTGGCATGACATAACATAATTTCTAATCTAGTGTATGCTCATATTTGATGTAAAAAAACAAGCATGTCCCCAGACCTCTAAGCATTTGTTTTCAACATCATTTGTATGGCTTTTAAAGAAAATGAGGAAACACGCCCACAACGTTTTATTAACGAGCAGCCCAGAAGTTGACCTTTTAAGAGGATCAAAGTATTGCATTGTTTTCCACATATGTGGAGACAAAAAAGCTAAGAAAGCAACACACATGTGCTTGTGTGCCAATAAAGATGCAGGATCTGACATTTCCATTGTGATTGTACAGATTTATTGTGGAGCAACAGTAACACACACTTAACTAATTATCAGTTCGTACAGAAGTATTTCTTTTGTTCCCGGTTCTCTGTTCAGTTCCTTTCTAATCTCTTGGAGGGTTTGAGCATCTGCTCTCTCCTGAGCATTAAAAGATACATCGGAGAAGTCTACGGTAAATAAATCATCGAAGCTCATTTGCATAGGAAGAGATGACCCCCATTTGTGGAAAGAAATATTAAAAAATAAACACAGAGGTCAACTTAACTAACCACAATGCACACTATCATCTGTATATAATCAAATGGTTTCAGGTTACAAAAAGAGTGTTTTTCCAGGAACACAAACTTCAGTAAGGGAGCAGCGATGTGAGCGTCCTGCCTCAGCCCCCTTTTAATTATAAGCTTTGAATGTATCTGATGAGGAAAGCTACCTCTGAATCTGTGTGAAATGGCCTTTTCTCTCCTGTTCTGTTCTACATTTGCATGGCATGATTTATCTGCGTTTTATTTCTATCCCATTGTAAGTGCATGATAATGTTTTCCACTCATTTTTGTTTCTGTGTCATAATCTATTCTTATCACCAGATGAGCTTTTGCTTCTTCATTAATTTAATCTTTTATTGTCATATTTCCGATACTGTCCCTGGCTAATATGTCATATTTAGTCACTTACCCTGTGCTTTGCATTGCTCCTTTATTTATGACTTGTAGAAATGAATAAAGATAGACAAATACAATAAACTTCTCTTCGGCACGGCCAAATGCTTAAAGGGGAGTTGAACATGCGCCAAAACAAGCATTGCGTTCGTGAACACGTTGAACCTTGGCCTGCTCCGTTCGTGTAGCAGTCCCAATGTTTCCTGGCGGCTCATCGTTCCTGATCCGTTTCCAAGTCCATTTCCAACCACAGCTTTCTCTTTACGAACCTGATTAACCTGTTCTGTCCTCGTTGCTGTCGAGCAACTCCAACTCCGATGCCAAAGGTGCCGATTCACATCCAAGATTACAGTGTTGAACATTTACCCTGTATTTCTGGTCATTAAATCAAGAGTAAAATTGCATAACATGCATGTTCTGTCAGACTGCCACCATATATATTCCTCCAACAACACATCTGTGAGGAGACGGATAGACCGTTGGCCCGCTGTGCCTCCTCCGCATTAGCCGCAATGTAATCGGAGAATTCATCTCCTGATGGGCCCGAACAGACGTCAATCTAAATATTGGCCGACGGGCAAAAATCAGCAGGAGCACTTTCAATAAAAAGAGATTCTGGATTTATGAAGCCAAATGGACCGGACAGATAGGCTGAGGAGTTTCTGGGGTAGAGCGACGTGTTGGCGGTCAGCATGTGCCGTGTGGTCGAATC
Source organism: Liparis tanakae (assembly GCA_036178185.1). Taxonomy (NCBI): domain Eukaryota; kingdom Metazoa; phylum Chordata; class Actinopteri; order Perciformes; family Liparidae; genus Liparis; species Liparis tanakae. The sequence goes on from CM070107.1 coordinate 13,239,156, forward strand.
AAAGCCCGGCCTGCTGGAAAATTGCTGCTCAAATCGTATTCCTTTGCATCTGAGATAAAGACGAAGATCAAATCGGGTTTAGCTTGATGAAGAAAAGAGTCGGCGAGATTGCCAATCGAGATACCGATTTCCATGTGAGTGTAGAGGGGAAGTAAAAACCTGTTGGTAAGTTGCCCGTGGCCTGTGGTCACAATTTAATTGAATACGTTGTCTTTTAACTGCAGCGACTTGTTTTGCAGACCTCCTCCTCTTCACTGTTTGGCCCCGGGCAACGGCTCATTCTTTCCAACACAATCCTAAGGAGAGCACGCAACTACTGCTAAATATTATTTATTGTGACCAACAGTTGCCTTGTCTCCATAATTTGTTACACAATGCAAGGATCGCCGGGATTATAATATTTAGAATCTGCACAAACAACTAGCCGCCCGTGACAGTTTCGCCACAACCCACCAGCCAATCAAACAATCAGGCCCGCGGTAACACAAACAGGCAACCGGAGGGCCGGCCGGCGAGAGAACCGGTCCGCTTTCAAGAGCCAATCAGGAGCCACCCGGTAGAGCTTCAACAATTATTCACTAAGTTCTATTAATCACAAATATGATGGATTCTCGTTTTTTGTCAGCAGGGAACTAAACAGCAGAAACGAAAATATTCAATAAACAATATAATGAAACAAAGAAAAGCCGACGATTCAAATATCAAAACTTAAAAAATATTCAATAGAAATTATAATGAAACAAAGAAAAGCCGACGATTCACTAAGTTCTATTAGTCACAAATATTATCGATTCTCGTTTTGTGTCAGCACGGAACTAAACGGCAGCAACACTTTGTCAATAAACAATATAATGAAACAAAGAGAAGCCGATGATTCAAATATTAAAACGTATAATACAAACCTAATAGGCCAATCTGGGTTTAGTTTGCACAGATAAACACAAAACTGTAAACAATATTCAAAAAACATCTTCAGATTGAAGATTTATTCAACTGCAAATACATAATCAAGGCTACAGGAGTAAATGTGTAATTCCTGTGCACTTTTGCACCGTGTTTGTTTTGTACCCGACGTTTTCTCTTTGCTCTGACAGTTTTTTGTTATTGATCATCACGTGTTACCGGAGGCATTTTCCCCTGAGAGAAACGAGTTTACAGGTCTCACATTATTTCAGTAATAGTACAGGTCAAGTTACGGCTCTTCACCTAGCGCACTTCCCCGCTTGATAGCGATTGGTTCATCTACCCGGATTTAAACTGGGTTTCACTCAAAATGACAACAACTTTGACCTTTTCCCTTCTCCTTTTATTTTGGAGTTAAGCCATTGCAGTCATTTCCGTTCGCTCCATATATCAACGAAAGAGGTGAAAAACCTTTACGGAGAAAAAAGAAAAACCCACATTTCAAATATGCCAGCAAAAGTGCCGACACAAAGAGTCGACTCAGGAATGTGGCCATTGTGATAGTATACAGTCTGTGATTACGAGGCGCTGCAACTCGAACCGCGAGCCTCATGACCGTACTTGTCATTTTGCGGCATTCGGCTGCACGTTCCTCCGGGGCTTTCGCTTTTCCACAGTTTCTCTTTTTCTGTCCGTCTCCCGTGTGTCGAGAAGCGTTGCTCAACGTCGTCCAATCGCGTGTGATGACGTGTAGAGATTAGCCTGTCAGGGTAACAGCAGGCGGCGTGTGTCAACAATGTCTTTTCGGCTTGGAACAATTATGAATGAATAGCATTATAAAGAAAATGATACTATGTTTTTGGAAGCAGGAGCTGCAAGAGACATCACAATTACTCTTACTTTAAAATAATATTTAGATAAACCATCACCGTCTTGCCGAAGGGTGAAGCGGCGTTGACCTCATCGCGAGCAAACCGCTCCCGACCAGCCACGTCAAACTCCCTGACGAACAAACAATAAAACTCGGAGCGTATGGGAGTGAGGGATGAAATCTGCACCGTATTAATGACATTCCAGCTCGTCTCAATTCTGGGTGTGTTGCTTGTTGTTACTGGTGGTTTGGGAAGTCTGGGAGCCTCTGCTGATTTAAGTCTCATATTTTGACATTGGCCTGGCTCAACCCCTTCGTCTGAGTCATGCCCCTGCCGTCACTGCGTCGCAGATCGGACACATTGACACATTGTAACAATTGTACCTTAAAATAACAGCTTGAAAAAAAATGTGCCACTACAATTACATTACATTACATGTCATTTAGCAGATGCTTTTATCCAAAGCGACTTACAATAAGTGCATTTCAACCTAGAGTACAAACTAAGAACAACAAGAATACAGAAAGTAACATTTCCTCAACATAGTCAAACTACAAAAGTACCACAATAAGAGATATTTAAGAGCCACTGAAGTGCTAATCTGTGTTTTAATCCAGATATAGTCAGAAAATATGTGTTTTTAATTTCCGGCGGAAGATGTAGAGACTTTCTGCTGTCCTGATGTCAGTGGGGAGCTGGTTCCACCAATCAGGAGCCAGGACAGCAAACAGTCTGTATTTCCAGTGATTAGCTGGAGGTGACGGAGTCACAAGTCGGTTGGCTGTTGCGGAGCGGAGCGAACGTGCCGGGGTGTACGGTGTGACCACATCCCGGATGTAGACGGGGCCCGATCCGCTCAGAGCACGGTACGCCAGAACCAATGTTTTGAAGCGGATGCGGGCCGCCACCGGTAGTCAGTGATGTAAATAACTTTTAATATGTTGATTTACGCCTCTGTCACTGCCATCGCGGGTCTGTGGGGAGAAAACTCCTCTATGTAACATGTTGTAGCCGCCCGGTACTTGGACCTGCCTTCTGTCAGTGATGACCAGCGTCACATAGTCCAGTCCACGCTCACAGGTGACTTTTTATTTGCTCCGCTACGCGACGCGTAGAGACAGAGAGACATGCTGCTGTGGAGACGATCAATAACACACGTTTAGTTTAATAAAAGAACAAAGACGTCTTTAAGAAAGGGACCTGACATTACTTCTGCTGTCATCTGGCGGAGATTTTTTTTATTTTTAACTCAAACTCAAGAGAGCCATATGCGTCACCGTAAGAGCCATATATGGCTCGAGAGCCAGAGGTTCCCGACACCTGATCTATCGTAACTGGGTATTTACAACACTGAAGTAAACGTTAAATACCTGAAGGGGGCGCTACAAGGGAACAACTACATAATGGGGCTTTAACAAGACACTTAATTAATTTTAAGAATACCTTTTAAGTCTCATTTAAACAGTCTGTTCACCCTTGGGGGGCTTCGACTTGATCACATGGAGGACTTTGAGTTGCAGGTGTCCTCGTGAGGACTGCAGCGTGACTCTGTCCAGGTGTCACCACATCCTCACGGAAGATCTGATCCATCTGAGACATTTTATCCGGGGATTACTCCAGGGAGTTATCGCTGCTGCATCACGCATGGGGATTCCCTCGGTGTGTGTCTGTGTGTGTGTGTGAGTGCACGCGGTGTTGCACACATACTTGAGTGCGGTTGCATGGGTGCATGCTCGTGTGTGTGTGTGTGTGTGTGTGTGTGTGTGTGTGTGTGTGTCTGCCTTCCTGTTTTTAACGTTATATTAACATTCCCTCTTCCTCTGGGAGTAATTTCAAATCCCTTGATTAAAACCAGTAATCAAAACTCTAAATACTGAGGGATACTATTCAAGGCAAAAGGAATTTGCAGGCATGCGATCAAAATTGAGCGGAAAATATTGCATTTAATTAAACTGTAACGATCCCCATGTTGTACTGTTTATAGTTTTTGTTTGTATTTGTCATGTTACAGAATGTGCTTTGATGTGTGTTGTGCTGTATTATGTGTTGAGCTCCACTAGCATGTGCTGCTATGTGTCTATTTATGTTGGTTCCTTTAAGTGTGAGTTAAGCTTCGATTGGGCAGGGGAGTAAAAATGTTTCCGACTGCAGATTATAGACTGGATTTCAGTTATTTTCAGCAGAAGGTCAGTTTTTTGATAAAGCCCATAATTGCACATGGACATGTTTTTGTTTCATTTGTTGTACATGGAATGAAGTACTTTACTTTCCACGAGCTACGAGCCAGTCATGAACCCTTTACATCCTGCAAGAAGGGTTTTAAAAAGTTCCCACTATGCTTAGTAAATAGTATGAATATATAGGTATTATATTGCCAGTGTGTACGTTCATGACTCAAAATAAAGTGTTGGTATTTGTATAAAATACAACAAGAGTACACTTTATCGGGGATAGAGCAGGAAATCCCATCTGTGTCTTTAAAAGGCAGATTTTTAAACTTGATTACTATGAATCCTTGTTGGGAAGTACATTCAGTGTTATGCAGCCTTTTGTCATGATAACGTTTGAAAATTAGCAGAAAACAACATTGTTTTAATATGTATTAATTACCAGTAATAGAAAACAGAATCCTGGTTTTGTGTAGCTGGTGTAGAAATACCAACCCCAAAAAATTGTACACAAGTTTGTTTGTGTATTTTATTCAGTCAATCAAATCAAATACAATACAATATTATCCTATATAATATACAAAACAGAAAGACTGAAAAGGTATAGGTAGAAACAAAAATGCTTATAAATTCCTATCATAAATTGAAATCAAAATAAATCAGAAAATGAATATAAAATAAAGAAAAGAAAAAAACAACAAGTTTATGTTCATTAGTAAATATATATGTAACTAAATATAATATTTAATTGATCTTGGGAATTAGTTATGCGGTCAAAAGTGATTAAGTTATTAAAATATTCACATTCAGGTTGCATAAAAAGCTAGTAGTGCCATTGTGTAGAAATTGCTTAATGTTCTGACAATACAATCAAAAATAAATTAAATCTTTTGACATTAATAACACTAATCCTTCCATTCAACATGAAAAAAAATTCACTATAGTGCTGAGCTTTTTTGCTCATTGTTTGGTTTTTCCAGTCCATAAATGGGGCAGTACAGTTGTCTCTAAATTTAGTCTTTTTGCGGGGAATATGACCGACAACCAGTAATTTGGACTATTGTGATGAGTTGTACCTGAAATCAGCAACATCTTATCATGTTGGTGTGTTTTTGTTGAAAGTGTTGCAATCATCCATGACGGTAAGGTATTGTGAACAAGTATTTCCATTAAAAAATGTCCATATCTCAATGAAATCAGAGCTCAGGTCTCCTTTAGTTTCACCACTGATGCGGTCGTTGCCTCCGAGGTTGTGAAACTCTGCTGGCTTCTCTGATGCGCTACTAGCAGCGCTGACTTCTGGGTATTTCTTAAGATAATGATTCATTTGTTTATGAAAAGCAACAAAACATGTCATTTTTTATACTTGATGAATGTTGGCTGCAAATGGTGGTTTATTTGAGGACATACTCCTATTTTGACTGACCGCAGCCACACACACACACACACACACACACATACACCTACACATACACATACACATATACACACACACAAATTCACACCTGGAAGCTGCCCAGTATAACCACAGTCTGATCTGGGTATTGTTGGCCAGGTTTAAAATAGCCTGTGCTTAAATCGAAAGCAGAAAAATGTGACTTTCTCGTAGTATTATTAGATATATCTTTGTTTCTTGTATGAAGGCGTAACATTAAAGTTGGCAAACAACGTGAATAAGAAAAGATTGTCATAACTTTTTGTCGGTTGATAAAACAATCTCACCACAAGGCCCATTTAAATCCGTCCTTGAGCTTTCCATTGAACCCGCCCTCAAATGCAGACTGGCCAATCACAGCTTGGCATCAGCCAGCTTTGACCGGGGTCCGAAAAAAACATGTTACTCACGGCATACTGAATGTAAACACATCCAGCTTTTACTTTTTAATGATCGCACCAGTGAGTAAAAACCTATTTTACGACTTTCCAGCTTTGTGTGGATGCTGTGTGTCGAAAACCCCGTCAGCGCACAGACTCATATTCTAAGCTTTGAAGCTTTAATGTTGACCATACCTTCATTTAAATGTGTTGTTCCTGTTCTAATCACTGCTTAGACCCCAGGTTACAACACCCTCAAGAGCAGAAACAGACTGCAGTATTGTTCGCTGTGCCAAATTGCAGGCACGACCTTGAATGACCTTCCTCATCCGTACAAGGTTAGAACTTTCATGAAGGCCCGGTCGATCCTGGCTGATCCTAGCCGCCGTCCAAGGAGGTCACGCTGCTGCAGATACGATCTCCCACGATGCAGCACCAACAGGCATAATGACTAATCCATCCCTGCTGCCATTGGCCTTTTAAAATAACTCAACGTGTTTAATGTATGTTTGACTCTTGTTGTTCTTTCATGTCATTGTCTTCAGGTGTCGTGGTGGTTTACTTTTTACCTAGCGATCGTGGTGTATTTCTCAGTACAAAGGTGTGAAGTATCAATGCTGTAGGTCGGGGGAAGCTCTGAGAATAGAAGCCCACTGGGGTGAAGGACTTGGTGCAGAAGATGACCATGTAGGGTGGGGGTCAGAAGCACACCTTTAGCCCCAACTGACGTGGCCGGCCTATAGATTGTGACCTTAAACGGCCCTTCCTTCTCCCTATATGACTTGTAGCAGAATGTCACATCTTTGGACTTTCGCAATCCGGCTCCTGAAAGTCCCCAGTCGTTCTAGGCGTCTGTTGTTGACCTGTATCTTGTAGAATAAACGTTGTATTCATATCAAGTGCCGAGTCGCTCCAACTTTCCTTCTTCATCATAATTTCTTTAATCTTCCACGGTCGACGAGAAGATCCTACATATTCTGTCGGCTTTAGCTTCCATCTTTGTCTTCGCTGCATCAGTTTGACATCCTGGAAATATCTTTCAAACGGATATTGAAGACCCGCTTGTCCCTTTACATTAACTCAGGGCGTGCACTTAGTGGCAGTTCCCTCGACTTCTCCTGTTCCGAGCCCTTTGAGTCGTTAAAGGTCATATTTTAGACGTGCTCTCCGTGGTGCTGAAGACAGGTTAAAAAAGACAAGTACAAGGTCAGAGGGGTCACAGATATCAAAAGTGAAAAACCTCATAATCAAGATTTTAGATAGGGAAGAATTTTTCTTTAAAAGGGAGGCGTTTGATGTGACGTTGCATGTGCCCGAACCGACTGACCCTTTATATTCGTTATGAAATTATTCATCGCGGGGTTGTCCTTTGATCGAGTAAGCGTCTGGACGTCTGACGGCCTACACATTTCCACACAGACGTAGACAGTCTGGCACTCTTTGCCGACAGCTCATGCAGGAGACGTCGGGGCCCGGTCGCACGCAGTAATAACTCTCCCGCTATCTCACGCCCATGTGTCTGCAGGATAGCCTGTAAATCTCACTGTGTTATTGTTTTAATAACACTAATGTTAGCATTAGCCAAGTGGTAACAGCGTCAGACATCTGAAGCCAGAGACATCAGAGTTATATCGGGGTGAAGAGAAAAGGGCGAGGGTCCAGCTTGTGAAAATAGCTGGCGGCGCTGACTCGGCAGAAGAGCGCGTGAGCGTGTGAGCGAGTAGGTTGTACGTGTGATTTCTTTTTCTTTTTAAATGAATATGGGCACACATTTCTACGTCGATATTCAGACGTGTGCGAGCGTGCGAAACACTAAGCACCCTGACTGCACATAACGGAGACCTCCAGCTGCTCCGAGAAACTGAGCTCCATTTCCTCCAAACCGCAGAGTCTCGTAAAGCTGAGCACCCACAGTTAGCCCGACTGCTACAGCGATGCCTCTGGTTACTGATTATTTTGGGGGAAAACACCCTGATGTATTTCCCAACACACAACTTTGCTTTTCTGAATCAACAGCTCCGACTCTTGAAAAGGAGGGTTTTAACAAGCTCCCACTATGCTTAGTAAATATTATGAATATATAGGTATTATATTGCCAGTGTGTACATTCATGACTCAAAATAAAGTGTTGGTATTTGTATAAAATACAACAAGAGTACACTTTATCAAGGATAGAGCAGGAAATCCCATCTTTGTCTTTAAAAGACAGATTTTTAAACTTGAGTCCTATGAATCCTTGTTGGGAAGTACATTCAGTTTTATACAGCCTTTTTTACATGAGAATGTTTGAGAATCAGCAGAAAACAACATTGTTTTAATATGTATTAAGTACCAGTAATAGAAAACAACATCCTGGTTTAGTGTAGCTGGTGTAGAACAAAAAATACACAAACAAATGAGTACACAAGTATATGTTCATTTAATATAAGTAAATATATATGTAATTAAATATAATAATAAAGACTTTGCTTTTCTGAATCAACAGCTCCGACTCTCGAAAAAACTTTGGATTAATGACTGATGGAAATGCAGCGGTCGAGAAACTACAGAAGGCCGGAGCTCGTCACGGACGATGTGAAGTGTTGCGGGCGGCAGCGTAAACACAAGTCAGCGCTCCGTCTCGTTCCCTGTAGTTCAAATCCATCCGTCCGCTCACCGGACCACGGGGCCACGGCTTTTCATAGCCCCCTGTGTTTTTACATGTGTGAGTCATAAAAGAGGCCGGTGAGTTCTGCATGTGAAACTTCTCTATCTGTGTGTGTGTGTGTGTGTGTGTGTGTGTGTGTGTGTGTGTGTGTGTGTGTGTGTGTGTGTGTGTGTGTGTGTGTGTGTGTGTGTCCAGTGGACGCCAAGCTTCCCGTAATGTTTACTGACACAACACATTTTAATGGGTTTTTCTTCAGCGCCAAGAATTGGGAAATCAAGTCACTTCAAAAGGGCGGCGCAGCGCCTCGTCCTCTGTTTACGCCCGACGCTTCAGCTCTTTAAACCCGAGCATCTCTACGGAGGCCGCGGCTGAATTGTTTGTGTCGTTGCAAAACTGCAAGTGCAAGTTGTATTGTTTGTCTCTTGGCTATGTGCATAAGAATCGTTCTCTAAAACATTATCTTAGGGCACATGTGAACCATTTAGTATTCTTTTTTTTGTTGTTGCAAAGACATGATATCCTGCCAGAAGTAATTCGCTCCTCGTGCACCTCAGGCCAAGTGTTTCTCCTGCAGGTCCCGGGTTGCATTTCAGGCTCTCGGTTACATCAGAACAATGAGCTGAGAGCCGGGTGAGGCGCCGACGTGTGAACCCCGGCTTCACCCTGGCCGGATGCTGGTGAACGCCCAAGTGAGACAATAGAGCTTTGTTTGGCTTTCGAGTCCCGACTTTAAAAAAAAGTTTCTCGGCCTCGCACGCGCGCTCCGCGGGGCGTCACGGGAAACCCATCGCCAAGATGATCATATACCAGCTAACAAGTCGTGTGTGTGTGTGTGTGTGTGTGTGTGTTTGTGTGTGTGTGTGCGGGTGTGTGTATGTGTGTGTGCGTGTTTGTGTGTGTGTGGGCGCTGCTTGGTTTTGTTGTTGTGACACAGCAGCGTTGGAAGTTTCCAAAGATTATGGAGATTATCAAATTGCACATCGCATTACTATTGCAGTCAGGGTGGCCTTCATCGGGTTTCAGTGCAAGGTGTCTGCCATCTAATCCCCTTCATCCCAAACAATAGCACCACGGGCCACGTCGGATCACGTCAATACACACGGAACACTGTTACAAAAGTAGTTTTTTTATTATTATTATTAAAACATACACAGACATAAATAAAAAATAAAATACTGAATGGAAAAATGAATCTATCAGATGAAGATCTTACAGGTAAGGTACAATCTTGTAGAATAAACAATATATCCATATTGCTTTTGGCTAGGCAAGTGCACACAGAATTGTCAAAATCAAGATACATAAATATGGAATTTAAAATGAAGCCCCTGTGTTTTTATTACAAAAAAAGCGTGTCTACTATATCCTCTCTAAGTGCTGCATAATGAATGTCACACAGAGATAAAATACGAATGATTTGTTTCTACAGCCGAAAGGTCACTTCAACAATGACCCGTCGCTGCACTTCTATAGCTAATAAATAAATATTTAGTGCATATTCCCATTTACCTCACTGAAGAGCCAAATGAAAAACAAGACATTTAAGTTAAAGATGAACCAAACTCAATTCGGTTCGTCTGGTTAAAGAAGACGAGAGTCTATTTGTGTCATTTATGATCAGACAGTCCAGCTATCTGCATCGTGTGTCCATCGTCACCAACATAACAGACAGGTGTCATTCCCTCTCGCTTTGAAATGATATTGTCGCGTCGTCGCCTCCCGTGAAGCCGGCCGCTCTCAGACAGAAAACTGGGATACTTGTTGAGTGTTTGGAGCGCACGCACAGACACACACAAACACACGCACACACACACACAACCACACACACGCACATTCTTCTCAAGCTGCTTTTGTTGCTTAAAGAAACAACGTCGGAGTCAAAGTGAATCTTTCGGAGACGCTGAGGGTGATATAATTCACCGTCGAACCGCCAGTTTCCAATCACACCGTTGGGTTGCTTACCGGCCTCGTTCACACGCCCATTGAACCTTTTTCCGTAAAAAACACGTGTGGCCTTCACTGCCGTGGGTACAAGCGGATGCTGCGTCCGCTACAGCGCACTGTGGACTCAAACACACTCTAAAACTAACTTGCGTCCTAAGTTGCTCCCTCGTGATTTGTTTAATTAGTGCAACACATGTCTGTGCTTAAGTCTATATGCCGTGATATGAACTGAAATGTATTGACGCTTCACAACACCAGACATCCCCCCCCCCAACAAAAAAAGACAAGATGTTAAAAAGTGACAACCTTTTTTCCAATATTTTTCTCAGATTTGACTCGGCGATTTGGTGAAGAGCGATGTAAAAAACACAAAAAACAAGACAGAACAAAACCGGTTGTCGACGAGTCGAAGCGGTAAGTGGCCAACAGTGGTTCTTTGGCATATCGAATGTTCAGTAGCATGTCCGCTCCCCACGTGTTTTTTTTTTAAATTTTCAGTTCCCCAACTTTATGGCACCAAAATAAGTCCCCTCTCCCTCCGGGTCCAGCATCCAAGCGTTAGACACGTTGACGTACAGGGCGTCCCCCTCGTTCAGCCGGACCCCTCGGCCCTGCTGGGCGCAGTACATGTTATAGGTCGTGATGTTCCAGCGCATGGTGCTGCCCGTCTTCATCAGCACCACAGACTTGCTGTTCTGTTTGATGCTCTCGTGGTAGACGTACTGGATGAGCTGGGTGTTGCTCACGTCCACCGGGGGCAGCCCGGCCGAGCTGCTTTCCTCCGGTCTGTAGTAGCGGAAGCAGGTCTTGGCGTAAATGTAGTAGAAACCCGACTCCATCACCAGCAGCTTGCCCCTCTGGTAGCCCATTCGGTTGCGGTATCCGTGCTCCTCGTCCCAGTCGATGGTGATGGCCTTCGTCAGACCCTCTGCGTGGCAACGAGAGCGGGATGAAAACGATTAGAAAACATAGTTTGGGTTGATCTTTCTTTCAATCATTTTATTTTAAGTTTTTAACAAGTTACACCAGACAATCAAAAGCGAATGAGTACAAAATTACAAAACAACCAACTATACGGACAATCAGACGAGGAAGAAAGAATAAATAAATAAATAACTAGAACGGGCACTCGATAGAGTGCATTCCTTGGCATATCACAAGATTGGGCATTGAATTATGAATATTTGCATGCCATATAAAAATGTACCTGCTATGGCAAAAAGAAGATTTTGACCTTTTCATGACCTTGACCTTTAACCCGATTGATCCCAAAATCTAATCAAATAGTCCCCGGATAATAGCCAATCATCACACCAAATTTCATGCGGTTTAATACTTTTTTAGTTATGCGAATAACACGCACGCACGCATACAAATACACGGCGATCAAAACATTACATTAATCATAAATCATCATCTTCCGTATTGAACCAACTATAACCATCATTCAGAGTCACTTGGGTCCCAAGATTGCAAAGCCTCTTCTTATGGTTTGAGCAGTTTGAGTTGATCTCTCCATTATTTGTTGTGTGGTTTATCAGACACTAAACTAAAGAACAGCAGGTTTAAAACCAGCGTGATAAACGTTTGTAGCACTGTTCGGTCGAGAGGAAAACAGGAATTAGCTGTTGCGTCACACGCTGAAAAAATTACCTCCTTAAGTATCAGTTAGAGGTGGTCCAATGTTGCATTCAACTTTATAAAATAAGTAATTTGCTTAAAAGTGAATTCATGGCTAGTTATCATTCGTGCAGTTTAGACTGAGTGAGAATGTGAACCTGGCTGACATGAAATGTTCATTTAGTTACACTTCCTTGGCTCGTGTTTGTCACTTTAAAATGATGTATTTGCTGTTTACACATTTAATAAACAGCATGTCATCACGTCCAGTCGCGTATGTCGACCGTAGTTTATATTAATACTTTTACTCTTGTTGGTTCATTTGTTGAGGACGCAACATTTGCTCAGTTCAGCTTTTAAATGTTTAGAAATGAAGAAATAATCTGTGCAGAACAATGAGTAACAACTGCGTGATGCAACCGCTTTTATTTAGTGAATCTCCACTTCTGTCACACCTAAATTCACCCTGAACTTAGGAGAGAAGTTACATCCCACACGACTTTGATTGTTTCCAGTGCATTAAGGATGCTAATTCAAGCGGACTCACTCTTTGAGTACTCCTTGGTCTCTCCGATGGGGAGGTGAGCCGACGGCAGGCTCTCTTTGGGGGTTTTGCACCGCCCTTTTTTCCTTGTGTCTCTCAGCGCGTTCAGCACCGGCTCCGTCTGTACTTCCTGAAGAGGAACAGCAAAAGACAAAAACACTTGAACAAACACTGAAAAACACCTTTAAAAAAAAAAAAGAATAAACACAACAATATAAATAAAATGAAATTTTTTTGTTGTATGTGTGTGTGCGGTATCCTCTGAGCAGTTGCCCAAACTCAAACTTACACCCCGCAACTAAAAATGAACCTGCGCGGTCCCCACAGACAACCTTTTTTATACGGTTTTGACATGTTTTACCACATCTTTCTCCCCCCCCCCCCCCCCCCCAGCTGTCTCTTTGAATATCCGTGGGCGTGTGTGGAATGGTGTGTGTGTGAACGCGGTGACGGGATGATGGCACGCTGGACCGCCCGTCTGTGTGTATCCTCCGTACTGCTGACTTCTCATTACGGCCGTGGTCGTGCTCAACGCCAAAGGCTGCGGCGGGGAGGCCTCCCGGTGAGTGCAACCTTTCCGCTAGATTGCGCTTCTCTCTGTTTTTGGCACAAATAGTATCCGAACTGCACTCAGTCACCCCCGAGTGTCGACTCTATTCGAGGCCGATGACGCCGCCGTCCTCGGCCTGAGCCGGGCCGTCCTCCTCGGGCAAGACTGAGCGAATACACTCACGGGGAAAACATGGTTTCCAAGCAAGTAAACAGTGACTGCAGCGGGGGCTGCCGACCCGCTCACAAATCTGGCATGAGATTCAAATACCACTTATATAATCTTTCACTCACGTCCATTGTACGTGGGGACAGAAAAAGACCTTGCAATGTTTCAAGTACGACACCATTTTGGATACAACTGGTACGTCGTTGAATTCAGTGTGCACGCACACATCCATATAGTTATGTAGATGTGTTTTATGGTTTTCATTCATTTCCTGGAATTCGATAATCTCGGGTATCCGGGCAATTTCCTCTCACCCCGACTCAGAAAGTCAGGAGGAATGGACGGAGTCGGTTTGAACAGAATCGTTACCAACTTCAACACACGCCGTGCCCTTGAGCACTACAACTGGGTTTTGCAACGCTGCACCTGCGCTGTGCTTTAATACTACGGTGAAGTGTGTATTCACGAGCCAAATCCAGACACATCTGCACGCCTCTCAGACTAAGATTAGCCCCGTTTATCCTCCAAAAAAACAATCTGTTGCACAAACGTATTTATAGTGCTGCGTCCCGGAACGAGACGGGGGTGAACATCGTCCTGCCAAGGCTGCAGAGGAATCGTCAACGCACTCCCAAGCGGCCCCGGCCCTGTGGGACGTTTCTTGATTTGTGGCGAGACCGCGCCGTACCTCCTTCGCCAGAGAGACGGGATTATTTATTCAAAGTCGCTGCCAGCGTGATCTCGAATTAGATTGTGACGACCGCCCTGCGCCCGACGGAGCTGCTCTCGCGGAGGAGAGCCGTGTGTACGCGTAGGACTCGACTCCACATGCGGCGGCCTCGGCGCGGCACTCGAACTTCCGTAGGCGCCGCATGCATCCTTCGACATCTCCGTTACGTCCACGAGTGGGTTCTCAGACGAGAGAAAATAAATTAAAAAAGTCCTCGCCGCAAATCGTCCCTTTGTGCTCTGCGCCGGCCGGACCTCCTCCGGAGAGGGGCCGTCCGCTGAGGCCCGAGGCCCTGCTATCCAGCAAAAAGCCCCTGAAAGGCCGGCGCTCTCCGGGCTGACCCTAACACAACACAGCGACGGGCCAAGTGGGCCTATCACCCCGACACCTCATAAAAGAGCCCAGCAAGTCTCCCTACGCTTCATGGGAAATGGGGGGGTGGGGGGGTAACAACACAATGAGCTACTCAAGCCCGGCTGGGTGGTTTTGTGGAAGTACACCACGAGGGATACCCAGGGCAAACTCAAATACATAATATGAGAAGGAAATTAAAGCATTATGGGAAACCAAGCCCCCAGTGAAACACAGCAGTCCCTTTATTCTGTGTTGTTTTACTTCCTGGTTCCACAGTTTCCCTTTTCTTTTCACTGCTCGGCAAAACCTGTGCCAGAAAAAGGGCGGCAACTTAAAAAAAAAAAGGGTGAGGAAAAAAATATATGACTCCAACGATAAGGCATTCTTATTTTATAACTTCCCCGCGCCGCCACTGATCATCGAAGGATTACTCGGCGACCGCCGGCGCCAACGGGCGGACGCAGGGAACCTCTCTCTGTGCACGGCGCCGGGAAGCGATGGGGCTCGTTTTGGGGAAAGACCATAACAAAAAGGCAGAAAGGTGTTTTTCCTGCTGTGGATCAGACCTCTTCCACAGCCTGTGTGTCCACCACCTGTGTGTCCACCACCTGTGTGTCCACCACCTGTGTGACCACCACCTGTGTGACCACCACCTGTGTGACCACCACCTGGTGGTTGGAGCTTTAGCAGGAGCTGAAAAACGTACCCGCAGGAAAAATCAAGACTTCTGTCAGTGCAAACTTGCAGATTATCTTATTTATGTCATGATACTTTGACGTTTTGACAATTCTCGGGAAAAAAGAAAGTTGTTTCTCGCGCTGTACCTTCTCCCTTCTCCTTGACAGCAGCAATACGCTTCAAAACATTCTTGGAGCAGGTTACTGTCGGCCTCCGAGCCGTTTAGTCTCTGCCACTCTGTTTAGTTTCGGTGTTACGACTCGATCAATCAAAAGTCCGCTGGCATTGAGTTTATCCAAGTAGAACATGATCATTTTATGGCGACAACGAGATGATTTACACAGCAGGATTCCTGTTATTAATGTCAAAGATCTCAGGTATCTGTGTGTGTGTGTGTGTGTGTGGGTGTCATAGCAGGAAGAAAAACCTGTCTGAGTGGACTGTGCTCCAGTCAGAGGGCGTGTTGTTGTGCAACACGTGCAGCGTGTGTTGTTTAAGGTCACCCAGAGGTCACACTCACCTCTATTGGCCGATGTGGGGCTGAGGACAAATCTACCTGGAGACAGAAACATAGGAGTGGAGGTTAGAGAGGTCCATGTGGAAAATAACACCAGAGTTAAGCCATCTCAAACCAGCACAATGTGTGTGCATGTGTGTGTGCGTGTGTGTGTGTGTGTGAGGTTAAGTTATTTTCCATATGCATTCCACCGCAGTGGATTTATAAACCCAGCACTGGGCTGTTGTCTCTGAATAATCTAAAAGCTGATACATTCGAACAAAAGAAAAATGGCCATGGTGGCTTTTGGCCTGATGCACAAATCAGAGCGGCGCTATTTTTTTTAAACACGCTCCAATCGGCACATTCCTGTGACGACGCGGCGCTGGGCAGATTCCAGCTCTCTTCTCCACCATGTCCAGGAAGTTATACAGGTGTTGAAAGGGGCGAAGAGGAGGGGGGGGGGGGGTCAGATGAGGGATCTGGTGCCAAACTCGAGTCCACACACACACACACACACCGAAAGTGCTGCCAAATGCAGCTGACATTTAAAAAAAAGGCTAATCTGCTGCACAGCTCAAACTCCAGCCAACCAGGAGGCATCTCATGCATTCCAGCAGCACTTTGATCACTACCTTAAAAAAAAAGAAAGGAGTCTGGCACAGATAAAACCTGCATGTTATTACACACATACAAACAGAGCCGTGAAGTGTCTCTCTTCATGCTTATGTTCTGGCTCACATCCAGAGCATAACTAGCCACTACACTGCACCGTGTTTATGCCAGAGATTGAACACACACACACACACACACACAGAGAGAGAAGCAACCAGACAGAGTGAGAGTCTCTCCAGGTGACCCTCCAGCATCCTGACAGCAGGGATGCGATCTGCTTGTCAAAACACGACGATGGTTCAACTCCCAGGCCGCCATTAAAGTAACACAAACAGAGGTGACGGGATATATGTTGTATTTGTGCAAACATCACAGGCCCCGCGACGAGGAGGAGGAGGCGTCGGGCCAAGAGGAGGAAGGTTTGTATTCCTCCAGCCTCGCTTGAGCTTTGCCAGACCGCCTGTGGAACAGCGCTGCTTACGCTCGAAAGTGTACAACTTATGACACGTATAAATTACAAATATACGACTCCGGTGGCATGTAAACAAAACAAAAAGTACAGCCCGGAAAAAAAAGCTCAAGTGAAAACATCTGCATTTTTGCAAACATGACACCAAATGTTTATCGCTTTGCCTTTGAGAAGAAGAAACAAATATCTTGCTGAAATAACTAATCTTTGGGAAATGGCACGCGGGCTTTTAGAGATGTTATCTGTCGGTGTTTGTACAGCGAGGGAAGAAGTGTCTCAACTGCCTGCAGCAGCGTCTTCAAAGAGACGCCAGCGAGTGCGCGGAATGTTGGCGCACAAGAAGCGTCTCCATGGGTTCAAGAAAAGTCAAACGTATTCGAGCTTTTTCCCCCACTTTCCTTTTTCTTCTCCTTCACTCGTGCAGATTACGCCGTATGCACTTCTAAGGGCGCACGCCGACAACTTTATAAAGAGATAGGACACTAACTTATCTGTCACTTTATGGCGTTATAAAAAAGGAAATTGCGCAAAATTCGTTGCACTATCTTATAACTCGCTCGCCCAGCATAGAGCTGTTGACAGTGTTTCCTAGATCAATATTTACGCACGGAACCAAAGCTCGGTTAAACCCGGGGCCAAGCGTCTCAAGGCGCACGGGGGGAGAGAGCAGCGCGCGAACCGGACCGCGCGGCGTCACATGGAAGCCTACCTACCTCTTGCAGGTAACCCGTCAGGTGCAATAAGATGGCCACGCTGGAAGCCACCTGAAGCAATCCCATAACAGCGAGGGTCCCGAATAGGAGCGGCCGGTACGTGTGCTCCGAGCTCTGCACCGGGTGGAAGCGGTGCTGCCCTGCCTCGATGTCGACGCTGTTCCGCAGGTAGCCTCTGTACTCGCTGTGGGTAGCTGCCATGATGCGCGCTCTCTGTGTGCGTGTGTGCGTGTGTGTGCCGTTCAGCCCCGGGGCCAGGTCCCAGAATCAATGCAAGGCAGGAAAGAGAGAAGTCTGTAAGAGTCTCTATAATCAGCGATGGGTGGGCTGAAGAGAGCTGGTTCTCTCCGCCGCAGCCAATCAGGAGAGAGAGAGAGAGAGAGAGAGAGAGAGAGAGAGAGAGAGAGAGAGAGAGAGAGAGAGAGAGAGAGAGAGAGAGAGAGAGAGAGAGAGAGAGAGAGAGAGAGAGAGAGAGAGAGAGAGAGAGAGAGAGAGAGAGAGAGAGAGAGAGAGAACAGGTAAAGCCCTTTATGGCTCCTCCGGGCCTTGACAGGCACGCACTGACACGTGACCCCCCCCCCCCCCCCCCCTTGCAACACACCGAGAGTTGAGCAGCATAACTGCATGGATGCATTGTCTGTTTAATCCCTCTTATCAGTATTTAATGTGCTAGAAATGTTACTAACTGGACACATGCACATACACACACACAAGCCAATTAACTTCAACAAACATGTATGATTATGCAAATAGTGTTCACTACAACAGTAAAACAAGCTCCTGGGAGCTGAGGGAGACGTTCAGAATAAGTTAGAGACATAAAGCTTTGAGATGTAAATGCTTCTCAAAATCTGTAATATGCCATCCTTCACACTGGCAGTTGGTTACATAATTATCATTGTTTGCTCCTCCTTGCTATCATTGTTTTCGGATCACTAACTCATTCCACGTGCTGGTGTGGCAGTCAATGCTCTCACCTGTGAGTCATATCACACAAAACCGGAATTCTGCTGAATATAAGTGCAAATTTCACTCATTATAGGTGTATTTCGTCCATTATCCTCTATTTGCTACCATGTAATTGCATGGTATTTTTTAATGGCTGCCTCAGTCCAGACCAGCATAACTATACTTCAAAACACTCCTATCTGCTAAGTAGGTGAAACAAGGTAATCATGCACTTTTCACATCCTCTTGTAAAGTTTTATAAACTGGACTTGGCAAAAGAAAAGTCCCTGCAGGAAGCTTATCATTCCACGGCTCACACTCCTCCCATCACTTCTTGTAAATGCGGGGATGGACTACATTTTTTGGATAACATCTTTGTTAGTAATGGGGATTTTCTTTTTTTACAGACATGGAATATTATATTCATAGCCATGTTTTTATTCGTGCTTAATCACCTGAGACTAAGAATCGTTATGCTCTTGTTAGCTTCGGTCGCCCCGTCTTTATCTTCGGGAGCGGGTCCTCTTGGCGTAGTCCGCCATGTCGCACTACCGTGTTCCTACGGTAGCCCAGAATGGACAAAATAAAACTGGGTTTATACATTACCTGAAAGCCACCGTACTTCTCCAACATGCTTGTAAAGGGAGAGATGAGCTGTGGAGCATTCAGCTGTTGGAATCTGTAATCTCACAACTAGATGCCACTACATCTTACACACTGTCCCTTTAAGGATTATCTGGGTCTTGCTCCTGGAGAAGCATAAAAAGACCCTTTAAGTCCTGAGAATAACGTTCTCTATGCTATGCTAAGCTAACCGGGTGTCAGACTAAGATATGTGTGATATCAATCGTCTCCTCTTGCTCTCAGCAAGAACACCTTAATGCTGAACGAAACGTCATAACGAAACGTCTTAACGAAACGTTGTAACGAAACTTCGTAATAAAATAATGTAACGAAACTTCGTAATAAAATAATGTAACGAAACGTTGTAACGAAAACCTCGTAACGAAAACCTCGTAACGAAAACCTCGTTACAAAACAACGTAACGAAACAACGTAACGAAACAACGAAACAACGTAACGAAACAACGTAACGAAACAACGTAACGAAACAACGTAACGAAACAACGTAACGAAACAACAGCAGCCGGAAACACGACTGGTGAGAGCGACCCAGCACAGTGAAACTGTTAAACCAAAACATGGAGTTGAAAGAAGGTACAGTGCTCCGTTGAGCTGAGAGAAAAAGAGCAATACACAGTTTAATTTGATCAATTTGTAATATTGAAATACTTATATATATATATATATATATATATATATATATATATATATATATATATATATATATATATATATTTGAATAAACTATGCAATAATTCCTGTGTGCGAGTAAAGTCAAACAAAGTCACACAAACGTGCACTCTGTGTCACAGCTTCAGCTGCGTGCATAAAAATAGTAAAAACAACAACAACAACATGATGCTGTTTCTTCCTACACATAGCCTATTATAATCTGCTTACACTTGAGTTTTCCATAAACAAACGTGCACAATAAGTTATTGTCGCATGCAGTGTCCGCAGACTGTCCGGCGGTCACTCATCACGGCCGTTGCAGCTTCTAAACGTGGCAGTGGCTCCTGTGAGCCCGGAGAGTGACCTCCAACAGAGGAGTATTTTAAAACTCCAGCAGAAAATCAGCTTTCTTTAGGAACGGGAGCTATTTTAGGCAGAAGCCGTGACAATGGAAAGGAGCGGTGGCTGTAGTCGGCTAAGTGAGTTAGCGAAATGCAATCGAAATTGCTGGATGCCAGAGGAGTTCATGGGAGAAAGCTGGCTCCTTATATGTGCCCCTCCCCCCTCCCTAAAACCATCAAACCTCATGGCGCTACAATCATGTAATACTCCGTCATTATGGGCATTCTAGTTTCATAAAACCACACATATGATGTTGGTTACGTTGTACAACATTCCCCCTAACCCCTCTTACTATTACTCGTGTTTTTACCACGCTGGTATAGAACAACCTCTGTTGATGTTTTGCTTCTGAAACGTAGACTGGAGTCGGTGCTCGGCCTGAAGTTTCCCCCGACGAGGTTTCTGAGCGAATCTTTACCCAGGAGACCTTCAGCAGTCGTGTCCACAGTCGTGTGCACTTCACTACGCCCAGTTGTGCTCTTCTACACATAGCCGTATTTACAGAAACGAATATTTCTGCCCCTCCGTTTGCAAAAATAACGTTGTACACACAAGGTTGTTTTCTAAAAAGTTTCTATCATGTCATTCCAGATCCTGCTTCCCATCTCGTCAGTCCAACTCCCTTCACCTGCCTCTGATCACCTCGTTAGTCCCTCATTACCTTCACCTGGTCTTCATGCCCGTCTCACCTGTTGCCCATTCCCTCGTTAGTCCCCGTCTACTTAGGCCACATTTACACATACACACTTTTACATAAACAAATATTTCTGCCCCTCCGTTTTCAAAAATAACACACAAAGTTAGGACGCTCACATGACGTGAAGCATCTTTAGTCGCATACTGTGGCGTTTGACAACCTAAAACTCTGTTTGACCTAGTTCACACGCAAACACACAAACAGAGTTTTCAGAAATCTCCACTTTGGCCGGAGTTTTTAGAAATGATCGTTTGCTGTGATAAAACCTCAGTTTTTGTATAAATGAAAGGCCAAAACGCATGAAAATATATGCATTTTACCATCGTGTAAGAGGTCGTTAATACGCCATGAGGAACTGTGTTTGCCTGTGGGTTTCCTTTGCCCTTCAGCAATTTCCTCAAGGAGTCATGGAAGAGCGGAGATGGGAGGTCTGGTTTGGGCTGATATTCAGGTTAACGCGTGTTTATTTGAGTTGTACCACACACACACACACGCACACACACACACACACTCACACACACGGTGTGAGTGTGTGTGTGAGAGAGAAACAGTGTGCTTCGGACGGTCTCTATGACCCTTTTTGTTTCGCTTTGTTCGGCCTGCCAGGGAGTGGAACCCGATGCTGCCTCAGACAGCCAACAGCCCCGCAGCTGTAGTGAGATGAAGAAGAGAAAAGAAATTGAGAAGTAGCGTGAACGAGAGAGAAAGGGTGAAGAGAGGTAAAGTGAGAGGGGGGGGGAGACAAAAGAGCCCGTATAGCGTCATTGCGAAGATAACACTTGAGACAACTCCTGCACTGTGAGGAGCATTATCTCTGGTTTTTCAGGAGCATTCCTGGCTCACCATGCTCTCGCACTCACCCCGACGCTAACGCTAAACACAGCGACCTCGCGCTCATCCAGTGGACTCCGACATCGGTGAACACCGGGATCCGGTGGGTCTGGCTCTGCACGGTAGCTATTTGGGCTTCAAAGAACAAGAAAGGGGTCGAGCTGCACGCCATCATGAATACTCAATGGCACGGACCCTTGGCACGGCTGAAGCGATAACGTGCCTCCTCGAGAGGTCTCGCACGTGAGAAGGACATCTTACACCGAAGGTATAACAGGCCCGGATTTTTCCATTGTTTATTATTGCTTTCTTTTATCTGATGGAAAGGCTGCTTCTCAGACTGGCGGCGTGAGGAGCAGATGATCGTCTCTCTCTCCTCGCTCCCACATCCTCTGCGGTTAGAAGGTCACTCAAAGTCTGAAGAACACACACACACACACACGCACACAAAAACACACAAACACAAACACACTGCCTTTTCTTGCCCCTTGCTTGAAACTTCTTTCATTGCCGCCTCCGTAGCAACTCCAATGTTTACATCCGACTCGCCTCCTCCTCTTCCTCCTACTCTCCTGTCACATCACACCGGGGCCTCGCGGTTTTATCAAGACTACGCATCTGAAAAGAAAATTGGGGTGATGATCGGCCTAAACGGGGATATTCCAGACCATTTAGCAGATCTCATTTCGGTGGATGTGTGTGGGGGCGTCGGGGTGAACACTGAGCAGGCTGTCTGTCGCCGGGTGGAGGGGAAAGACAGGAGGACGACGAGTGGCACCACTCGAGCCGAGCCGCTTTCATTGCACCTCTTGTTTCGTAATTAAACGACTGTTGCCGGGTGTCAATGATCGCGCCTGGGCGGAGAGGAAGAGGAGGCCCTCGGAGCTGCAGCCCCTGTCAAGACCACCTAACCAGAGTGTGTTGAGGCCGAGACGAGACTTGGAGGGGGTGGAGGCGGAGTCAAGGCCAGACCAGGGTGAGTCCCACACTGCATGATACACTGAGGAGATGTGGAACATGCAAACTACGGTCACTCCTCAAAGTGATCTGAAAGATCTTCACTCCCACAGAAAGTAAATAATTCTCTCCTCATTCACCTCTTTTATTTTTGCCTTCTATACTATACGTGTGCATACGGAGGTGTACGAAGAGGAAAAGCAATCGCAAAGGGGACGTTTGACATCTGGAAATTGTTCTTTACTTGAGCGAGATCAAAGTCACGATGTTCACAAACACACGTGAGACGATGCTCAGGCACTGAGGCGATATCCTCGCTTCAGTTGTGATAAAATCCACAATCGTGGTTTGAGACCAAGGGCTGAGTAAGAACGAGACCGAGACCATCAAAAAGTGCTCTCGAGACCAAATAACATTACGACTATGACAACACTGGTGGAAAGAAAGTAAGTAATTAATGTAAACGGCTGAATATAATAAGGAAATAATGTGAAGGGGACTAAAACAAATACAAATTCAATTCCTCAGTTTAAACTCAGTTCACACAGGAAAACAAAAGGTCTTGGACCAGTAGTCAATATTTTGAGATGGGGCTCAAGCTATTACAATTCATCCTGAATCGGGAACATCTGGTTCACAATTCATTCAACTGCTGTCGAGAAATTTCACTCAAAGCCTTGTGGCGGCGCCAGCAGGTGGAAAAAGTGGGAAGGGGGAAACACACGTCATTCGGCTTGGGAACCACGATGCGTTTATCAAAATATGGACCCCCTCACACACACACACACACACACACACACACTGGGAGTCCCACACACTCAGTTTAGCGCTCCTCCGGTGCTCCGACATCCCCTCGCCCTCGGCTCCTTCCTCTCTGCTCCCTAGTTTCCTTTCCTCCTCTCGTCTCTCCATCTTACGTGACACGTATGTGTGTTTTCTGACCAAATGAGGTCCTTATATTTCAACCCGGAGAGTGGAAAGAGCTTCCGGTGACACGGCAAAGGAGCTAGGACAATGAATCCCGAATGGTAAAGGCCTGTGTTTTGAGAAAAGAAGACCAAAAATAAAAAAATGTTTTTGGTGCATATTTTGCTAAATTGGTGCACAATTTGAGACGAGATGCAATCTAAAAAGGTTAAAACGGCATTTCATCCTTTCTTCTCGACTTTAATGTGGAAGTCTTGAAGAGCAGGGTGTGGTTCTGACCCGCTGGTTACACGTCAGCAGATCAGTGATCATGTGACGACCTCTTGCTCGTAGTTTGTCTCTGAAACCGCATCTTTCGCGTGAAGCAGGCCTCCCTCCAACACGGAGCCCGCTGCCAGTTCGACTGCCATCGAACCGGCGCGGGAAGACTAGGGGGAGGAGTTGGATGAAGACGGGGGAAGAGGTGGAAAAGGAAAGAAAAAAAACAGAGCCATGACATCAGCAGAGATCTCTTCTATCCACTTAGCCGTGTCAGGATCTCCCAGGCTTGACCTCAAAGCCGCCCCCGAAGACACAGGCCTGCGCCGTCATCGTCCGAGGTGGGCGTGAGCGCAGAGGAAGCGCCCCGAGGTCACCGAGAAACGGGATTCGTCAAGATGTTTCCTCGTCCGCGGGCCGCCAAAACGTACCCGCGCACCTGAGTCAACAGAGCCGTGGGTGGGAGCCGGCGAGCGGCGAGCGGAGACACAGCTACAGTGGATGAGGCCAAGCCTCTTGCGTGAAACGCTGAAAGTCCCTCCGGGGGTGCGAGGTGTGCGCCGGCTTGTTGTCTTTCGTGAGTCAGACGGGCTCGTGACTCATTTTTCCGAGATAACGCCTCGTGATATTCGCCGCGTCACGGAGCTCCATCTGTCTGCTGTGTTTGATCGCCGAAGAGTCAAAACAGAGACGTCACCGGCAGCCCCTCTTGACGAGATGTTCCCCCTCCGCCCACGGCCTTCTCGCTCTTTCTGCTCCCTTAAAGCCTTTTCAGACAAACCCCGATAAAAAAAATAGAACAAAAGGTGAAACTAAATGCGAACTGCAGGGATGAGGACCGACGCCAAGGAGTTAAATGTTCTTTATTATTTAGTGCTAATAGACTCAGTTCTTCTAGGCTTTGAAATAGATCATTTTTCTTTTGATGTTTCTTTCGTTGCCTACGCCAGCGGGCTTGAACCGAGATCCACGTAGATTATCCGCCTCTCGCTGGGTTACATCGTGTTTTTAGGATTTTATTTTGACATAAGCTCTTATCTTTCAAGAGTAGACTGAAGACTTTCCTCTTTGACAGAGCTTATAGTCAGGGCTGAATCAGGTTTGCCCTGGTCCAGCCCCTGGATATGCTGGTATAGGCTTATAGCTGCTGGGGATGTTTAGGATGCACTGAGCACCTCTCTCCTCTTTTCTTTCTCCTATGGATGAATCTTCATCTCTCCATCACACGACTAACTCTGCTTTCTCCCCGGAGTCCTTCTGACTTCACGTCTCATGGGGTCATCGGACCCTATGAGACGGCATAGATTCCATCTGCTGATGGACCTTCGATGGTTGGATCGTGAGTTCCTGTCGACAGCTGTGCCACTGCCCTGCTGGGACTCCGCCCACTCCTCCACTTGGGAGGTCTCCAAACTCTCCATCGTGGAATATGCCTAAATATGAACTATTGATAAACTGTCAGATTCCTTGAATGTATTTTAACTCTAAATATGTCCTTCTGTACACATTACATCTATTGCATCTGTCCATCCTGGAGAGGGATCCTCCTCTGTTGCTCTCCTGAAGGTTTCTTCCCTTTTTTTCCCCCTGAAGGGTTATTTGGGAGTTTTTCCTGGTCCGATGTGAGGTCAAAGGTCAGGGATGTGTATGTGTACAGATTATAAAGCACTCTGAGACAAATTTGTAATTTGTGAAACTGGGCTATACAAATAAACTGAATTGAATTGAAAACTGAATTATCTCCATCTACTCTCACATACACACACACACACACACACACACACACACACAACGTTTACAGCGTCACGATGTGTTCACTCCTGGCAACAAGCAGACGATAGAAGGGAAAATGTCACGGGTCACCTCACGTTCTCAAAGTGTTTCCAGCTCCCCGGCGGGGACTGCGTGGGATCTTTGATCAGTCGCGCCCTGACTCGTAAAATAAACAGGATTAGGGAAGTCCACCACAGTTTCTGTTATCGTGACATCAGCCAAATCATCACAGAAGGACATGTTTGGTTTGCATTGTGCAGGACCTTGTCATCTGCATTATCTATAATGTTAATCGTACACATGTGCATACACTGGGACCTGCTGCAGGAGTTAGACATCTTCATTTAAAATGAACATTAATGTTTGTCAGTATGAAAACTAAACAGTGCTCATGTGGATCTCTTCATCGGTGAAACACATTAAGCAGACCTCATTGTTTGTGTTAAACATGGGCAGCTAGCAGACAGATGAGATGTAGCTTCATGTTCAAAGTACTAGTAACTAGTAATTAATTAGTATATAATGTGTTTACTCTAGATATTTATATATTTATGTAGCTTTGAAAACATCTCTGAAATGGTGAAAAATATAACTGATCTGATATGTCCAATGTGTATATATATATATATTTATATATATATATATATAAAAAAAAAAATATATATATATATCTTTATATACTGTATATAGCTCTCTAAGATGAGCTCATCAGATGAAGAAATTTACAATAAGTCACAAAACATTTGAAATCCCTTTCAAGAATGCCGGAGATGGAATTGTAAAATGACTTAAACACTCCTGTCTTTACGAATCGACTCCATAAACATTTCCCCAGTTACACTTTTTTGACTGCGACCGCCTAAAGAAATGTTATCGCCACGAGTTCCAGGAGAAAACTAATTTCCGAATGAGCCTCTGGCAAAAAGCCTCTGGCAGCGGCTCGTTGCTCCACATGCTGCAGCACAGGAGGTCACCCGCGGTGACCTCAGACCCACCTCCGTGATTCGGTCCCTCGGCTCGTCGACCGCTCACACCTTCAACTTCATGGAGATGAAACAAAGAGCAGAAGAAGAAGAAGAAGAAGAAGAAAAACACAGAAAACAAAGGATATGTTCTTCAGGCCGAAGTAAACAAAAGCCTGAGCAGAGATGATGTAGCTGGTTTTCCCCTTTCCAACACAAAGCCCAGTACAGTAGATCATGGATTCCATGGGCTTGACTCAAGCCCACCCCCCCACACACACACACACCCTCACCCCCACCCCTCATCCAGTGGACTCTCCCAACAACCCGGCCGTTTGTTACTGTTGGGAGGGAAGTGATGTCAGTGACTCACACATCGACGGGGGATACACCAACAGAGCCAGAACCCAGCCTATCTGATGTCAGAGTGTGTGTGTCTCTCTCTCTCTCTGTGTATTACTGATGGTGGTATGCCATTG
Source organism: Liparis tanakae (assembly GCA_036178185.1). Classification (NCBI taxonomy): domain Eukaryota; kingdom Metazoa; phylum Chordata; class Actinopteri; order Perciformes; family Liparidae; genus Liparis; species Liparis tanakae. Next base: position 13,265,972 of record CM070107.1, read on the forward strand.
GGCTCCCGTCTGTCTCTCCATGTCGCTGGATGATAATCTCTCCGCACAATAGCAGCTTCACATCGCTCGCCGTGCTCTCGGTCATCTGTCCGTGGGAGCGGATGACCGAGAGCATCCGACGCCCCTGCAGACTCGCTGGCGTTCCCGCGGCTTCGCTTCTGTGACGCCGTTTCGTTTGCAATCTTCCAACCGGGGTTCCTGCGGTCATGTTTCTGTGTCTGTGTGACTCGAAACCGCCTCGTCCGAGGCGATGCTCCCTCGCAGCATCCAGGACTAACATACCGCTGGCCAGAAGGGAAAGAAAGGCTTTTACATGTCATCGTAATCATAATAATCATGAATTAGCAATATGAAGATATTGTGAGTCGATTTAAAACCTGTGTTCAATAGTGAGGCCTGCATGACCTTCATAATCGAGTCAAAATTCATTATTACCATTTCATATTTCTATTTGTGTTAAATTAATGACGCAAAATATAACGTCCAGCCCTATTCTATGTTTGAGTGACTCACTGGGCATCAAACTGCAGACTGCAGACTTGACGCTATATGGATCAGTACAAGTAGTAGTTTATTGTTCTGATCATTGTGATTTGGCTAAAAGCTCTGGAGAAAAACTTGCTTTGTTTAGTCAAAACTATTCCCACGGTCCAGAAAAAAACATCAAAGCCAATCCTAAAAACGGATAAAATCCTAATCGTACGTGAACAAATCCATCGAGGTGAAAACTGGGCAAACTGAATCGGTTCATGAGGAGAAGAAGAAGGAAAGCGAGTAAGTGGCCCGTGAGTCAGGGCTGTTAGTTCCTCTTCACAGCTTCTAAAACCTCTAAATCTGTCGAGCAGATGACTTTTGTAAAGCGGCCTTATTACACTCCCACTCCGTAGACATATATCAAAACGAAAAAACAATCGCACCCATAATTGTTTAATCTAATCATCGTGTTTATTTTGTTCACTAAACTGGGAAATAGTATACACGCTGCGATGGTCAGCTAGTAACGGGACTTTCCTCAATTTATTTAAATTTTTGCTGGGCTCACTTTCCCAGATAGAAACCAATCCGCCAATAAAACGATGCCTGATGCGCGTTGTGAACAATACGCTCACGTTATGAAATATCGCTAGAACTCGTGACGCTATACCGATGTTTAACCCTCCTGTGACCTTTGGGGTTAATTTGACCCATTCAATCTTTAACTAAATAAATGATTAAATAAATGATTGACATAATTTTTTTTTGCTTCATATTTCTTGACTTGTTTTAATTTATTGGGGACAACTGGGAAAACATAAAATGCACATGATATGTTTTCACTGTCCTGAACACAACTTTTACCCATCTGTGTTCTTTGGAGTCAATTTGAACCCAGGCTGTTTTTCACTGTGTAAAACATATAAGAAATATCAACTTTTTTATTTATTTAAAGGGCTATTTAGGTAGTCAACAAACAAACATAAAGTACATGACACTTAAACTTGGGAAACAGTATTAATTCTAATCATTTTCTGGACGTTTTAATTGCTGGGGTCAAATTGGCCCCAATGGTAAACAATGTTAGTAAATTTGAAGATAATTGAAGAAAAAAAAGGTGATATTATTATGTATTCCTGGGCTCTTCTGGCTCTGAATAAATGTCAAGAATCTCATTAGAACAATTTGAACCCGTCGCTCAGGAACAGGAACAGGAGCTGCCCACTCTTGTCCGTTTTCTCAGTCGGCCCACTCTTTCACTCTTTTCTTTTCCCCCCAACGCCCTAACTTGAAGCCTGCAGTCGATGATCTCACTCGGCCAGGTCGCTTGCACGCTGAGCCAAACCGTATCCTTGTATGACCTCTTGCTTCCCGCCACGCAGAAGATCAGAGGAGTGCTCCTCCTGACACATTCCTCAACTCCCGTATCACTGCACAGCCTGCAATTAGGTACTCCCACCTTCCCTCCCCCTTTCTCCCTTTCTTCTCCCCCACAGACACCTCCATTCATCCTCTGCACCGTCACTGACAGGTACTGTCCATTGTAGCCAACGTGGCCTAATTATACATGTTGTGCGTGTGTGGCAGTCTCATCACAGAGCAACAATGGCTGGTGTTGTGCAGCTGCATCCAGGCACACATACACACACACACACACACAGACACACACAGACACACATACACACACACACACACACACAGACACACACAGACACACAGACACACATACACACACACACACATTGTTCTGTTTTTCTTGGCACCTGCAGCACGAGTTAACCGTAAGGAGGTGGAGCGGCCTCGGGCCCGTGAAGGGGCAGCCGTGTAATGAATAAAAAGGTGTGTGGAGGTTTCTCTCTGAGACGCCCACCGGCGATCAGTGTTCTCCGTCAGCGGCTCCCAGATGGTGTAAGTACCGGCTGCGTTGCTGAAACGCCACTTCACTGCTGCAGGGGTGTATGTCACATGAATTATGTCTGACCAGAGCATTCCTTTTTGGATTTATTGTTTCTTTATGTTTTTCGAAATGTGAGGATACCAGTGGGGGAAGAAGTACTTCACCTTCACTTACCAGTAGAAGTAGCTAAATGTACTTTTATTAGTATTATTATTGATGCATTACTGCAGCGTGAAAGCAGCATGTTGATATCATATATAATATATATATATATATATATATATATATATATATATATATAATATATATATATAATATTATTGATGCATTACTGCAGCGTGAAAGCAGCATTTTGATGTTATATAATATATAAATATAATATAATATATATATATAATATTATAATATATATAATATTATATATATTAGTAGTAGTAGTAGTATTATTGATGCATTACTGCAGTGTGAAAAGCAGCATTTGAATGTTATATAATATATATATATATATATATTGGAGCAAAATAATGTGACTTATTGGAAGGCTTGAGTCTCATAAATGAGACTCCGGTACAATCTGCTACATTATACGACAATATATTCCCTTTTGACAGGCAGTGGAGTTGAAGTATAGTTTCAAGTCATTTATTAGTTAATTGATGTTTAAGTTTCTGTAAATCTAAACTAATTGTTAATGAATGAGTATTTGATTTTTTTTCATTGAGCAAAAGGCTTAAAAAACATTTGTTTGGACCATGATAGACATTAAACAACAATACCACAAACACACAAGATAATAAATAAGAGCACATGAGAAAAAGCTTTATTGTCACACCAAGCTTCAAACAAACACATGTAGAGTTCTTGACTTCAGGCTTAATGTGTAAACTACTCAGCAATGCCAGGAGGAAGAACAAGAAGTGAACTCTGATATATAACTTAGATAATTTATTAAATATCTTCATTTGGCAGGGTTTTACAAGGAAGCAGGAAAAACACAGGTGAGTGGAGGCGAGGCACAGCTCTCTTTTTTACGTGTTAGTTTTTTCTTCTTTTTTTTCTGCCGGTGTTCAGAAAGTAACACTGGGAACGACGGCAGCTTTCACTGGACTCGTTTACACATCCAGCGTTCACAAACACGACAATATAGAGCTACGGGTCACTGGGGGATGCACAGGAATGTGAAATATATTCATTTTTTTAAAGCAAAAAAAAAGAAGAAGAGGGGGCCGAACAACGAAAAGAGAAATCAAAAGAAGAAACCTGGGAAAGTTCTACTTCAACAACGAAACATTCACACCGGGGGAGGAGTTGTACACTGGGACGTGCTCTCTGTGTGTCGAGTGACGACTCCTAATACATTCCTTTAACGTAAACCACGATATATATATATATATATATATATATATATATATATATATATATATATATATATATATACGCACGCTCACTTCTCTGGTTAACACTGGACCGCTCCGCTATCAGTATTCGTAATAGTCGGCATCACTTTAGGGTTTGAATCTTTTGTGATTGTGTAATAATTTCTTGCATGTAAACAAAATCATACGGGACGAACACCTTTTGAGATTATAGGAGCATTTGGCAGCCTGCAGATTAAGCGGCGTGTGACGGGGCGTCTGCAGCGGGAAGGCAGCGGAGCGGGAACACCGCCAACAACACGTAGCTTATAATAAGAGACGGTATATTACAGTGTTTCAACCTCCAGAGGGAAAGCAACGCGAGGGCGTCATCATTAAAGAAATATGAAATAAATAAAAACCGTGAGGCTGTATCCCGACCATCTCTCCTCGAGGAGGGGGTTCAGTGCATGTACGACGTCCTCGCTCCCAGCTTCACTTATACCCTAGTTTGTGGTTTTCGGAGGTGCGGACCAGAAGAGTGTCTTTAATTACTAAGAGATCCACTGTGGATCCACCCTGGAGCCGGACCACGGGGAGGAGGGTCACTGCGTCCGCTCCGTTTGGCAACGTCTTCTTTCTCTCAGAGCTTCGTGTTCCACCGGACAGACTCTCACCTTCACAAAAATACATTTTGATTCCAACCGTCACACTAAAGCATCGTCCGCTCCGAGTCTTTTCTTTACTAAGTTTGACCACCAAGGAGATTGAGGCTCGGCAAGCAGCGTTACAGTTATCAGATACGACAGGAACACCAATATTGGCAAGAGGCGACTTCATCAAGTGCGAATCATCATTCAACCGCCAGATGCATGGCCTGTTTGATCATCGACGCATAATCACAGAGTACAATTTACTAAAGATGTGGGTTTTTGCACATCGTCAATCTGTGTCTGTGTGTGTGTGTGTGTGGCAGCATCATCTGTGTTTTCTTCATCGAAATCTAATTTCCCAAAGCAAAGGGAATGACCTCACGGAGTGGATCAACACACCAGTGGAATACTACTTGGGCGTGAGTGTTGTTGTATCAGAGGGAACCCGAGATACACCACGGGTGTGGTGTGTGTGTGTGTGTGTGTGTGTGTGTGCGTGTGTGTTGGTCTCTTAACATGTGGAAACACCACAGAGGTGAGCTGTGGCTGTGATGACATCATCCGACCGGCAGCTATGGGGATTCCCTAACAAAAGAAAACCTCCCCTTCTGGAACAGATGGGAAGTGTCTCGCTCTCTTTTGTGTCTCCTTTGAAACAAAAACAAATAGTGTGTGTAGCTCAAGCACAACGGCAGCGAGGCGTGAGGGCTTCGATCGAGACGTGGAGGTGGGCAGTAGGGGCCCGGGGACAAAATAATCTGCAGCGACAAAACCAGAGTGGACACACGACTCGGTCACTGCATGCAAACGCGAAACACACGGCGCCCACATCCGCCACGACACGATCAGTTGATTTGTATGGCGCCCTCTAGAGGCCGTGGAGTCCTAGGCGCGAGGACGGAGGGGGCAAGGAGACGAGGACCTAGGCGTGCTCCAGGAGCCACTGGAAGAGGGGGGTGCGGTGCGGCTCCCTGCCCGCCTGCGGAGCCTCGTCACGGGCCGGCGCCTGGCCGTGCGCCTGGCCCTCCTCGCAGTAGCGCAGCAGCGTGTGCAGCAGCTCTCCCGCACGCCACCTCTTCTCCCGAAGCCTTTGGACCACCGCCGGGAGCTGAAAGGGCAAAAGAACGGTCACCGGGCACTTCAGAGGGCAGAAAGGCCGCGTCGGCCTTATCACCGGTGAGTTATGAGCGGACGCCGCCAAAGGAAGGAGATCTGGCTATCGAGTCGTAAAGTCTCATAAAGCAGAGATGTGGAATACTAGTGGAGCCAATTGGTTATATATTTTCAGTCAAATATAAATGTGGTCAACCAAAGACATCGAAAGATTCATACGGATCGACGCGAGGAGGTCTGGAACAAGCCGGAGACAGCTTTTATGTTTATTTATTGTTTTCAATCTAAAAAACACCGACAGGGAAATTAAATGTTTTATCATCTCCTCTTTTTTGCATTTGTGAAACTATGTTATGATTGATGTCAGTAATCTAAAAGGTGTTTAACGGAGGAGGAGCTCAACTAGTCCGGATGAAATCAAGGTTAGATTTAAGAAATCACCTGCTGGAGCTCTCTGTCGGCACACAGCTGGATCTGGGGGATGTCGGCCATGGAGGCCGCCACCCACTGCAGCATGCTCCTGAGCTGGGGGTCGAGGGTCGCGTGTTGGGGGCCGCGCCCGAACTCCCTGACGTCAGAGTTCACCACGACGAGCGCGGCGGCCCTGGGAGCCGACGCCCGAGTCCGGTCCACGCAGAGAGTTCCTGCAGCGAGACACAGGCGGGGACTTCAAGACGGACCACCGCCGCATTTCTCCTTTTTTTGAATGGCTCAATGAGGCACTGATCAGTCACATTAGTCTACTGCACATTGTGCTCAACACACACACACACACACACACACACACACACACACGACTGACTGGAGGGAGAGGAGTGGTTGAATGAGCATTAGTGCGTCTGAATACGGGGGTGGTAAAATCCCCGTCTACAACACACACACACACACACACACACACACACACACACACACACACACACACACACACACACACACACACACACACACACACACACACACACACACACACACACACACACACACACACACACACACACACACACACACACACACACACACACACTCAGAGAGTGGAAAGAGCAAGACCTCAAATTAGGAAGGATGTGGGGGGGGGGGGCAACGACTGTCTTTTCCCTATATCCATCTACATTAAACCCTTTGATCTGCTTTTTCAGGAGCGTCTTTCTCGCACGTTATTGAATTAGAAGAGCTGAGGTTGCATCCTTACCGCTGGATTCCTCTCTGACCTCGGCCTCCTTGTCCTCTGCGTGGTCGCTGTCGGATGGGGAAATGTCACACAAGTTAGCGAGGAGACAGAAGAGTCCGGGGACGTGAGCGCTGCATGCAGGGAGGAGCAGACCACAACGAGCATGCGGGAGCTGCAGGGTGGCTGTCACAGACAATCCCAATAATGCGACGTCTTACACACGCCGCTTATTTCCCATCAATGTTTTTTTTCTTTCTTCTGCATTCCAGTAAATGTATTTCCTGCTCCAATGTCTTCTGCCAGTTAAGACACGGTGACTAAGTGCACCTGATCCTTGTGAAAGTTGAATTATTTTCTTCCTATTCTGTCGGCTCAATGTCAACTGAGCAAATGTTTGCAGGTAAACAGTAATTTCTCTACTTTTACAAGATGGTTATTCACGCGGTCGTTGACACAGCCAGCGGCTATAGACATGTTTACTCTCTTTCCAGGAAGGCTTTCCTCTGTTTTTGTGAATTGGATCCTAAAGGAGGGGGATTGGAAACTAAGAGACATGGCAGCAACTACAAAGTCCTGCAGCATCATGCAACAAAACACACTAACAGAGTCACTTGAACTATATCCATCATCTCTGGTCATCAGTGGCAGGGCCGGAGGAGTACAGACCCACCGGGGTATTTGCTGCAACTGGAAACTAATAGCAAATGTTTTGATGTTTTAATCAAAGTTAAATAAAACCAGTTCACAGAGACTAGCACAACTTCTTTAATACCCCTTTAATTATCAATATTTCCTTGTTATGTTTTTAATTTCCATGTTTATAAATAAGTAATGGGAGAAACCTGCCACCTAATGGCAGGCTCTGCACTGACCAACGGATCCTAGACGCCGTTCTCTTGTGATGGAGGAGTGGGCGGGACATGACTGTGTATTAAACACTGACTGTCTTGTTGGTGCGTTCAGGGGTCTGCAGGAAGCTCCGACGTCTGAGGACTGAATTACTTCTTAAAACCCATTTTTATAGAACAGCTTTGAAGTGATCTAGTCTTTTTATGCAGGACTTTGGTTCCCCTAATTTAGTTTGTTTGTTTTTAATTTATTTGTAATTTATTTGTTTTAATTAATTAAATAAAGTTATTATTATTATTATTATTATTATTATTATTATTATTAAGCCCCAAAATCATTCTTACTTAATAATGTGCGTAATAACATATAATGCTGAGCCAACCGCTCCGAAAAGGAACAGGGGGCGGCATTTCAACTCAACTGATGGGTGCTAACGGACAATTACAGTCATCAGCTATTTAAAAAAAAGAATCGAATGTTTTAATGTTATTTTCATGCTAGCCAAAAAGATTGCCGCTCAGTGGCGTCCTCTCAAACTATGAGAATATGAAACTGGGGTTTCCTGCGAACGCGCGTCGACGAACATGTCGATTAAAGCGCCGCTCTGAGCCGACACAAGCGGCCGCACAGGATGGAAGAGAAAACAATGGGGATTTAATCCATGTATAAAGGCTGCCAGTGCCGATTCATGTGTCAACGTTGCAGTGGCTCTCCAAGAACGTTTTTTTTATTATAACTCAATGGAACCTGAGTGGGTTGGAACAGTCGCACAGCATTCATGGGAAGATAAAGATGTATTTCGCTCCCCCGGAAATCTAATAACGCTACAAATTATTCTGTTAAGCGACAAACAATGACATGAAAGCAAAAGCTCCAGCAACACACAACGCATGCAGACATTCCCATCAACGAGCACATGTCCCGTCGAGCCTCGTTACGTTTACGGGGGGTCTGGGAGACAAAGAGTCCCGATGCCGTCGTACGATCCTCTGAAACCATTTTCACATGATGAAGCCTGAAGCGGTTCCCTGGCTCCAATTTTGTGGTGACATTTTTCCCTGACTTACATTTGGCTTTGCAGTAAACGCAATGACTCAGCATGTTCTTTGTCCCTTTCCGGGTGAACCCCCCCCGGGTCGTTTTTCTATTTGGTTAAAAAGGTTAAAAGGTTGCTGACCAACCTGTCAGAGGGAGAGAAGGACATGCGCTCCTCACACGCCTCCCCCTCCAGGCCCAGGCTGCTCCAGCTGCTGCTGTTCCCATTGCTGCTGGAGAGAGAAGGCAGGTAACGCACCGCGGTCACACTCACGGGGGTGTGTGTGTGTGTGTGTGTGTGTGTGTGTGTGTGTGTGTGTGTGTGTGTGTCAACAGACAATACACTCCGTTCAATTATCCTTTCAAATGTCGGGTGAGGTTATAACAGGGTTCTTACACATTTTGACTTATGGATTTCCATGACTTTTCCATGACTTTTAACCACATTCCCATAACCAAACTGAAATCTCGGAACAAACATGAACATTTTAGAAAATGTTGCGTCTTGAGAGCGTACGCCGGCTTACATTTTGAGCGTCTTTCTTTAAAAAAAAAAAACATTCATTATGTCAAACTCGGCGTAAATTAACATGTTGAAGGGAGGAACATCTTCTGATACCTAAAAATACCTTCGGTTTAATCTGCGTCGCCTCAGCAACGGCTTTCTCTCTGCGGTTGGAGTGACACGCGGTCGAGCGATAGTCGTCGCGCTCGGCGTCTCGATAAGACGTTCAAGGTGGTTTGTTTCCACCGTTGAAGCTCAATTAGGCCGTTGAAGAGTCGAATAAATTACACCTGGGGGGACTGTGTTCCAGTAGAAACACTGCCTGGAGTGGCGAGAGCACTCAAAGAGAGCATTTAAAGACACACCTTGAGAACATAGACAACGTTCACTTGGCCCTGGAGGCCAAAAAATACTAGATTGATCGCACATTGTGTTCTTTGGGAAAGGATCTTACATGTTGTCAGTTTTGTTTCCTTAGAGATATCAACCTTTGGCGTAAATGGCAACAGCCCGACGGGCCTGGAGGCCGGTACGATATCATGTGTCTCACTCCGTCCCACTCGCAACTGCTTATCCCTGCGGTGGATTCCACAAACATTCTGAGGACAACTTGGCGGCAGAGACCGCAACGTGAAATCTCCAACAACATATCCGTTAGAGCGCACGTAGAAATGCAACAATTGCACAAATTAGAGAGAATCGTGTTTTGGCAGCGCCGTCTAAATGAGGTTCGCTCGCAATCCACAGTGCCCTCTGCTGACCTTGGCGGGCCTCCCATCCGGACGCAACCACAGGAGACTCCTGCCGTCCAACTCCTGCAAGAATGCAGCGTTTCTGTCCGTGACTCCGGGTCCGAGGAGATGACCGGCACGGCAAAGCGATAACTATTCACTATTGCTGAAACAGTCACGGGCCACTCAGATTAATAATAGTGGTGAGAATGAATGTACAACAACTAGAACGGGCACTCGGTAGAGCGCATACCTTCGCATATCATAAGATTGAGCATTGACTTATGAACATTTTGGCATTAGTTGCATGCTTATTGGATATAAATTGACGGTAAAAAGGAAATTTTGACCTTTTCATGACCTTGACCCGATCGATCCCAATGATCCCACAAATGTCATGCGATTCAAGAATATTTGACCTTTTCATGACCTTGACCTTTGACCCAATTGATCCCAAAATCAAATGGTCCCCGGATAATAACCAATCATCCCACCAAATTTCATGCGATTCGGTTTAATACTTTTGGTATTCAAATAAGTTACTGTTAATGCAATAGTGTAATAACAGACGTTATAAATACACATCTCCATCAGATACATGGTTTGGTGTCTGGTAATCTGCAAAGTGTATTCATTATCTATTACTCCAGTGGAATCTTGACAGTAGATAACAGCAGCTCTCCAGTTAACGGATGTTTGGTATGCTGTGTGTGAGAGGGCCAGTGTGTGTGTGAGAGGGCCAGTGTGTGTGTGTGAGAGGGCCAGTGCCTGCTTACCTGTCGCTGAGGTGCAGGAAGCTGCTGTTGTCGTCTGGGTGCTCGTCCTCAAAGCTCAGGTTGGACCAGCTGCCCAGGCTGTCGTCTCCCACACTCAGCTGCTGGGACACAGACGACTCCGTGGCCTCCCTCCCTGGGAGGCTAAAGGCACGGAGTCAGAAAGCAGAGGCAACAAAAAATTATGTTAATATTCATAAATTCTCCCATTCAAATTAGAATAACAGGTTAAAAGTAAATCCAAAGTAGCTTTAACCCTCCTGCAATTAAAAACTTCAGAAAATTATTTGAATTAATATTGTTTCCCAAGTTTAAGTGTCAGGTAGTTTATGTGTGTTTGTTGATGACCTAAATATCACTTTAAATATATAAAAAAGTTGATATTTTCTATATGTTTGACACAGCAAAAAACAGCCTGGGGTCAAAGAACACCGATGTTAAACATTGAATTGGGTCAAATTGACCCTAAAGGTAACAGGAGGGTTAAAGTACCATCTTATTTAAATGTGTTTGATTCAATCATTAGAAAGGCATTTAAACCAAGTTGCATGAATGCAACAATAAAGAGTTCTTGAAACATAACGGTTTGAACAGACTCAAGAAACTACTAAAGTGAATCTTTACAAATGGTGACTTGGTCACCTGATGTTTCCGGTCTGGCAGACGTTGGTCAGGGCCGACGTCATGAGCTCGGCGGTCAGGCTCTCGGCGTAGCTGGCTCCGTCGTGGCCGATGCCGCTGTCGGCGTTGAGGCTGGTGTTGCTCAGCTCTCGCTTGGCGGTGTCCATCGCCGTGGACACCGTCCCCTGTGCGAGCGCCGCCTTGTTGTCCAGGTCGATGTGGATCTTGGGAATCTCCAGGCTGGACAGCCGCTCAGGCCTCGCCTGACCCTCTGACCCCCTCTTGCTCCTCTGAAATACGGGCGGGCGGTGGTGCCTGCTGTGCTTGGCGCAGTACGGGCACTCCTGCACCTGACAGTTACGGCACGTCCTCTCTATCACGGCGGGGGCCGGCGTGGGCCCCTCGGACAACCTCTGGGCGTGAGACAGTTGGTCCTGGGTCCTCTGCTGCTCCCGGGACGACTGGCTGACCGAAGCCAGACTCATCTTGAGAGTGTCGTCGACTATTTTCCTGGCGTAATGCTCGATGACCTGCATCACCCGACTCCTGTAGCCTCCGTCATACAGGCTCCCCGTGCTGTGGTAGTGCCTGCACTTACCCTCCTTGGACAGCAGGGGGCAAGAGAAGGAGTTCCTGACCAGATTCTCCGCCATGTCTTCCAGTTTGGAGTTCTTGTACAGCGAGGAGTCGGTGAGAGACTTGGGCAGCCGTGCAGAGGAGAGCTGCAGCTTGTGCGTCACATCGCAGGTGATGCTGTAGGCTAAAGACTCTGCAAAGTTGACCAGGTCCACGTACTCCCTCTGACTCGGCTCTCCAGAGACTGTGCAACTACACCGAGCGTCCTTCCCCGAGGGACACGCCGCTGACTCTTTCTCCCTGGCCGAGGACGCATCGCAGCCGGAGGCTTTCCACTCATCCGGCAGCGACTTGGACGAGTGAAGGCGGGCGCTGGAGGACCTCTGCTTGATCCTGCGACTGGCGTGAGCCAAGCCCAGTTTGATGGAGCGGTAGGCCAAGCGGCTCGCGTACTGGTCCAGGACCAGCTCCCGGCTGCCTCCCTCCTTTTTCAGCACCCTGATGAGGTAGCCGGCGTACTCGTCCGTCACGCTCTCGCAGCTGGGGTACTCGGAGGACATGCCGGAGCCGGAGCTGGAGGCGGTGCTCGAGGTGGAGGCGGGAGACCGGAAGACGGAGGCTATCAGGTCGGTAGACCACTGCTCTGCCAGCCTCCCCACCCGCCAGTCTCTGTTCTGGTCTGCGCTGGGTTGATACTGGTGTTGACGGTGGTGATGCAAACATTCAGAACTAGATCTGTCGAAGCTTCTCCTCCTGAGCTCTCTGTGGTACGGACACTGCTGTGCGGAGCTCACCATCCTCTTCACGTCGTCCATCACCTCCCCCGCCACCTCCCCGGCGTAGACCCACAAGGTGTTCAGGGTCTGCTCCGAGAACTGAGCCACGCTGATCCGCCTCCTCTCATCGCCGTTGCTCACCACTCCCTCCTCTTCCTCCTCCTCCTCTTCTGCCCCTCCCAGGGTGTCCATCTCTGTTGCCATGGAGACAATGTGGCAAGCCAAGCGCTCCGCGTAGTGGAGAGCTTCCTTGTTGGACGTTCTGCGAGCGGACATCCGGTTCAGCTCGTGCCGGCCACCCCCCGACTCCAAACATCTGTTCGCGCCACCACCACGCCCCTCTTCTGCCAACTCTTCCTCCTCCTCTTCCTCCTCGTTGCCATCTGCCTCCTCGGAGAGAGACCTCATCAGTTTGAGCATGAACTCGGCCTTGTCGGCCTCGGGGGTCGCGTCTTTCGGCCCCGGGCCCGGCTCAGGCTGATCGTGAGGAGTGGGTGGGGGGGTGGCGGGGGAGAACTCCTTCGACAGCTTGCTCTTCAGCTTCTTGGAGAAGCGCCTGATCTGCTTCTCCTCGGACACCTCGCTGGGCTGCTGAGGCGTGGACGGGGGAGTGCCAGGAGTGCCGCCAGATTTCTGCCCGGAGCTCGGAGCCGAGTCGTCCCCGGTAACGGCTATCCTCCTTTGCCCGGCCGCCTCGGCGCCCGGCACGTCCAGAGTATCCATCGTCGCGGGATGCGTGTCGGCCACGCCTCTGGTCCTGGGGTCGACCTCACCACCGGGTCTCCCCTGGCCTTGAGAGCCTGCCTGGAAAGAGACGTGAGGAAGGCTCTGGTCCGTCGCTGCGCTACAGTCATACCTGAAGCCAGCTGCCTGCTTCGAAGGGGAATCCGGAGCCTCGTGATGACCCGTCTCTTGCTGAGAAGAGGAGTCCCTTCTGCTTCTGATCGTCTTCGTAAAGAAATCCGCACAGTCGCCAAAACTCTTCTTCATACTGGACGCGGTCATCAGCTCACAGGCCTCCGTGACGATCATGTCCACCATGTTGCCGGAGAAGTTTTGGAACGGAGACTTTCCCTGGGAGGGCTCTCCACCGGGGGCGGGCGTCTGCGTCCCGTGACTGTCGAGGTACGTTTGGGTGGAGGCGGTGGCGTCGGAGGAGGAGGAAGACGCAGTTACTTTATGGGGGCCGGCCTGTGGGATATCTGACAAGCTAGACACGGACGGACTGGTCTCCTCAGAATCCTGCAGGTGGGAGAGGACTTGGCCTGCCTGGGGCACAGGAATACAGCTGGCCATGCCCGATACTGTGAACAGGGCTTTCTTTACCGTGCAGGTAGCATCCTCTCCTGAAGGCCCAGGAACTGCCGCAACTGAGCAAGCACTTAACACCTGCTGGTTAGCGAAGGTACTGCAGGTGTCAGCTCCACTGTTCTCTGCACTGACGTAACAGATGTTGTCCAGAGACACACTAATGGCCGCTTGGCTCGTGAAGGCGACATCCGCCTGAGACAGCTCTATGAAGGCCTCTTGGATAACAGACTCAGACAAGTCCGAAGCATAGGAGGAAACCACCTCCTCCTCTTCCTCTTCCTCCTTTAGCCCGTGGCCAAAGGACCAATCGCTCGGGGTGTGGGGGGTTGACGGGTGGGAGAACTGACACACTTCCATAATGCCTTCGAACACGAGCTCTTCGGCCAGATCGGCGGCGAAACGTGTCACCGTGTCGTGGAAAATCTGCTTTTTCACGACCAGGAACTCCTTCAGCGCCCCGGACACGGCCTCTCCGGCCAGGAAGCCCGCCAACCCGTTGATTGCTCGTTTCTTCAACACGTAGGCGTGGCGCATGCCGATCTCGTGGAAGGCCATTTGGAACACCGAGGAGGTGAGCCGGGCAGCCAGGTGACACAAGGTGGTGGTGCAGGAGGAAACACCTTTCTGGAGGTCTCGCAAGGCGCTGCCCAGGCTCATCTCCACCAGGTCAGTGGCGAACCTCTGGATGCCGTCCTTCAGAGACGGGGACTTCTTCTGCAGCGTGGCCACGGTGACCGTCTCCTGTATTTCCGAGAGCTTCATCAGGTAGCCCGACGGGTTCTGAAACTCCTTGTGGCAGACGCAGCTGAGGTTCTTGTTGTCGCTGATGTCAACGGCAGACTGGTAGCCGCACACGGATCCCAGGATTTCTTTGGAGAGACTGCTCGCAAAGTCCGAGTAGGTCTTGTACAGAGAGCAGAGATCCTGGGGTTTGCGGAGCTCGGAGCCATCCGGTCCATCCGGTCCATCCTCATCCGCCTTCCAGAAGTATTCCAGAGGGCCACTCGAGTCCACCAGGGGGCTGAAGGCCGAGGAGCTGACGGGACTGAAGAGCGGCCCGCCGTTCTCATCCGAGGAGCTTTGCACGGGTCGGGGGGAGTCGGGCACCTCGGAGTGGAGTGCGTAGGGAGAGCCCGGCTTCAGAGGCGTGGGTTTCTTCACATTGGCTGGGAGCGTGGGGTGGTCGAAGCGTTGGGGATTCATCCCCTTGGTCGAGCAGCCCCTAGAAACATATTTGGACGCCGACCAACCGGTCTGCTTCTGTGTGGTCGGGGCGCTGATGGCGTCCAGAGGCAGCACCACGGTGCAGCAGTTGTCCGAGCTCAGCTCCTCCAGGTCGTCAAACTGGTCGAAGCTGTCGAAGAATTCACTGACTTCGGAGTCGGAGTCTTCCACTCGGTCTCTGGGCCCCCCCGGGACCTGGGGGATGTCCAGCTTGGCCAGCAGGCTCTTCTGGTAGCCAACCTCGTCCAGGAAGATAATCGGGCTCGGGCTGGAGCCGTCCGAGTCTTCCGATTCGCTGGCATTGATCAAAGGCGAGGCGGGGAGACGAGCTCCGGGACTGCAGTAAGTCCATTGGGATTCTACGGCCGACGACTTCTGCACTGTGACGGACACGTCCGGACCAGGTGCGGGTTGGCCTGTATTCTTCTTTGAGGAGGAGCTTATGATAATGCGAGCGCCTGCGAATTCCTTCTTTCTCTTGTGGGCCGGGACGGTCTGGGATGCCACATCGCGCTTCTTGAAAGGGCGATAGGAAACTGCAGCTGTGGAGTGTATGAACAAATCAAAACCAGAGAAAAGGTTAACCACAAAAGAAACTGAAAACATGCTCATCCATTGTGCCCTTATATATTATATAAAAAAAGATATAAAGTGCAGCCCAACTAGATGAAACTAACAATCTGGCACTGAACTGACACAATTTTTAAAACAATATCATGCATGTATTACGGTGGAATAAAAAACAGCTGGTTTAAAATCTACACTGCAAAAATTCAGCCTAAAAAAACAAGGAAAAAAAGTAATAAAATGAGGGAATATTACTTGAAATAAGCCAAAATATCTGCCAACAGAACAGGAAAATTTTACTTGCCAAGATTTCTTAAAACAAGTGAAATGCTCCAACATTAAAACTGCCTTGTAAGAAGAAATATCTTGTCAGTCAAAAAACAAGCATAGATTGCCTTCATTTTTAGATATTTCATTTTACTTAGATTTTAATTTTTGCAGTGTACACATCCATTTTGCAGAAGTATTTACATCCAGTTGATGGCTAACCAGATATTCTACAAATGAGAGCTGACACCCAGCATTAGATGTTTAACCTACAGGGGTTGTCTCCCGCGTCGTCCTCCTCCAGATGCTCCAGGGCTGTGACGAAGTCATCCTCGATCGATGAGACTGACTGGTTGGTGTCGTCCTCCTCTGGCTGACTGGTTTCAGCTGTGCCCCTCTGCAGCGCCTGGAGCTCCAAAGCGTAGCGCACGCCTGCCATGTAACACCCCAGCAGGCCCACCAGAGACGCTAGGCTGGCTTGGGGGTAGACACTAGAGCTGGGATTATGCCTCAGCACACACACAGCCTTTAACCAACACTAAAGGTGGAGGGGAACAGCACAGGGAGAGAAAAAAGAAAGAAGGACAAGGGGGAGAGAAATACAGAAAGTTAATCCGCCTGGTGATTAAAATCAACTTTTATTGTCACGTATGTATATTGTAGACAGCACAGCACACACACACACATGGGAATCAAGCCACTGCATTCAACCCATCCTAGTGTGAGGAGCAATAGGCAGCTATTACTATAGAGCCTCCGTGGGTGTTAGTACCTTGCTCTAGGGCTCATCAGCAGTGCCCAGGAGGCAAAAACAAAACCTTTAGAATCAGATGATTTAAAAGAGAAATTAAATCATTTGTAACCAACTGTCAGTAAACTGTGAAAGTGAGCACGTCCTGCAATCGGCAGCAGCAGCAGCTGATAGTGTGACGGTAAACATGAAACTGAATTCACATGAGAATGTCCTTATCCTAATCTTACAGGAGGGTGGAGACGGACCGGGGGTGCATTGTTATGTCTGCACTCTGATTGTGACTTGATCTGCTGCATGTGCACAAGGAGTTAGTGCTGGTCCACTGTTTGCTGCAGATAGGTGGGAGGCCTGAGTGTCTCAAACGGACGACTGAAACGCCACAGCGTGAGCTGCAGGGCCGAGTGCACCCAAACGCTGCACACAGGGCCAGGAGGAACGAGGCTGCAGTCTTGGGCTGGAGGAAGAAAAACAACATCTTTGTCCGTCCATCCCACCTGCACTTCTTCAAAAGCCTGGGAACAACTTGGTGTGTTTGTTTACAGTACCTTTCTGTATTCTTGTTGTTCTTAGTTTGTACTCTAGGTTGAAATGCACTTATTGTAAGTCACTTTGGATAAAAGCATCTGCTAAATGACATGTAATGTAATGTAATAACATGAAGGGACAGACAAGGCCGTAAATACGGGGAAACGTTTTAGGCAGATACAACAGAAATGCCACAACTAAAAAGGGATTCAGTTTTACCGCTGAGCATTGAGTCAAATGTGTATGTAAAAAATATGATCCGTCATTTCTGTGTTCAAATCTGCATGTTTCTAGTGTAAATATTTTATTCCCGAAATAAACTGCCGTTATCTTGCTATAGGGCAGTGGTTCCCAAAGTGGGGGTCGCGGTGGTACTACAGGGGGGTCGCGGCTTCATCACCAACCCACACACACAGACGCACACATACACCGGTAAAACAATATAAAATAACCAACGTGACATGCACTGTGTTCCAACCACGCCACCAGAGCGGCTCATGTCACAGACCGTCGTGGCAAAACCAGCGAGAGCGAGAGAGAGCGCGCGAGAGAGAGCGCGCGCGAGAGAGCGCGCGCGAGAGAGCGAGCGCGCCCGAGCGAGAGAGCGCGAGGGAGAGAGAGAGTGAGGGAGCGCGAACGAGAGAGAGACACACAGCGACACAGAGCGAGAAAGATACGCAGCGACAGAGAAAGATAAAGATAAGAGAAGGAAGTATGTACAAAGATGGACAGATTTGTGACTGGTCTAAATCAGGGGTGGTCACACTTTTTCAGCATGCGAGCTACTTATAATGTGACCAAGTCAAGACGATCGACGGGGGGTGCTAGTGACTTTTTCTCTGCTCCGCCCCGACGATGCGCGCGCAAGCCAGCGAAGCTTTGCGGCGCGCGAGACCGCGAGCGGAGGACTGTTAACGCGACACGGAGTGACAGAAATGACACGCTTCTGCTGTAATCTGGCGCTATAGAGGAAGTTACTCGGGGGCGGGCACATTTATTTTTCTGTGATGCGATCTACCAACACTACGCCGCGATCGACTGGCAGGTCGCCGCGATCGACCGGTCGATCGCGATCGACGTATTGAGCACCCCTGGTCTAAATGAACTGAGAGTAGCCATCTCCAACCAGCAACCCCGCTTTGACAAAATCTGTAAAGCAAAGCAAGCCCACACCAGTCACTGATATATATGAATAGGAATATACATAGGAATATGATCACAAAATAAAATGTACCATGTAGACCTGCACACCTTGTTCATAATTGTGTTATTTTATTGTTTGAGAAAACCTGCTGTTCAATGTGAGGAAATACAGTATATGTTGTTTGTACTTTGTTTGAAATTAAGTTAATTGTATTTACAAATTATTTTATATATTTTTTATTTTATATATATTTTATTATTGCTATTTTTTTGTTTCAGTGGACCAATGGCTGAGGAGCTTTCAATGAACCAATGGCTGAGCAGCTTTCAGTGGACCAATGGCTGAGCAGCTTTCAGTGGACCAATGGCTGAGCAGCTTTCAATGAACCAATGGCTGAGCAGCTTTCAGTGGACCAATGGCTGAGCAGCTTTCAGTGGACCAATGGCTGAGCAGCTTTCAGTGGACCAATGGCTGAGCAGCTTTCAGTGGACCAATGGCTGAGCAGCTTTCAGTGGACCAATGGCTGAGCAGCTTTCAATGAACCAATGGCTGAGCAGCTTTCAATGAACCAATGGCTGAGCAGCTTTCAGTGGACCAATGGCTGAGCAGCTTTCAATGAACCAATGGCTGAGCAGCTTTCAGTGGACCAATGGCTGAGCAGCTTTCAGTGAACCAATGGCTGAGCAGCTTTCAGTGGACCAATGGCTGAGCAGCTTTCAATGAACCAATGGCTGAGCAGCTTTCAGTGGACCAATGGCTGAGCAGCTTTCAGTGGACCAATGGCTGAGCAGCTTTCAGTGGACCAATGGCTGAGCAGCTTCCAGTGGACCAATGGCTGAGCAGCTTTCAGTGGACCAATGGCTGAGCAGCTTTCAATGAACCAATGGCTGAGCAGCTTTCAGTGGACCAATGGCTGAGCAGCTTTCAATGAACCAATGGCTGAGCAGCTTTCAATGAACCAATGGCTGAGCAGCTTTCAGTGGACCAATGGCTGAGCAGCTTTTAGTGGACCAATGGCTGAGCAGCTTTCAATGAACCAATGGCTGAGCAGCTTTCAGTGGACCAATGGCTGAGCAGCTTTCAATGAACCAATGGCTGAGCAGCTTTCAGTGGACCAATGGCTGAGCAGCTTTCAGTGGACCAATGGCTGAGCAGCTTTCAATGAACCAATGGCTGAGCAGCTTTCAGTGAACCAATGGCTGAGCAGCTTTCAATGAACCAATGGCTGAGCAGCTTTTTTTTTTTTTTTTTTTTTTGTATTCTATTAGTGTTCAAAATCTCACATACACATATTTAAATTTTTCAGATTCTTTGTACAGGCCAAAAAAAGAAGAAAAAAAGGAGAAAAAAAACACATGCAAATAAAGAAACAATACCATAGTAATAAAACTAATAATAATAATAAATAAAGCAGGGAGAAATCATTTTCCATAGAGTAAAGAAATACAGTCAGGCCATTTATCTGTGACATAGTTGCACCACTTTTGCCAGTGTTTAAGAAATGTTTCTGTTCTTTGATTGACATGAGCTGTGATCTGCTCCATTCTGTAGATATCCGTTACGATGTCTCTCCAAGATGTAATTGTAGGACACTCTGGTAGTAACCATTTTCTAGTAACAGACTTTTTGCTGGCCACCAGCAATGCATTAATCAAGAGTCCGTCCCCTTTCGGCCAACTCTGAGGTAAATTTCCAAGGTACAGAATCTTAAAGTCCAAAGGGATGTCCTCGCGAAAGATGTCCTGTAAAGTATTGTGTACCGCCTTCTAGAAGTGTTTACTGATGGGACAGTCCCAGAAGATGTGATAATGGTTTGCGCTTTGGTGTCCACATTTTCTCCAGCATTCAGGAGTGGTATCGCTATAGTGAGATGTCTGAGATGGTGTAATGAAATATCTTGTGTAATTTTTCCAGTTAAACTCTCGCCAGCTCATTGAACTGGTACATTTCCATTGGTACCCACATATTAATGTCCATTCATCCTCAGAAATATCTATCCCAGATTCCTTTTCCAATTTTGCTTTAATGCAGTGGTTCCCAAAGTGGGGGGTAATTGTATTTACAAATTATTTTATAATTTCTATTTTTTTCCCAGTTAAACAAACTGAAGAATAAACTGTGAAGTGATATGTACTTATTTTAGAAAGAAATACAAATATTTTATAGGGGGGGGGGGGCGGGGGGTCGTCCAATGTTCCTATATCATCAAAGGGGGTCTTGACAGAAAAAGTTTGAGAACCACTGCTATAGGGTAAGGCTATTTTTTTAAGATAAATGATTAAAACACACATATTCTAGTATTCTCTCAAGAATTGATCTCGGGGCACTGGTGCTTTAACAGAAAGAGAAAAGAAAAGAACTTTTTGTTCGGGTAGACGTGTACAGTAGCTCATTCCTACTTCCTCTTTGTCTCTCCTCTCACTTCCATGCCGTCCCGCTCACTTCCCCTTTACTTCACACGCCGACTGGCACATTCCATTCCCAACACAAACGATCTGCCACCTACCTGCGGCCCGCCGTCCTTGTGCTCCGCCAGCCTGCGGGAGTCTTTGAGCAGCAGAACCTCGTCATTCTTCAGGCTGTGAACGTGGAGGGACCGCAGAAGCTCACACAGCCCCGCCGGCATGGAAAACAGAGCCTGGGGAGGAAGAGGACCACCCAAAATACCCAAATGGCCATCAGTACAGTTCCGCTTCAGAATTGTATTTCAAGCAGGACTTTCCTTCAGTGTTTTCTTACCACTCGTAATAATTACCTTTGCATTGAAAATGCAGAAGGTTATGTTTTGATTGCTGTGTATTTATTTATTTATTTATTTGTATGCGTGTTACTCGCATAACTCAAAAAGTATTAAACCAAATCGCATGAAATTTGGTGGGATGATTGGTTATTATCCGGGGAACATTTGATTAGATTTTGGGATTGATCGAGTCAAAGGTCAAGGTCATGAAAAGGTCAACATCTTCTTTTTACCATAGCACGGTCAATTTATATCCAATTGGCAACTAATGCAAAATGTTCATAACTCAATGCCCAATCTTGTGATATGCGAAGGTATGCGCTCTACCGAGTGCCCGTTCGAGTTAATAATAAAAAACGTACCCGTTGGGTGACATCGTCCCCTTCACATTGGCCAGGCAGACACACAAAATGGATCTGAAAGAACACAGTGGATGGTCAGTGTTCCCGCGCCCCGTGTTTGACTGCGTGCTGCGTTTGTCTGCGCCGCTGCTTGTGTGACGAACCTCCGTCAGCCGCGTGGCGTCTCTGGATGGCTGCTCCAGGCCGACGCTGCAGAGCTCCTTCTTGTTCCTGAAGAGGCTCTTCAAACACTGAGGCCCACCGTCACGCACAGTCTGCAAAAACACGCAGCGTTAATGAGCCAAAGCGTATGGTGACCTGACGGAAACAATAACAAATCAATGTGTAGCGTGTCCAGAACTGCAGGATGCACGAGGAGCGCTGTACGTCTTCTTGTATGTCTTCTTTGTGCTTTTACACTACTTAAATATGAGATCCCGGCTAATCAGATTATACACAAATTGCCATTCAATTCACTTTAAGATCCTGTTGGCCTTTCATTTACATAGCAAACTAACTTGTCTATAGGTTTACATGTTCTTTTACTATTTTTGCACTTTATGTTGTCAAGGCACTATGTTGTCTATGCACTTTATGTTGTATATGTTGCACAATTCAATTCACTTTATGTTGGACAGAAGAGAAACGTAATTTCAATCTTGCAAACAAAGACAGGACTGTACTGCATTAGCGCATTTAAATTAAACGGGACTACAAATACGACAAGATCTTTTGCATTTTCACATAACATCAATACAAGTCGGTGTGCTTCATTTTTTACCCGTTTCTTAATATCAGGTGCAAAATATATAAAGAGCCTATGTCAGATGTCACGGCAGCCCTGAAGAGATGGGCTTCATATCCCCCTTTCAACACATACAGTGCACAACAGAGAGTTTCAGAATATAAAACGCAGCGCACAAGAAGACTGACCTCTTTCCGGACCGAGGCCCTGGACCTGATGGGGACTCCTCTAATACGCGCACAGGCATCCATGGCAACGGAGAGCTGCGCGCGGCTGGCTGGACAGGTCGCTCACCTGTACGGGGAGCGGCGCAAGAGGGATACGGGGAATTAGAATCAGCAAATCCTCAGGGAACGAAAGAAAACACGATTGTTGAACGCAAGATCTCGACCGCTGTCGCACCCTCGATACATCACATGACAAAGTGATGACAAGTTCTGGGCTGTGAGTGGACAAAGACACATCGCGCTGTGTCACGGTGCAACAAAGTCACTGCTTTACGTCCAACACGGAGCTCCGTCACCACATCTGTGCCATTCACTAATTCACTGAACCCACGGGGAATCAATGGGATCAAGCTTGTGAGAGAGATTACGAAACATTTCACCGCAGGAGGCAATACAGTTGACCTCGTGGTTTCGTCCTCAAGCTGATTGGTAGATGATACAGAGTAGATCGCATCGTCTGGAAACCTGTGTGAAAAGAACCTGACTGAGGCCACATTTACAGAAACAAATATTTCTGCCCCTCCGTTTTCAAAAATAACGTTGTACACAGAAGGTTGTTTTCAAAAAAGTTTCTGTTGATATGAACCCGCATGAATACGCCGTCCGCATACGTCCTCATAGGACGCTCACATGACATGAAGCATCTTTAGTCGCATACTGTGACGTTTGACAACCTAAAACTCCGTTGGACCTCGTTCACACGAAAACACAAAAACAGAGTTTTCAGAAATCTCCACTTTGGCCAGAGTTTTTAGAAATGATCGTTTTCCGGGATAAAACCTCAGTTTTTGTGTAAATGAAAGGCCAAAACACATGAAAATATATGAGTTTTCCCATCCTGTAAACGGGGTCTAAAGCTCTTAAAGTAGGCCTCGACATCTCCTGCTGGTGAGGATAAGATAATAGTAGGCCTTGCTTCTTTGATTTTCTTTAAAACAGTCAGGCCTGCGTCAAAGATCAAACAGAAAGGCAAGAGAACAGGGGTGTGTGCTCTGACTCAGCGCGGAGAAACACTGCAAGCAGCATGAGAGAGCGGGTAAAGGAGGCAAAATATTTACAGTGCACAAGAAGCAAAAGTTTCCCAAGAAATCCAAGCCTCTCCTTTGAGGTACGGTCCAAAGCAGCCAGAGGAGTCTAGACGCAGGCAGGCGGTCCCATTGATCAGCCCATCATGCATCCTGAGAACCAGAGGGGTAGAACACATGCCACTGGCTTCCTCTGGTCATCCAGGACCTCCGAGCTTCTCATGGGTGCTTTAGTAGGCTGTACAAAAACAACACGACCAGCTGCTTCTGCCTAACCTCAACTATGCAGTGCATCCCGATTCAATCACAAGGCAGGCAGGCACAATGGCCTTCATTATGACTGTGGATATCTGGAGTCGAGATGAACGACATGAAGTAGTGTGCAAATCGGTTTATTTTGTTGTTGTTGTCTGGGAAGTTTCATGTTTTAGTATTTAGCGGGATGCAATTTGAGAATCAATGCAGCTGGCCTCCATTTCCACCTTGTGTGACTGATGTGGTCACATACTGCCACGTGTATTTAGGTATAAGTCACATTGTGGAAAAACTGCAATTAAATGTAACTCAGTTTCGGCTTGAACTAATCCTCGAGGGCTGATTCATAAAACTAATTATGATCGTTTGCACAAAAGATGCAATGAAGCTGAGCAGATCCTGCCAAGGGACTCAAACGGGTGTTTGTGATCATCTCAGAAAGGCTACGGCAAAACAACCTGTCAAGGCCAGAAATTGTGTAGTCTAAAATCTTGTGTGGTTTTCGGAGCTGAAGTGGTCCAACTTTTGTGTGTGGGTGGCCGGAAAGATAGATAAACAAAAACTAAGAGAGAAAAAAAGCAAAGCCTGTAGGACATGAGAAAGATTCACTGTGAAACTGAATTCATAACTTATTTCTCCAATACTCAAACTAGTCCTTTGTTTGGTTGACTAGCAGAGAGATATGAATGTGGCGCAGGTTGCATTGAGACAAATGTTGGAGCTGGACATGCTCCAGAGAAGTGTTGCTTTTTGAATGACGATTCATTACAATCTTTAAAAGAAAATGCAAGATACAAGACTGGAGAGAGAGAGAGAGAGAGGCGTTGTCCTCTGCTCATGTCAACATTACTCCACCATATATATGTACAGAGCACGTAGTTGTATACTTTTATATTAATGCTCTGCATGTAAAAAAAAAAAGCTATAACGCTACACATTCCCTTGTTCCAGGTTCTAATTGGTCCGTCTAATTGCATTCCATCTAAATCATGTCTTGGCTTGTCATTGGAGCAACAGCATAGCAGGTGTTACTAATAACATTAACGCTGGCTCTGTTTGATTCAGGCGTCCTGGTAAAAAACACCAGGACCCTAAAACTGAGGCACTGAAATATAATTAATATATATATCAAAAAAAAACTGAGGCATTAAAATATATGTATTAAAAATATATATATATATATATATATATATATATATATATATATATATATATATATATATATATATATATATATATATATATATATTTACACCAGTGCTTTTCATGTAATTTTGTTTGTCTTATATCATAGGGCTTCACTATCATTAGGCTTTGGGCTGTCTTGCGTTATGTGATATAGTTTTTATAACTTCTCCATAAAGAACTCTAGAGCAACTTCTAAGACAATTTTCAGCAGCAAAATGCTCACTTTATTTCCGGGTGGTCTTCCCTTTTTTTTAGTGTCACCTCTTTGCCACCGCTGCTGCAAACTGCCTTCCTTAATTCCCTTTAAAAAAGGAGAGCTGGACAACACCAGCCATGCAACGCGTCCCCTGAACTGAACATTACGTGTAACTTAACTAAACTAGCTAGATACTTTAAGATTGGGAACTTCTTCGTTGTTCGTGTTGACACACAACGCGACTTGTTGACGTCGACGTCCTGCTTTATTCGGCAGCTCTAACGTAAAGCGTAAACACGCCCTTTACGACACCAAACCCCTTAAAACATTCGTGTTAAAAGGCATCTTATAACCCGGGTACCGGGGTGTGTGTTACAGCTTCGCGGGGCTGCAGGTCATCCTCCTCCGCAGCGGGCCACGGAGGAGCCCGCACACCGTGGATGCTGATGTTGACAGTCACGACTCACGACCACTCGGGCTCCGCGCTACCAAAAACACACAAACGCACACACGAGCGCGCGCACAAGGGTGATTAACTCGCCGAAACGGCAGTTATATCACAGTTATTTTTATTTTTATATCGATTGACCGCCGTTGAGTCACCCAGCTTGCCCGGTTGACGGGCTGTCAATCACCGGGGGCGAGCAGCAGCTGAAACCAGGCCGCGGTGGGCTCGGGCTGTGACGTCACGCTATTTTTTTTGTATCCTCGCTTGCTAACGCGCTCGTCCCCCGAACGCCAACGATAACGATAAAGTAGATTAAAATACCTAAGCGGAAGGGGGAATGTGGTCTTTTTCCACCCTGTATGTTCCAAACATGGCTGTGTGTCGTTATGAAGTCATGTTCGCCTCACCGCTCGGCGTCGGACTCCCCGGTAGCCGCTGCGTCTCGATGCGCGATGGCGATGCGTGAGCGATCCGTCAGTATCTCGCCCACCTCGGTTCCCCCGTCTAATATTACCACCTTGGTTATTCCGGTGTTGCAACAAAAGGTGACGGCTCCATGATGGTTAGGAATAATTAATGCTATATCAATCGAGTCGACCAGAAATGCGCTTCGTGCTCTTGCGGCGCAATTGGAAACATGACAGCGGTATAACCGATTTTCAGAGTTTGACCGGGTAAAATAACTATTTAAATCCTTCACGAGGGCCACACCTTCCCTCGAAAGTAGATATGCGGACTTTACCTTGTTGCGATTCAATTTCACCAGTTCTCAGAAATTATTCGGATTCCTCATTTCCTGTGCAACGCTACTCTTCCCATGAAAACAAGAGTGACGAGGCATCACCAATCGCACCCCGAGAACACGATGCGTGTCGCACTCTGTCACTGTCGAACACAGAACCATCAAACTGCGGGGTGTTTGGAAGGACTTGTGGCAATTATGTTTACATTTGCGTTTTAAATAATGTACTTGTATACACAATATGTAAACAAAAAAAGCAAACACAACATGCTATATCATTTAATGTATCCAAATATTGTGCTTGAAATATATGTTAATTCCACAACTGTATAAGGGAGTTGTATTTTTATTACGCGAAAGGAGCAACGTTCTGCTCTCAAAATAAAAAAAACCTCTCAAAATAAAAACATTTGCTCACAAAAAAACTGCGCTCTCTGTTTTCTTTGCGTAATAAAAACACAAACCTACCTTCATACACCTGATGCATCCACAGTATAGTGTACATATATGTGTATACATTCCATAGCACCCTATGGAGCTACTTGGAACTATTCAATAGCAGTCACCACAGACACACATTGCTGCTTTTAATACATTTAAATTATATATCACTTACCATGTTGACACTATGCTCTCGTGACATGTATTAGTGATTCAGTTAGTTTCAAACTGTCCATGCATCTATACTGTGAATCAGTTACGTGGTCCACGTTCAGTCCCTAATATAAAATAATTCTTGAAAATGACAAACAGCAAGCATTCAAGTAGTATTTTAAATGTGCATGAGGAAATTAAAGCTCTTTGGGTGTCTGACTGGAAAATAAACAACGCTAATTGCCAATTTTAAAGAAGAGGGAAGTTTCAAACAATACTGCAAAGCAGCATTTCAAAGATTGTCCGTTTAATGGGTTGTTCCATTATTTGATTCACCACATTTTAAAATCATGTTAATGGGACTGCAGATATATATATAAAAATAAAGCCTTCTCACATGCTTCTATGAAGTTATTGACATCTCAACCATTTGGTAAAGGCTAATCATCACAACAGTGTGGGGTGATAAAAAAGGGATATTATATTAAAATTAACTTAAGCCTGATGTCTGAGTGCTAACATTCTCATATACTTTAATTTCCTTACCATCACAGATGTTTTCAGTTCTTTTGTTTTTATTTAGATTGTCTGTCTTAATACGTCTCTGAATAAAGTATATGAGCAAAACGTGCTTGTCCTGAAATTGTTATTATTGAGAGCCAATCAACAGTGACAACATATGGAAATAAGAGATGAGTCTATGTGTTTCACAATTGTTTTGCTTCTAATTGGAACATCTTTTAGGTTTTAACCATTTGTGAAACAGTTGTGAAAGGGATCGGACAGTGAAATAAGAAAATGTTGAAATGAGATGACAAGAGAAAGAAAAATATTGACTGAAAGAAAAATTGGCTACTGAAAACATGAGTTTAAAAAAAGAAGAAAGATATTGCAAGACTGTGAGAGAAGAATACAAGCGGAGGAGGGGATGTGGAGAGAGAGGCTCAAGGGGTGATCCAAAAGGAATTCAAATGTCACAGATGGCCTACAGTCTGAAGTCACAATCAAGCTATTCAACAATCTGTTTGCAGAACTGATTCAGCTTATGACACAGCAGATACTTTTGTCTCCTTTCATTTGAAAGGGAGAAAACGCTATTACATATCTATCTATAACTGTCAAATACAACCGATTTTATCCCCTGAAGATATTTCAAATTTTTTCAAACTGTTTTGTTCTTCCTGGAAGTGAAATCGAAATAGAACGAGACGGAAACACACTGCATATGTATTTGGTTTTATTGAAGAAGAGAGATATGAATAGGTAGCCTGTTTTAAGGCACCTACAAAATGTACAACAAAAGCGGAACCATTTATTTATTCAGAATACAAAAATACACATCTCAGTGACTCCAAATCGTAATAAATAGTTAACCATGCATTCTAACCATAAAAAGGCACAGAAAACAGTCACTTAGTAGTCATGAAAATGATCAACTACTTTACCAAAATTATCCAGATAGTAATACAGGTGACAACTGTAACATTATATTCCAAATGTGAAAACACAACACGCATCATGTCATTTAACCTTAGGCAATAAATATGCAAATATTGTTTATACCTACATATATAGTCTTAAAAATGAAAACTGTGCCATTGTAAACATAATGTAAACAAATGAAACTCACTTTTCTCCCATCACTTCAGGAACCCGCACGTCAGAGCTATCATGTCATCCCATCTTTTAGGGTTCCTTGCATGGGTTTCGTTTGTTTGTTAGTTGGGAAACCAGGCAGTGTGCAGCATTATTTACAGACCACTGGAAAACACAGCGAGGGAGAAAGGTGGCTACTTCCACTCTGTGTGGAGAGGTCGAGCGTTCTCTCGCCTGGAGTCTGGGGCCGGAGACCCCGGCAGACAATTTGGACGCATGGAGAACGGAAACAGGGATAGACACACAGATCAGGGCCTGCAACGGTGGTGGTGGACGCTGACTGCATGGTGGGGGTTTAATAAAAGAAACAGCGACTGAACAAGGCACCGTGCAGCAGTTGTAGTACAGCGCCCCATTTAAAGCACAAAAGAAAGGCTTCAACTTGGACTAAACCTAAATCCAGAGATTCTGGCTATTAGAAGGCCAATGGTCATTAAATAGATAACAATTAATCTGATCTACTCCAAGAAGAAAAAGGCAGGGTCACACTCAATAACAACCATCATCAATAAATACACATTTCATTGATAAACAATGAAATGGTGATTCATAATGTTGACTAGTAAATAATAGTAAAACTGTTTATTGTTGCATAACATTTTCTATATTATATGAACACCATCTTTGATGATTATAATACTGCGTTAAATGGCTAATACATAACTTGTAAATCATCTACAAATACTATTTAGACAGATAGTTTGTATACTTTGTCAATTAATCAGTTTTGTGACGGTCTATCTAAGGTTTATTTAAGTTTTACAAATAATTTGGTAATCATTAATAATAATAATTCAGACTTCTATAGAGCTTTTCTAAATACACAGACGCTTAATTAACACATTCATAATACAGTATCTAAAATGTGACAACGTGT
The DNA here is from genome assembly GCA_036178185.1 of Liparis tanakae. Lineage (NCBI taxonomy): Eukaryota > Metazoa > Chordata > Actinopteri > Perciformes > Liparidae > Liparis > Liparis tanakae. The sequence continues at coordinate 13,295,324 of CM070107.1, forward strand.
ACAACAATGTATATATATAGTGTAATTATAATGTAATTATTTTCATCTCTTATCAGCTATGATGAAATACATAAGCAGCTAAACTAATTAGTCAACATTATTAATAGATCATTTCATTGTTCCACCATTAGCTACAGTTCAATTAACTACACATTGACCGTTTATTAATGATGGTTATTATGAAGTATGACCAAAAAGAAGAAGATGTCTTGAATTTGATTGATAGGCTAATTGATTTCTGCAACGCGCCCACTGAACACAGGAGCCTGAACGCCACTGATTGTCGGCATGAGCAACAGCCAGACTGAGAGGGAGAGGGAGGAGGAGGGGGGGGGGGGGGGGTGATGACATCGCCCTCTGGTGGAATACTAGAGACAGCGCATGCAGATTCAGCCCCTGACTCGCTCACATTATTCTATTACTATTCAGGATGCGTTGGATGATGACAGATGTAAATGTGTATGCGTGTTAAAACGTAGCACTCGATATTCACTAAAAGAAGAAAATAAAATTTAAAAACTATTTTAGACTTATTCCTCTTTAAAAAGGTGAAAAGGCAGAATTAAACCTGACACGCAAAGCAACGCGTTGCTCTCCGAAAGGGGGGAAGATATCAGAGTTGAAACGGCGTGATGCAATTAGTCGTCAATCGTCAGTATACGATTGCCGATGAAGGGGTTCAATGTGGACGAATACATTGCGATACATATTAGGTGTAAACACAACAGTCGTGTCTGCCCGTTCTCCTCATCCGCTGACACAGTCCTACTCTAGTGTATCATCCTGGAAGCACAGAGGAGCAAAGCTACAAACTACTGAACCGCTGGAAGAAATTTGGAGTCCGTAAGAAAGAAAGCACTCTTTCTGCGGGGCTTAACTATAAACTTAAAATCTAATCCCCTAAACCTCAGGGGAAGAGTACATGTACAAAAAAACCTCTTTCAACGCTTTTTTGTTTGTTTGCCCCTCCCCCCCTCGCTGATAAACATCATGCCAGAAAGCTGCAGAGACAGTATCAAAACAAGAGATCAAATATTGCACCATCATTAGAAGACAACAGCCTTATTGTGTACAAGAGATTAGAACACACATCAACAACACACAAATGTTATGGTGTAATATACACAATCAAATGTGTAAGCTGTCGACAATGCATGCCATGTCAGCAATCTACAAATGCGTTAGACTACAACACTTACAAACATGGTTTGCATACATATATATATGTATATATATATATATATATATATATATACAGTGCATATATGTTTATACAAACTTAGCATCACATATAGAAATATACCCTGTAATGCCACCAGTCTTAGTAGAAACTAACAAGGTAAAAGTAGTGTTCTATCAACGTCTCACTTTGTAATTTAAAGAAGAAGAAAATAAGGAAAAATAATAAAGCTGCACTTGAACGATGCCATGCAGGCCGCAGATCAACTGCTCTGTTGCACATTAAAAAACGATATCTTACTGCTATTCTCATTAGTGTTAAATACTGCGTTAAATTGCCAAGTTCAAAAGTTGAGGTGAACCGTTACTTCTATGTAATGATATGAGTATTTGCACTTGCATGAAGCAAGAAGTAGAAAGTGCCTTTTAAGTGTTTCCTTAAAAAAAACAAAAAAAAAAACTCCGCCACCCTATGGGTGATGCGGTTGGCTTCGTGCCGACGCCAATCTCCTCCTTAAATGGAATTAAGAACTAAGACCTACTGGCCTATTTAATTTAAGAGGTGCGACCTGAACAAAGTCATCAATGTTTTCTTAGACATTCACTTTGGTACTGATTTCACACCCACAGAGAACGTGTCCACTCACAAATATTAATTCCAAATATTCACACCTCATCAACAGCTTTAAAATAAGAAGAAGAAGAATAAAATAAAATAATAAACTTCTTATGACTTCTATCAATAAAGCACGTTTTACACTAAATGACAAAAAATATGGCACTCAACACAAATCTTTGACACATCGTTAAGCATGCAAACAGAATAAATTAAAGCTCGGAGAAAAAAGAAGAAGAAAAAGTTGGATTTAGACCATAAAAGATGCTTTCAGTAGTAACAAATGGCATCCTAATACTTAAGTCATGTAAAACTTGTTCAAGCGTTATTTTGCACACGAAAAAAAAAGATAACAAAAAAAAAGGGGAAAAAGAATCAAGACACTTATCATGCAATTCAACGAATGTAAAGACTAGCAAGCACAGCATGCAACAGTATCCCACTGTTCACCCCACCTCCCGGACCACCGGCTGCACTGTGATGTCACACCTTCTTCTTCAGATGAGCGGAGCTCCATCCCTCGTGACAGTCCTGGTTTTTGCTACTATTGTTGTCACAACTCAAACAACAAGTCGACTGCCAACCGTACGGTTGGTTGCATACCTGATTGTGCGCTATGAATGGTTATTAATATAAAAAAGGGGCTTTTGTTCCCCTTTTTTAAATCTTTCTCGTGTGTGTGAAGATCCACGAAGTCCTTTTGCATTTCAATTTGCTTTCTCGACGGTCATTTTGGCACCGAAGCACAAACGGACACGTCCGACGCCGTCGCGTCGACAACATCGCGACGGCTTTCTCAGCAGAGGGATACAAAAACAAAAGAAAAAAGAAATCCGTCTCTCCTCTCGTCACCTTCGCTGCTGCACACTCTTCCACCGATGGGGGAGGGAGGGAGAGTGGGGTTGGGGGGTGGGGGCTTCCAGGGTTAGAGGTCAACCATAGAGGCCTTGGCCAGGTCTTTAGTTCCCTGGAGAATTCTCTTCATATGACCCACTTTCGATATCCCCAGATCCTGTCGAGGGGGGAGGAAAACAAACACACGAGCACATTAAAAACACACACACGCATTTATGTTCTACGTCAAGTATGAAAACCACGAAATGATCCAAACAACAGATGGATAACAAGTCCTTTACTCCAGGAGAATTGACTTTCTTGGGTTATGAGTGAAATGTCCGGCAGGACAACAAGATGAACTGTGATAACTTCAATTGTCACATCATATTTTTCCTCCAGCACCATCATCCAGCCAAATATTTAAATAAATGTTGTACATATTTTTTGGACCGGTGTAAATGATAAAAGGACGTATGTGTTCGGTCTTTGTCTCGACACGCTGCGACACTCGAATAGAACATGTTGTAAATAACCCTCTGAACGGGTCGATGCTGATGTTCACGAGAGGATCTGATCACACCGCTCAATGAGCCTGTATATTACTCTGTGGTCGGCTGTGAAACAAGCACATTAAACACATTTAAAACAGGATCTTTCTTTAAAAAAATTGGTTTTAGTGGGTTTGACTCGAACAAGTAACTCTCACAGGACAGTTGTGCACACGGCACCACTAACGTGCGCCTGTCATACCAAAGTCTGGATTACCAGTGCTGAATTAAAAATACATAATTTACATTTATTCCTTTGGTTATAGTAAGTGAACAGAGGTGTAAGTTACAACTATGTTTAATTGTTTATCCAGAGCTGTAACTAAAGGTTATTTTCATTATTGACTATTGAGAATCTGGCCAATATTTTCTGGACTAATCAATTAATCATCAGGTCTAACCATCATTAAACTATGGGCATATTACATCTAACTATTTAATGATGGTTAGATGTAATATGCCCATATGTAATAGCCCAAATCACCTTATTCAAATTCCTTCTTTAGTTTGACCTAACACAATCTAAATATATAACATTTTACATTCATAGAATACGAAGACAAACTGCAAATATTCACATCTGAAGACCAGTGAATGTTTCCTTAAAAATTCAAATGAATGTTACATGAAATGTGAAAATGTGTTGGCGTTTGACAGGAAGCAGTACCTCCATTTAACCACCAGAGAGCGCTGACCAGCTCAACCGCAAAGGGCCCAGTGTGAGTCAGTTCTTTAAAGACCAAGTTTAGAAAGTCCTATTTTGTATACATATTACTTTGTGATCCATACCAGATGATTTCACGCTGGAAATCTAGTCGTGGATGTATTTCCTCACAGATGAAAGAGGAGCTTGTAGTATTTATTTTCTTTTGTGTATCATGAGTGGAACGGCATCGAGAGGAGGACGGCATCGAGAGTGGGACCGTATCGAGAGGAGGACGGCATGTGAACACGTGAGGATTCTGTGAGCCGTGCATGTTCGTATATTCATGTAAAACCGAATGACACAGACTAATCTCATTCTCCTCTCGGGACTCTTCACAGATTCATACGTATAACATCACCACTAAACTGGCTGATGTTGCACTTTTTTTTTGTAGCCCCTCAACAACCAGCCCACTTTGACCCTTCCCCTCCCAGCCCTGGAGGCTCCGCCCCTCTTCAGGAGACACACAGTGTTAGCGGGTTACAGCGAAGAGGCTTTCACACAGCGACGGTCAGACAGTAAAGAAGCCAAGCAGAGCGAAGCAGAGCGGGGAGACATCTAACAGGATAAAGAGCACAGGAAGGCCAGGAGACAAGAGAGAGAGAGTTGATTGTGGGTTGGACGGGACGGTTCACACAGATTCACTGAGGGGTTGAGGTGTGTGTGTGTGTGCATGTGTGTGTACCTTCAGGTCCCTTCTCTCCAGGTGCAGCAGCTCCGAGCCTCTGATGTCGTGTCGGATGAAGGTGTCTCTGTACTCCCCCAGACTCAGCTGTTCCAGCCAGACTCCCACCTCCTCTGTGCCCCATCTCTCCACTACACACACACACACCGACACGCCGACACACACACACACACACGGGGCAGAGCAGAGAGGGGCTCAGGGCACCTCACAGGTATGCACACACACACACACAAACACACACACACACACACACACCAAAAGCTCTCACTCCTCCACTTCACTCAACCGCTTGTCCCAGTCGTGCACTCTCAGGAATATGATATTTGCAAACACGACCCTCACAAACGGGCACGACTTTGTGATGAATCAATCACTGATGGCGGGGGGAGATGGAATAAAGATGGAGGGAGAGCACCAGAGAGGAAGGGAAGAGGGGAGAGCAGTGGCGGCAGCTGGCGGAAGGAGTTTGACAGAGGCCAAAGGTGGGTCAGAACAAGGCCGTTCCAGTAGGACTGGGGAAGAGGGGGTGGGGGTGGGGGGTGGGGGGGCATGCATATCATCGACCAATACCAGAACACACGGGAAAAGGTAGGAAGTAAAGGGAGGCGGAAACACAGCCCAACTAATCCAGAACCGGAGGAAGGGCCGACCCTCTTTAACCCTGTCTGCCTGTTGACTGTTGACCTGCTCGTATTGGTTCTGTTGTGCATCAGAACATCGACCCGGCTACATTTGACCATCTGTGACCCCCCCCCAAACCAACGGGTGACGTCATGTTTGCAGCCTTGTTCTTCTCCTGACTTTGCGCCTCCTGAAACCACGTCGGCGGCTAAGATGAGAGCATGAACGGAGGGGGGTGGGGGGTGGGGGTGGGGGGGGGGGTGCGAGTTGATGGTTTGGAGGTGAGACCGTGGGATGCAACACCTCAGACACACAGCCACTCTGCGTGTTTCTGCCAGCGGTTTTTAACGAAGCGAGACCTTCGCGAGTGGACCGGCGTTTTTTTGTTGGAAGAACCAAGTTTGTCCAGCGTGTGTATGTGTATGTGTGTGTTTGTGTGCATCTTTAACGTGAAGCGATCATATAACACTGATGACACAGCATGGCGGCACCTCCAGCTCATCGTCCTGCTCTCCGTCAGACGACGTACTTGCGAATCTATAAGTGTTTCGTGAAAGCGTGAAACGATTTCTGCAGGCACAGAAACACACACATCCCTCTAAACCTCACACATTGTTTAAAACACGCCCGCGTGGACCTATTGGCGCTCTGTGGCCCCGTCCTTTGCGGTGGCGTAGCGAGGCCTCGGAGACCTCCCCTGACTGTCTGTCCGGCCTGTTGGCTAGTGAGGGAAAAGGGGGGCACAGCCCTACCTGACTGAGGGCTCGTCTTCTTGGCGGCCTTCTCCTTCTTGAACTTGGGCACTATGCGAAACATGCTGCTGCGACTGTTCCTCTTGCCGTAACCCAGAGAGTGGTCCTGGTACATAAGCACAGTCAACCTATAGCCTTTCAGTTAGCGACTCAGCTCTCCCGTCACGTGGAGCCACGTTACACAGAAGACTCACACAGTGCATGCGTGTGGAGGGCGTTCAGTGATGGTGTAAAACACAATGGTGGCAATGTTACACACGTCTTTTTGCGTGCGTGTGTGTGTGTGTGTGTGTGTGTGTGTGTTTAGCTGAGGCTGCTCACCTCTTCATCGTTGGGCTGCAGTATGTGGTAGAGCCAGGGGATCTCTCCCAGTTTGCCCAGTTCCAGATCCACACTCTGCAGAGCACTGGACAGCTGATCCTCCTCTGGGGGGTCCAGTTGCTGCACAGGCGGCACGCGAGAAGAGATTACAGAGAAAGAAGTAAGACCGCAGTTTAGACTCCCGTTCAAAAGTTTGGGGTCGCTTAGAAAAAAGAAAAAAAAGAAGTTTTTTCCGATGAAAATTACATTAAATTAATAAGAAATACACTCTCTACATAGTTAATGTGGTAAATAACTATTCTCTGTTTTTAATGAAGTCTCTACAGAGGTGTATAGAGGCCCATCTCCAGTAGAACCCCCTTGAAAGGCTTTTTTTGTTGTTTATAACTTTTTATTTTGCATTTTCCACAAACAGATTATTCCTTGACGTTGAAACCCTTTTTATGTGAGCGCAGCTGAAAACAGTTATGCTGGTGAGAGAAGCTCTAAAACTGGCCTTCCTTTGAGCGACAAGTTTGAAGAACAACATTAATATTTACAATGAAAATCATTATTTCTAACCTTGTCAATGTCTTGACTATATTTTGTATTAATCTTGTATTCATTTAATAAATAAAAGTGTGAGTTTTCATAGAAAACACATTTTCTCGGTGACCCCAAACTTTTGAACGGTAGTGTGTATTAAGACGGAAGCATCCTTCGGCGTGGCGTCAAAGGGAACTCACCAGAGAGACGCGGCCCAGCAGCAGAGACTCGGTCTCGTTGTACAGAGCCTTGACGGTGCTGGCCACTTCGATCGCCGTGTTTCTGGTCAGACTCTGGAGACGGGACACCACCGTTATTTAGTGTAACCTCACATGCTGGGAGTGACGTCACACTTTGGACACTTCTGGTAGCCGTTTCTTATTTTTTGGGCATTTGAAAAGCTTCAGTACAAAACTAGAGCAGTCGTCCTCTCAGAGGGCTCGGGGTCACCGTGACATCACCCGTAGGTTTGTGGCCTCCGAGTTCGAAGGCTTGAGTTTGGCATCTTGCCCATCGTCATCTTGTTTTTTTCGTGTTTTTTTTAACCGAAAGTGACATGAGAGGGTGGAGCTAAGTGCAACGTTTTTTTGGGGGGTTGAATAAAATGCTACAATTAACATTTTAATGAAGAGAAAACAAAATGCAAAAGGCTTAAAGTTGCAAGAAGAAAACACAGAAAACTCCCAGAACGCCGTGGTAGTGACCTGTCCGTAACAAGGTTGCCCTGACCTTATCATCCCCTGCTTTATGGTCGGTTTCACTATCAATGGAGCTTAATTCACAAAATGAACATCATGCTGTCTTGAAGAAGACTTGAAAATAAAGTTGTTTTTTTCTCATAGACTTTTATACAACCGGAGTAAAACATGGCCATTAGAGTGAATGTAGCTTCAAGGCACTTCAGCATTCTTCAGAACTAGACCCTGGTGATAATACGTCAGGGCTCCAGACTAACTTTTTTTACTAGGAGCACAGTGGCCCCTAACTTAAAATTTTAGGGGCGCAAGCAGAAAATTTAGGGGCGCACACTATAAATCGATATCCATCAGCACCCCCCCCCCCCCCCCCCGCAGAACAAAACTTTAGGATATCAGCCACATGCAACAGAGACCTTTTTTTCGGATTAACTATTGTGTAGCCCAGCTCTTTTTTTTGATTGGCTGATAAGTAGAGATGCACCGATCAGGTTTTTTGGTGCCGATCACTGATCACTGAAATCAGTATCTGCCGATCACCGATAACACCGATCACCGATCACGGTGTCGATTGAAGCATTCTATTTATTGTGTAGCATTATTGCCTCTTCACTATGAGCAAATACATACATAAAGCACCTCAAACATTAAATAAATTACAGATGTCTTTAAAAATGTAGGACTAATTGATACATTAAAATTGATTGATTGCTATTGTAGGGGATTTTAGATATGTATGGAACACATCTGCATCATTCACTTCCTGGAACTCTTGGGGAAATCCATTTACAGAACTTGTTTTAAGATACAAACCCTTTTTCTATAAACTCTTCCTTTGTACAGTAAAAATGTTTTAATGTTAGCATAATTTAAGCTAAATCTCAGAAACGATCTATAAAGATACAAAATCAGTTCATTGTTAACTTGTATATGTTAATGAATGATTTGTCAACATCTTATTTTGAAAAACGAATGTTGTTTCAAGTGGTTATTTCCGCTAACTTTGCAAAAACCTGATCTTTTGTCACGTAAATCCTTCCGCTAACTTTATCAAATCCCTCCCGCTCCCGATGCAATGCGTTCACCGTGAACATCAGCGCGGCTAACGTTGGCGCTGCGGCACATTAAAACATTAAATAGCCGAGTTTTTTTCAGCGGATAAATACGATGTGTGTGAGTTAAGACGGAAATGCGTGAGTCTCACGCTCAATGCGTGAGTCTTGAGAGCCCTGGAGGCTCGGAGCTGCATCTCGTCGCACAGGTCGCGGCACACTTCATGTTTCAGCTCGACGTTGTCTGATCAGCGGGTCGTGTTTTAATCGTGTCGTGCCAGTCTTATCAGCACATGTCGTTCATGTTGTGGGATCGACAGCAGACTGTACGGTTCATTGAACGGGTCTCCCTGAAACACCTGAGCCAGGTGAACTCAGCAGCCACAATTCCCTGCCTTTTTTCGCCACAACCGTTTCCTCACAACCTGAGTCGGACTCATTCTGGGGATTTGTCTTCTCCATATCGTGAGGTTTAGGAAGAAAGTACGAACTGACAGTCCGCTTCCCGTGGTCCATTGTTTACAGAGACACCGCTATTAGACTCTTTGGATTCGCGCGATAACCCCCAAGACCCGCCTCCTCTCACACATCAGCCTATAGCCGTGCTCCCCCCGCTCTCACACACAGGCCAGCCGCCTTCTTCTTCTTCTTCTTCTTCTTCTTCTTCTTCTTCTTCTTCTTCTTCTTCTTCTTCTTCTTCTTCTGTTTTCGTCTACTTTCTTCTTCTTCTGGAGTTAATGTCGGTTAGCAAACCAGTCATTCAGGCATTACCGCCAACTATAGTGGTCTGAAGTATAGAACAAGTGTGTCAGCAACAAAAATATGTAATAAAAAAAAAAAATCTGCAAATTTACTGGTCGCGCATGCGCGAGTTGATGACAAATTTACTCGCATTGCGTCTAATTTTAGGCGCAAAATGCGACCATTTGGTCGCAGTCTGGAGCACTGTACGTGCTTGCTATGAATTTTCTTTCCTTGAATTTCTTTTTCAGTTTGTTAGGTTACCCAGAACTGTCCTTAAAAAGTGAGGGAAGTGAGTCACGTTCTAATTAATCTGGATTAATCTCTAATTAATCTGGATTAATCTCTAACAACAAACAAGAAATATATTAATCATTTAAAATATTTCAATCCAAACTGTGTTGAAACCAACACTGCAGCCTCCGTGGACTCGTCACTCACAGGCTCATTTAAACTCGACTTCAAGCCTTAAAGTGGCAGCCAACACACAGCGGCCTCCCGATGCTCACCTCCGGGAACTTGGGGTGTGTTTTGTTGATGGCGTGAGACGAGGCGTTGACAGCATGAGCCAGCTCCTGCTCCAGAAGCCCGTTGGTCTTCGCAGCCTCGCATATCCTGCGATGGGACAGAGCATTTAGAATAAAATAGACGAATAAATGACGCTTCAACGCATCTGTGAAGCCCGCGCGGCTTTCGAGAGAGCCGAGAGTCCCGGGAGGGCGCGTTTACCTCGTGATGAGCTCCTCTGCCGCTCGGGCGCACATCTGCACCATGGCGGCCTCCTCCTCCGTGGCCAGATCCACGGACTGCTGCGGGTAGAGGTGAGGCCGCAGAGGATGCTTGTCGTACTTCAACTTGTCCTCCCACGACTTCAGCGTGTTCTCAAACGCCTGCAGGAGGGAAACGCGTAAAAGGATGAGATCCTCGCAAAAGCTCTGTCCATCTACTCAGATCCCAAAACCCCTCACTCCTATTATTTAAAACCCTCCCGGAGCTTTCCTCCCTGCCCTCCGTCTCACCCGGTCTCTGGTGAGCATCTGGGCTCGGTTCTTGTGCTGGATCTTGATGACTCCGGGCGGCTGGATCCAGGCCTCGCCGTCCACCTGGATGGGAACTCCCTCATCTCCCAGGATGGTAATCTTCACAGTCCGGCACTGATTTTCGGGCAGAGGCAAACACACACACACACACACACACACACACACCCACACACACACACACACACACACACACACACACACACACACACACACACACACACACACACACACACACACACACACACACACACACACACACACACACACACACACACACACACACACACACACACACACACCCACACACACACATATATATCACATACCCATGTTTCAATATGCGTGTGTTTTCCTTTCACACCGTTTGTTTTAATGGGCCTGCTCACCTGTGCGATGCGGTGGTGCTGCAGCTTGATGACCCTGGACACAGCCATCTGCATGCTCCCGAACACGGCCACCACCTCCAGGATCTTATCGTCAAACGACGGGGCACAGAAGATCTGCACGGCACAGGACATCAGGCAAACGAAGAAACGCCTTCATTCGTCACTCAAAACCTCTTTTCTTCTCGCTGACGATGTGCGTTTGAAAAAAGCACGAATGTAAAATATGGTGACACTTTCTCAGACTCCCATATCTATTATTCCATTATGCATACCGCTTATCCTCATCGCGGGGCGCTGGAGACGATCCCAGCTGACATATCCATTATATGCTATATAAACATAATTATAATGCATTATAATCTTGTCATTTTATAATTATAGTTATAAGCACTCGTATATATTTATAATGCTTTATGACAATATATTATAGTTGTAATATAGTATTTAAATTAGTTTTATAATACATTTGTGATTATCTTGCATAGACATTTTTACAATTTACTGAAAGCTTAAAATGGTCACTTGGAGTAATTTATAATAACATTATACAAGTGATTGTAATTCCTAAAAATATATATATATATATTTATAATTTATTAAAACGATGGGATTTATGAAGAACTATGATAGCTCTAGTCATTATAAAATATTTGTAATGTGTATTGATTATTGTTATAATGCTTTATTATTTATTTATCAGTGCTTATAAATATAAATATACAGTGCTATAATAAAATCTAAACGCGCTATAGAAAGTGTTACTGCATATATATTACTAAATATAAAGTTGTATTTAAAAAAATAAATCTTTATGATTTCAATTAGAAATGGACTTTTCTCTGACAGTCTGGCCCAATATTAATGTGGAATTAATATCCAATGAAAACCACAAATACAGGGCTGCCGAAAAAAAAAAGAAGTGAAAATTGCTGCCACAATATTGTTCAGATTTAATGCACTTAAAAGTGTTCCCGAGTCGCCTGGCGGGGGATCCTCTCCTCTCGTGTACTCACATCGTCCTCCTTGGTGCCGCCCCAGAAGTTGGTCCCGCCCGCGTAGCTTGGAATGTTTAACACTGCGATCCCCTGGAGGCTGGGCAGGGGGATGTACTGGCCGTCGCACTGGGGGAGACCGATCACAACCGAGCGGACCAGTAAGTGAAGAGTAGCGGGGAAACTGTGTGTGTCCACAGGAGAGAGTCGGGGAGTCGTGAACATCGGATCCAATGCATTGGAAAGCCTCTAGCAATACTCTATGTATCCATTCAATGCATGTGTTGCAATACTCGAAGCAAAAAGATATATTGTGGTGTTTTTTTTATTTTTTTTATCTAGATTTTTATATCAAAAACACACCATTCACATAAAATCGGAGTCAAAGTAATGTCTCACAGTCCAGCATCACAACACAAAGTGAACCACTGTCTGCCACAAATATGTACATGTCAACTAGTCATGAATACTGTTTTTATAAATCCACATAGTATCACAAAACATATCGCGATACTACCTGTTAACTTTAAGTCCAGTTTCACAGTAAAAGCATAGAGCCATAAATCCGGAAAAAAATTAACAATTTCTCATTCAACGTAATCACATTTCTGTATAATAAATATAATAATACTAATTTATAATAATATAAATGACCATTTAAGAAAAGCTGATACTAATCCTGAATATCCAAATGTCAGAGCAGGATGCCGTATTCAATACAATTTAATGATTTTGTCTCGGCAGACTATTTCGATTCGATTCCCCCCCCTAAACCATATATTGGGACAATTTTGCTTCATGACTCTCCTGCACCCGACCAGATAAGCTCACAATTCTCTGGACCGCGAGTGTTTTTTCTCTCTCTTCTTTTTCCTATTGTAAATTTCCGACTGCCAAAGCGTGTTAGCCGGCGGCCGTTCTGGAAACATTGCTCCGAATCAGTCGCAAGCTAAATTCGAGGTGAGAAATAAGCTGCGCAGGTGCGCCATCATTTCTACCCCTTGCATCCGCAAAACTGCAGCAACACAGAGACTCTTGAGAAGTGGCGAGGAACACCTTCATCTTAGACCCCGTTTACACAATGGGAAAACACATATATCTTCATGCGTTTTGGCTTTTCATTTACACAAAAACTGAGGTTCATCACGGAAAACGATCATTTCTAAAAACTCTGGCCAAAGTGGAGATTTCTGAAAACTCAGTTTTTGTGTTTGCGTGTGAACTAGGTTAAAGTTTTAGGTTGTCAAACGTCACAGTATGCGACTAAAGATGCTTCATGTCATGTGAGCGTCTCATGGGACGTATGCGGACGGCGTATTTCTGCGGGTTCATATCAACAGAAACTTTTTTGAAAACGACCTTGTGTGTACAACGTTATTTTTGAAAACGTAGGGGCAGAAATATTTGTTTCTGTAAATACGTGTAAATGTGGCCTGAAACTGATAAAGACAACAAACCACCACGAGACAAGGGAAAGACTAGCACAATATATAGGGGCAAAAAACACAGGTGCTAGCCATGAGACACTAACGAGACAAGGGTGGCTGAGGGCAGGTGAAGGTAATTAACCAATCAAGGAGACACAGAGAAGACACAGAACAGGGTGTTACAAGCTATGCAAGAACTTGAAAATACAAGCAAAACAAATTGACTCTCCAGGTCCAATACGTGAACAATTGGCCAAATATTGCCAAATATTTGGCCAAATATTGCCAAATATTTGGCCAATTACATGTAATTGGCAGAGAAAAGCGACCTTGTGTGTATGGACGTTATTTTTGAAAACGGAGGGGCAGAAATATTTGTTTCTGTAAATACCCGGCTATGTGTACATGTGGCTTAAATCCCTCCCCATGGCGCCGCCTGGTGCCTCCGTCTGCCCGGGACGACAGGTTACAACTGTGTCCTCCTCCGTCCCTCCCTTTCTCACCTCGAGCTGCACCTTCTGCTCCAGGTTCTTGTAGGTTCTCTGCAGAAGCTCCTTCGTGCCCAGAACGCCGTACCACATCATGTTCTTGGTGCGACTCCTGCGTGGGAGGCAGGAGAGGGTGAGACTGACCGCGTGGCGAAAGACAAAAGGCTTTTCACACCGGACAGATGGAAGACGCCGAGACACGAGAAACGGTTCCTCGCAATTATTTAGTGGGGATAAACATGGGATTACAGGGATGATAATACAAGAAAACCAGCAATCCGATAATCAAAAGGAGTAAACGAGGCAGAATACGCTGTGTGAACACACATGTAGGCCATGAAGAACCTTCATGATTAATCGGTGGGGTGTGCGTTGCCTGATTGGCTGAGAGACGCCCGGCGTCTCACCTGCACTTCTCCGGGTGCTCCTCTCGCTTGTTGTTGAACTCCAGGGAGATCTTGGCGTCCAGGCCGATGCCGAAGTAGTTGTTCATCACACACTTCTCCATGTAGCCCTCTCTGGGCGGAGAAAAACAACAACAGAGACACAGCACAGTCAGAGAGGTGTGAGCTCACTCACAAATATACCAAAGGAAAAATGACGGATGTGGATTTACACACGAGTGGTCAGAGAGAGACAGGAGAGAGAGAGTGAGACAAGGAGAGAGAGCGAGAGAGAGAGACAAGGAGAGAGAGCGAGAGAGACAAGGAGAGAGAGTGAGAGAGACAAGAAGAGAGAGACAAGGAGAGAGAGACAAGGAGAGAGAGAGAGACAAGGAGAGAGAGCGAGAGAGAGAGAGAGACAAGGAGAGAGAGCGAGATAGAGTGAGACAAGGAGAGAGACAGAGAGACAAGGGGAGAGAGCGAGAGAGAGAGAGAGAGACAGAGAGAGAGACACAAGGACGGACGTTGTAAAAAGTGATGAAGGTGGGAGGAGACACGCAACGAGAAACGCCGCTTACAGGGAGTCGAGGTCGGGGTCGATGAATGGCGTGGCGCCGAAGGGGTCGATGTTAGCCAGCAGCATCTTGCTAATGATGGAGCTGCCGGCGATGGAGGCAGCCAGACCTGCCCGCAAGCCTGCACACACACACACACACACACACACACACACACACACACACGCATCTGAAGTGACCCCCTGTCCGTGTGTGTTTCGTGAAGGTCAGGGGAGGAGACACGGACAGGGATGTGCGCGCCTACCGGGGCAGATGATGCGTGTGTTGAGCACGGGCAGGTTCTCCTTGCTGGTGGTGAAGGGCGTGATGGAGAAGGAGCTGTAGGACTGGGTGCTGCGGCTTACCCTCCTCTCCGGGGGAGAACACGGACTCTTGGCAGCTGCAGGCGGGAACAAAGTTTCCGATCGCTCGGGTCAGAGTGTTTCTACGCTCAAGTCGTTTCACACTCTGGGTTCATATTTTGTGGGTCGCACAATAGAGTGTTACACAATGTCTGTGTGTGTGTGTGTGATGCCACCCCTCTCATCCCACCAGGGGGCACAACAGAACCCACCCCAGCTGCTGACACATTGGGAAGAAAACAAACAAACATTGAGAAAAGTAAAAGCCTTCTTTGACGATAATGGACAACAGTCCATGTCAACAGGTTGATACTCAATGGGGAGTGAATATTGAAACATTGAATTTATATTCATTACAGTACACATACTGTATATTAGTACCTTTTATTCTAACTAAAGCCGGGAATGTATAAAAGCCCCGTATTAAGTAACGTCCTTGTGGGTTCTTGAAGTGAGGAAACACACTGCCGTTCTTAAGGTAACAGGATCATTATGAGTTTTTATGAAGTGTGATTGTTTTTAGTAAGTTTATCATTGTGAAGATGATGCTTTAACTCTGATGGATTTGAAAGATACATTTTTATTGCTGTAAGTAAAAAAACCAACCCAAAACATTTTAATTTATATTTAATAGGTATCATTTTGGTCTTGTTTATTAAATGTGTGTGCTTAATTAGGAAGTGCCTTTCTTCTTTGTAGCTGTCCGCAGTCCGTCCGTCCCCCCCCACACACACACACACACACACACACACTCACACTCACACTCACACACACACACACTAAATCCTGCACGGGGCAACAAACACATGCACGTTTGGGCCGATTTGCACCGAATCATGGATTCAACGATCCCTCCTGGTTGTTCTTTGGACTTGTATCCAGGTCAGGAAGGAGTAAGGAAGTGAGAGGAGGAAACTTAGAGATACAAAGCAGAGGGCCTTTGACTGATACCTCCTCGCCTTTTAACGGCTGGAAAATGTGTGGAAGGAAGGAAGGAAGGAAGGAAGGAAGCGGCCGTATGATAAACAGGAAGAACTTCTGCCCGAAGACAATAACACATCCTGTGGCTGTCGCGCGCACACACACACACACACACACACACACACACACACACACACACACACACACACACACACACACACACACACACACACACACACACACACACACACACACACACACACACACACACACACACACACAGACACAGACACAGACACACACCCGCACATGAACACGGCTGCCTGAATTACACAGGTTCAGAAACATTTGAACAGGCTTTATGGTTGTCCCGCCGCTGCAGTTTCGACGTGTTGAATGGCTCATTGTTATTTTGAAAGAAGTCTGATCTCGCTGCTATAGAAGATGGAGAGATAGACAGCTTGGCCTGGTGCAAGAGATGGAATATAAAAAGGGATCAGGGTTTTCTCGGTGCGCTTTTAGTCCTAATCCTTGAGTTTATTTATGACAGGAAACGTGATCTGCGTCAGCAGCAGTTTTTTCCTCCCCCTTTTCCCTATTAGCTGCATGTCTGGTTCTCTGTGGCGCAGCAGACACAAGGGGGCGACATTTAAATCCTGTGTGATCTCCTAGTGCACCAGAATCTTAAGAGGTCTTCCGTTTACATTTAGAAGGAGGGCAACGCTGTGTTACACAACACTTCACCTAAATGAGATCAGCGATGTTTCTCTCTCAGAAGAGCTTTCAGTTATCTTCTTAAAACAGGCCGTAAATTAAATAAAATATGTTTTCGACGACTGAGAACCTTCTCCCCCCCCTCTCTCCCCATCCTCACCCGCCAGGCTCTCACCCTCCCATCATTTAACCACACCCTCAGAAATCAGCTCTTCCAAATCGCTTTTCACGCTTTAGCCCCGCCTCCGATATTCATGACCCATGCAGCTCCTCCAGTTTGCTTTCCGTTACCAATAAGTCCCGTTTGTTTGTTTAGTTTGCTTTGTCTTTCCATTTGTTTTGTTGTGTTTGTCACTGTCTCTTGTCCCCATGGAAAAGCGTCTCTGTGTATTCAGAAAAGCACTATACAAGTTTGAATTATTATCATGAGTATTAATGCCAGCTGGCAGAGCGGGACACTTGGAAATCAAAGAGGCGAGGGCTGGACAGGTGGAGTGTTTTTTGGAAACGGCCCAGGATGAAAATGCATTGGAAGGGGGAGAGGGGGGGGGGAGATTCGAGACTCACCCGTCACCGCTTCCAGTTCCTTGGTGTCCTCGTCCTTCTCGCTGTCTCTGGTCTCCTCCTCGCTGTCCTTCCTGAACTCCAGCGGGGACGGCAGCTCGGTGTCCTCCGTGTGGGCGTTCTGCTCGTCCACCACTAACAACACCACAGGCGGGAGGGATGAACAGACTTATTCATTTCTACCCTTTTTCTTCTCCCAAAAAACCTGAACAATACGGTTTAAAAAGACGTTTGACCACATGCGATGGCCGTTAATCGTAGGAGGCGTGTGTGAAGTGGTTTGAGTTGTCCCTCCGTACCTCTCTCGGCCTGCTCTATGATCTGTCGCAGGGCTTTCTTCAGACTGTTGGCCCGGAGCATCATCTGCTCCCTGCTTTTGAACAGCTGGTGCGGGGCCCCTCCGCCCCCTTTCTCCGTCTCCTCCTCCTCCATCTTCTCCTTCAGCTCCGTCAGGCTCTCCTCGCTGGCCTCCTCGTCCTCTTCCTCCTCCTCCTCCTCCACGATGGGAGGGGTGGAGTGGGAGAGCGACGGCAGCGCCTGGCTCTCGGAGTTGAGCGCCTGGAGGAGGGAGTCCAGCTTCTCGTTGAGGACGCCGCACTGGAGTGGACACAGGGGGGGAGGGGGGGGGGGAGGAGATGTAGCGCTGCGGAGGCATTCGGAGGAGGTATGAGACAAAGGGGGCGTGGCCAGTGACGGACGTCGGCTTACTTTGAGAGACATGGTGTCGCACTCCTCGGTGTTGTCTGCACTTTTTTCGTAGACTTTCCCCACTTTGGAAACAAAATCCTTCACCGTTTCACACAGGACCCTAAACAAGAGGAGGAACACACGTGTGTTATGACGTATGACCAGCTCTACTCATCGATCATGTATCTGATCGTTGTCTTTCCTTCTAATGCGTTATTTATTGTTAAAATCACTTTTAATACAAATACAAATTGCCCTATACACGGTATATATGGGCCATATGTATATAAAGCAACCTGTTTTATTAATCATACCACACTCCCGCCAACTTTACATTTTGCACCACTGGACTATTGTCTTACTGTTAGATAGATGGATAGATGGATAAATGGATAGATAGATAGATGGATAGATGGATAAATGGATAGATAGATAGATAGATAGATGGATGGATGGATAGATGGATAGATGGATATATGGATAGATGGATGGACAGATGATAGATTGATAGATAGATAGATGGATAGATAGATAGGTAGATAGATGGATAGATGGATATATGGATAGATGGATAGATGGATAGATGGATACTGTGATACTCTGCTTAGAACAATATGCAATAAAATATGTCTTCCATCATTTTACGGCCCTGCGTGTCTCGTCAAATGTCTATTGTATTTGTTTTAAACACAAACTGTTCGGGGCTGTGCTGGTGTGTTAAAAACACGTACTTGGCAGAGGAGATGACCACGGAGTTCTGGTCAGAGTTGAGGATCTTCGTGAGGTGAGCAGCTACCGAGTCTTCATAGGCTGAAATGTGAAACTGGAGAGAAAACAAACGGTGAGGACGTACATCGAGCCTCTTTTCCACACTTTTGAGCCAAAGCTGATTTCCAGCATGAGCTGGGCTCCGTCTGGAGGCCCTGCTGGGGCCGGGCGTGTCAAGTGATGCGCGTGAGTGTCTGTCCCGTGAGTACCTGGCAGTCGTTGGCTCCCTCGGGCGTGGTGGGGCAGCTGTGTTTGGGGGGGATCTTGATCTCGTAGGTCATGATGCTCCAGCGGTCCAGCATCTTGGTGCTGGCCCTCTCCAACTTCTCCAGGATCTGGGGCAACTGGGTGTCGTCGTCGCACGAAGGGCCCCAGCCCAGCACCCGCGCCAGATCGTTGCCCGTGCCCAAGGGCAGCACCCCCAGCTGGCACTGAAACGTGCAGAGAGGAATTCAACCAATCAAAAGGAGTCCTGTGTGTGTGTGTGTGTGTCTTTCTGTAAGCTGGCCAGGGCCAAAGACACATTACATCTAGTTGTAGTTTATTCTATTCTGGCAAGTTCTCCATTGGAGGGAGGATTACCTCGCTTGTACGGTGTCGATAGCCGGCGCCCGTAGTTAATTTATAATGACATCTAAAGTTCTGTTTTTGTTGACATGACAATACTTCCTCGGTCTACTACGTTACCTGTTTGTGGAGGTTGAGTTTGTCGATCTCGGAGAGGACCCAGCCCACGCTGCCATCGCCTCCGCACACCAGGATCCGGAAGTTGTCAAATTTCTGGAACAGGCGCAGACTGACACACACACACACACACACAAACACACACACACACACACACACTTGTTCACGTTTCTGACCGATGGCGCTCTAGCCTGCGGCATTTGTCTGCAGCTCCGCGTTTATTTTGCTCACCCGAGGTGCGGTCCGCCGTTGACCAGGTCGAAGACCTGAGCCGGGTTGAGGAGCTGCTTGAAGCGCCGGAGGAATTTCACCCCCTGGTTGTCACCGCTTTTGGAGTTGACAAAAACCAGGAGGGGACTGGCGCAGGATGGGGGGCAGGTGGCCTTCCAGAAGCCTGAGGAGAAATAAGTCAAATAAACTCAATGTCAG